>CM067351.1:15724973-15837845 GCA_034190875.2 Urechis unicinctus
GAGTATCTTATACATTTCTTATTGACCTTATTTCCAGTGACAAGTGTCTTACTTTTCCTTTGTTCTAGATATGATCGTATAGTTTTGATGAATTTTATTGTGTCTAAAACACTGTGTAGTGCGCAAATATGGACACAATATAGAGCACTGGGCATTGATTGCTATAACTGGATGTCATTGATACATACTGAATGGCACTGATGCAGGCTGACTGCCACTGAAGCAGACTAACTGTTACTGAATCATGTTTGGTGTCTTTGATACAGGCTAATTGTTACTGATCAAAGTTGAGTGCTGCTGATATAAACAAATCATTACAGTCGCATCCTGGTTGCCTTAGTTCCATTTACACAGACTGACTTTCACCAACAGGGCTGTCTATCATATATACAGATTAGGTATTTTTTATTCTTAAGACTTTGGACGAAGATTCAATGCTCGTTCAGCCTACGATGAGCCAGGCTAAACTAAGGGAATATGGTGAACACTATTACGCATTTCTCTTCAGAGGTGAAATGATTACCCCACTGACTTTATTCCTGAAACGATTCTATTGGGATTATTCATCCAACCTAATCATTCCTGTTTCAGTTATAGTTTATGTATATACTCATTCCCCTCCTATGGATGGAATGTGTCACTCACTACACACAAGTCGACTTTTCCATTAGCAGATCTTCACAATAACACGCCGTTGCCGACCTTACAGTGTGACGTCACAAGCCCCCTTACTGTGTCAATTTCGATAACATAGAGGGTCGTTCAGACTAAACAGAGCCTTTTCAATGACACATACTCGATATTATATTACCTGTTAGAGCTCATTGCCCTCGTCTCACCGGCTTCTACCAATACAACCGTCGTCATGTCATATTTACATTGCCATCCGAATAAAGCAGCATGGTAAACTTAACTAGTGTTGAACTTGTGTCGCTTAATGAGGAGATAAGTGCTAGATATAATGCGAGAATGGGACAGTGAGTGTGTGTGCATGAGTGTGTGTGTGTGTATAGGCGCGTGTGTATTAAGCTACTTGACTAGCATGAGGAAAGTCTGATAGATGTCAATAAGGTTTGTACAGTTACACTCACTGACTCATTGACTCACTGACGACGATCCTTTATTCTCCAAACCTTAATGGTATGGGCAAACAGCCGTTCCGTCTCATGTTGGGACCATTTGGAGCTAAACGTTTACAAAAATCCTCGATGTGCATGCTAATTGTCCTTGGCGACCTTAATAGGGGTAATTGGTCTAAATGGCAGGATTATACTGTGTCCTTGGTTCTGCGTCTTGACTGATGACGTTAAAATGACTCTGTGACGTCACTCAACCTCGCCAATGTAATTGTGTTATTACTAAACACTGCTGCGTTATATTTACGAAGCGCAAGTAACGCAACAGTACAATACCACATGATGACGAATGCCGCAGCGTAATCATCCATGAGACACAGAAGTAGTCAACAGAGAAAGAAGCTGAAGGGTGCTGCATGTAGCTAGATGTTGACAGCTGTGACCCGGTCAATCCTGAGTTCTACAAATCGACTTGCCAATCCGACCAAAATAATTCGGACCAAGGGCGAAATACTTCCTTTTCTAACATTGTGGCCACCAACAAATATGTTTTTCCTACTTGCCACAAGAGGGCTGCTTCAATTGATACTGTGATTACAATTTCACAATTAGTGCTGTAAATGACACAACCAGCTGGCCAGCAAAGATATGGCCCTCACAGTCAATCCATTCGTTCTCTATAATTCACAATTTTTGTAAGAAGTATATAACCCTTCGTAATACCTCTCCGTCGCCGGCCCTACTGTGTGACGTCATTAGTCTGTCATTTATGGTAATTTCGAGGGTCGTTCAGACTCAACCGAGCCGATTAAATGACAATTACGCGACATAACATTTCCTGTCAGAGTTTATCGGCCTCGTCTCTGTGTCATCTGGCGGCACAATTGACGTCATATCGTACTGGCACTGCCATCAAAAAGTTGCTGCAAGGAAAGTTTGACCATTATGTCGCCGTATATATTGACTATTGCCAGATAAAATTCAGCGAATAGCAAGCGTGATCTACGGGATGGCTCAAATAGTGATAAGCGCGTGTATGTTTGTGAATATTCAGTGTATCTTGATGTGTTTGAAAGTGTATTGGTCAGCGTTGAACATGTGTGTGTGTCTTACCGTGTACCGTATACCGTGAATGTATAGCGAGTACATTCAGTATTTGAGGGAGTGCGTGTAGTATGTGGGCCGGGTGCGTTTCGTATGTGAGCTCAGTAAAGCTGTTGCGCTGTAAGTATGTGTACTGTGTGTGTGTTCAGTTAGCCTGTGGGTGAGTAGTATGTGTGCTGGGTGCGTTTTGTGGGTGTGCTCAGTTAGCCTGTGGGTGCGTAGTATGTGTGTTGGGTGCACTTGGAGTGTCTGCTCAGAACATCTAGTGACAGTATTATATGTGAGGCTGATAGCCAAGTGTTTGGTAAATACAGCTGAAGTGTATAGTTATAGTTAGCTCTGAAAGATGGTTATCCTGCAAGTATGCAATGTGTTTCAACTGAGGACAGCCATATCTATGTCTAATGAGCTTCACGGACAGAAATCACTCAAGCTTGTAAACAACGAGGGCAAGAGTCATTCTGGCCGCCATAATGAAACTTCAGGAGTCGACAACACGACCACAAAACCGGGACAAAAAGCTGGCATCTTTGTTTGCAGTGAACTCATTCTTTGATTAGTTTGGCAACATTATAAGCAACTCATGCTTATGCAGGAACCCGCTTGATGAAGAACTGTTCTTAGTTTCAATTTCTTCCGCTGTGTCATTTTTCATAAAAAGTGATCGCAAACCTGATATGAGGATAATAATTCCGTAATTAAAGGTGCCTTGATGCAAACACGCCGAATGTCATTGATACAGGCTGATTGTCCTTGAAACAGGTTGGCTGTTAATGATACGGTTAGACTGCTATTAATACTGATACTGATTCGTATGAATACAGGATTACCATTATTGATACATGATAACTTATAATAATAAAGACAAACTGATGTTGATACGGTTGGGATTTATTTATCAATGTCGACTGTTGGTTATGTGAATTAACACTCCCTGATACACGCCGACTTCCATTGATACCGGTGGACGTTTTCTGATTCCGGCCGGCTATGATTAATACGGACGATGTGTCTCATAGTAATTAGAGTTTGGATGTGGATTTGATGCATGTTGAGCGTACAATAATTCGCGTCAAACCAAGGAAATGTGTTGAAAAATAGACTTTTATTAATCAAGATGAATTCCAAACAGACCCATTTCCCATTATATTTGTGTAATGACCCCACAGGTTCGTTTTCAGAAAAAACATCACATGAGGATTACCCATAGGCTTCCAACGTCATACTTCCCGCTTCAAAGATGGTCTCTTGCTTCCACCAACACACACGGATCTTATGCGACCAGAACGTGTTATTCACTAAACACAAAGATAGTACTGCTCATTACGGTACATGGAGATAAAACAGCTAGTGTTTCCCACGTAGAAGATTCGATGTAGCCCGAAGAGGCTCATAAAGTTGGTAATAAATGGCAACTGAATGAGATATAAAATCTCCGGAAACAGTGAAAAGCAGCATCTGGGAGGCAATTCATTTTTTAAAGGTTACATTAAAACAAATAAAAAACGACCGTTAATATTGCCAATGTATGTATGCATGAATGTATGTATGTATGTATGTATGTATGTATGTATGTATGTATGTATGTATGTATGTATGTATGTATGTATGTATGTATGTATGTATGTATGTATGTATGTATGTATGTATGTATGTATGTATGTATGTATGTATGTATGTATGTATATGTATGTATGTATGTATGTATGTATGTATGTATGTATGTATGTATGTATGTATGTATGAATGCATGCATGCATGTATGTATGTATGTATGTATGTATGTATGTATGTATGTATGTATGTATGTATGTATGTATGTATGTATGTATGTATGTATGTATGTATGTATGTATGTATGTATGTATGTATGTATGTATGTATGTATGTATGTATGTATGTATGTATGTATGTATGTATGTATGTATGTATGTATGTATGTATGTATGTATGTATGTATGTATGTATGTATGTATGTATGTATGTATGTCTGTATGTATGTATGTATGTATGTATGTATGTATGTATGTATGTATGTATGTATGTATGTATGTATGTATGTATGTATGTATGTATGTATGTATGTATGTATGTATGTATGTATGAATGCATGCATGCATGTATGTATGTATGTATGTATGTATGTATGTATGTATGTATGTATGTATGTATGTATGTATGTATGTATGTATGTATGTATGTATGTATGTATGTATGTATGTATGTATGTATGTATGTATGTATGTATGTATGTATGTATGTATGTATGTATGTATGTATGTATGTCTGTATGTGTGTATGTATGTATGTATGTATGTATGTATGTATGTATGTATGTATGTATGTATGTATGTATGTATGTATGTATGTATGTATGTATGTATGTATGTATGTATGTATGTATGTATGTATGTATGTATGTATGTAGAATGGAACACGTTCGCCTTAACACACTCCAGGTTAAACCAAACACCTGGTTCACGTGTATTTTATGCAGCATCTATCAGCCGCACGTAACGCATTAGTGTGACAATCTGTGTGTCAATATGAACACTGCTTATGTTAACATATAATCATACTAATTTCTGTGGATTGTCATTGGCTGTAACTGTCCAACTCTCTCCCTTTCTCATCAACGGGTCCACTCCGAAACCACAATAACTATTATGATGGTCGCTTGGTGATTTCTTACGCGTGTGCATTACTCATAGGTGAAAAAAGTACCGCTGTATAATGCACTTACTTTCTATCATGCACTTCACCGACAATCAATCACTTTCTGTTAGATTCACCCAATCAGCTTTGCATGTTCCCATCAGGCGCATAACTAACCCTTTACTAGTGGTTAGTCAGAAGAGCCCATCTCCCATGAGATCTCCATTGTGCCTATGGTTAAGTGGCTGTGTGATGCGCTACATCTTACAGCGTATGGTGCTTATTAGTAAAACCAATTCTCAGTTCCCGATCAAAACTAGGCCTTTGGGCCAAGATGTATCTTGTGGATCAAAACAAACTATTCATAGTTTTCATCTGACCCATTTTCAGTTTTTGATCACACTTTGTTCTAGGACACGCACTTTATGCACTATTTTTGTTACGTTTCGTGCTAACTACGGGTGTGTCAGGGCGGAAAGAGGCCAGCCATATACTGATTTAATCGCCACATCTTGTGTTGAATCTGTTAAGTTCTGCTTCCGTTGGATTACATTCCATCAACGATTTGCTCCAGTTATATGTTGTTACAATACACCCGTATATGGGAAGCTTTTGTATGTGTATCAGTCTTTCTGCTGACAAACTGCTAAACATTGTGAGTAAAAACTTGATTTCTAAAAATGAACAACTTCTATACATGGATCAGCAAAGCGAAATAATTAGCGTTTCGTCGAAGTCCTCTCTCGGAACAAATATTTCGTTGCACGACTGCTAGCTATACACTTACCCCGAAGAGCATTAACCTTTCTAAACAGCTCATTTGGATGCGACGTTCCTTTTGACGACGTGATGACTTAAGGACGTGTTCGACTTCCTTACCTCTTGACGACATAATGACTTAAGGACGTGTTCGACTTTGCTACCTCTTGAGGAAGTGATGACTTATGGACGTGTTCGACTTCGTTACCTCTTGACGACTTGAGGACTTACGAATGCGTTCGATTTCGCAACCTCTTGACGACGTAATGACTTACGGACGTGTTCGCTACCTCTTTAAGCATAATGATTTATTTCAGTACGTCTGCATACGTGTTTTTCGGATATCATATTTGCGATGAAGCGCAAGTTTAAATTATGTGGTCACATTTGTTGTTGGACAACCTGGACTAACTGATATTGCTCATCTATAGAACGCAAGAAGAGTAGACCAGCTTACAAAATAGATTTCTTGCAAACTTTTCTGAAGAAAATGTATGAATATTGTGATTTTGATTACCATGGAACAACTGCAACTATTAGCGTGCCCTCGTCTTTTCACCTCCCAAAACACGAGGATTTGTGAAGGGGTCAACGGTGTGTGTCGTTAATAAACAACTTCACGAATGACCGACAATTTTACTATGTGGCAAATGCACAAATCTTCTATTCAGGCAGCAAAGCAACAGCGCATTTTGGGGGTTTTTTTTGCACTGCGCGCGTGTGGCTTAGTTGCATAAAGGGGAAATCCTTTCATTTGAGACAGTGAACAGACTAATACAGTTACATGTTACATGTAAAATGCAGGTACAATATCCATTGCAAAAATTCAAAGATGAGCATTTAGGAAGTAAATTTATCATTACGCTAATAGGGGAACTTTCAATCCAATCACACATGAGGTTGTTACTGTGGTTCGGGCATTAGGTTCGCTTATATAAACCGGCCGCGATATTAAGTACAGTAAACAGTACTAAATCGTATTAAAAATTGAGATATGACAGCTGGAAACGAGTCAGTTGATCGTACAAGAAAGATTGGTCAGCTGGAAGTACAACGTGTGAATCACGGTGAATACTCCATGCGGCATAACAGTGTCTAACAGTTTATAGGTAACCTTATTGCCTAACCAATACTCAATAAACTGTGCAGCCAAATAAAAACCAAAGTACTCAATACACTTTATTCCACGCAGCACAATCGACGCCAAGCTAAGCAGTAGACTGTACGAAGCATAAACAGGGCCAATAAGCTCAATCAACACTTTGTAACATCGCCAAGCAACTAAATTCACATACTTCCTGTAACATAAATAATGCCAACAACCAACTCTACATGCTTCATATTAAAAACGTGTGACATCGTCAGACGATTATTGCACAGTTAGCGTTATCGAGGTCATTTTTGACGTGGTATTCTGTGCAGCATCAATAAGTCCAACCAGCATACACGCTGTGAAGCACCAACAAAGCGAAATAATACACAAAGCAACTGGAAAATCACGGAAATCAATATCAACGAATTTACAATACTCTCTAACATGCTCTACTTTTTTGAGAATACACATACTTCCGCGAAGTACAAGCGCGGCCTTATGAATGCACACGTGGAAGTCAATGGCTAGAAACGCTGCTACCGCCACGGGGATGTCAATGGCTACAATTGCTGATACTGCGACGTGGATGTCAATGGCAACAATACCTATCACTGCGACTAAGAGGGAAATGACTATAATCGCTGATACTACTCGTATAAGGTCCGATCAATCACGTGGAACTTTTATTCAATGCTTTATTGACGCCATCAACCAATTGCTGCCAACAGTAAGCTTAGTGTTAGCTGTCATAGCCAGTTTGCAGCCTCATACCCCCGTCACAAGAGCTGCTGACGATAATATGTGCTGACGTTCGACTCTTACTTAGCGATATGCTTCAGATGTTTTATTGGATACTTTGATTTTGTCTTTGCACGAAGCATCATTCTAAACGCTCAAAGACGACTAAAACTGACGAGCTTAGATGCACTATGCCACTCTCAGTCTCAGGGAGGGGACAAACCGCACCATCACATGATGATGCTTGGCAAGAGGACCACATTACTTGTTCGTGAGCATTCAGTACAGGACCCTGTTTCTGCTTAACGCAAACCAGTCATTGTCATTGTTTATGTTAAATGCATATCACAAATTTATGTTAGAGAAGTAAGGCTGACCGCTAGTGACGTCACGGTAATTGGTGAGAGAAGCAGCAAAATGATAGCGTAATGTACCCAGAACTAGACTGATAACTGTCGTGCTTTCCTCTAAACAGCCTTTATCTTGGCTTTGGTTTGTTCCGAAGGTGAGTCAATTTCCTTGCACACAGCAACAGGAGGTAATTCTATGTCTGCTCACATCTCAGCAGAGTCAACGTACTGGTACTACCTTCGTTTGGAGGAGTATTAGACTATTGTGTATCTGCTGTGGATGTGAACAAGAGATTCACATCTAGCTTATGTTAGCACAAACACATGGGAAATGTTATATTTGGTAATTGTACAGTAACCTAGTTTGTTTTGCCTGATACAATCGATTATGAATAGATGCTTGTTCCTTTTACAATGAGATAAGCCTGCCAACTTTAATACCATAATTACAACTTGTATATTCTAAATCTTTGCATTATTTACCATATGCAAATGTGAAGCTCCTGCTGAGAGTCGGACATCATAATGCTCACGTCGATTAATCCGATGTGTGATCCGCATCAATCCGCCACAGTATTTTTCATGCCAAGTATCCACCGCATGACTGCTGGCTATTCACATTCGGGTTTAGCTGTTCTAAAGAGAACATTTTGCTGCGTCATTCAAATTAAGGCAGATGTTTGTCTCTGACTAAGATGATTCGTTTAAGACCGTGGTTGGTAAGGCTTGTCTCTTATTATCTTGAATTTCACGACGCTGTACATATCCTGATGCAGGTATATAATAAGGAGCACATTGAAAGTCCTTAACAGCTTCTATGATGTTTCGCTACACAAATGTAAGATGAGCAAGATTTGAGCATCTTTGAACGGGAGCCTGATCCATTTGTTAAGAATGTTTTGTAGACCTATCATCTAATGGTATGGTTAAACGAGGCTGTAGCGGGATATCCAGATGTACTGCGCAACCAACACGGCAATATAATCCACGTACACGTCACGGTAGTTTTATTCCATCATGCATTCCTCACATTATTTGACATCATCGCCCTTTCCGGACGATGATAGTTTGTCTGCAAGCTTGGTTAGTCACCTGGTATATATTTGGATGACTTTAATTGCTTCTTCTTCTAGCGCCCGGTACTTCCGTATAAAGAAGGCCACGTCGCCCAACTATGTTATAATCTTTGTAAGTGTAGATGTATGAGTTTTATTAAAATGCTGGTCAATATAACCAGGTGTTTTCTTGTCTGACTACGATGTGGACGGCGTCTGTGGCTAGATCAGTTAACCTAACGGTAGGGGTTGGCATTAATCTCATCTTTTCAGGGCACTGAAGTAAATGGCCAATACTCACCAGCAATGCCACAACAGCAGAAATGAGATATTTATCAAGATCGATGTGACGGGATAGGGAGTCAGTGGCAACATCATGGGGTAATAAGGACTTGTTCAAATTAGTATAATATAACCCAATTCCGTTCTTGAAGGCAAGTTACTCATCATGTGTGTTATTTGGCAGTTTACTGACACAAATACTAGAGTTATTTGATGACTAAGGTAAATATCATAATCGATGCAACTGGCTGAATGTTTTCGTAGAAGGAAGTTTTGCACAAGTAATTAAATGAAGGACTGAGACCTGGGGCCAGGTTAAATGAAGAATTTGAAAACATTTTAATCCTGTGCATTTGCAAAATGTAAGACCATCATTGGGAAGTATTACGTAATTATTCTGTTGTCGGTCGTAATTAAGGGGAGTATGTTGCCGGCGTTTATTATGGGGAGTATGTGGCTGACTGAAAGAGACGTGAAGACATTGCATTAAAATTAAATTTCATTCAAACCAATAAAACAAGCAACTGCAATGCACTGAGTCAGTAGTTATATAATGGAGGTAATGCTTTTTAAAGGATGCCATCGATCAGAAAATCGTCAAACATATTGATTAGTAGAATGAAATGTTCAACAAGTGTAACATCACATATTTTAAAGTAGTAACACAGCAATGGCATCCCTACCCGCTCGAAGAAAGAAAAATAGAATTAAGTATGAGCAGATGCGTTTTCAACAAATCGCAAGCAAATATGTATCTTAATTATTGACCTAAAGAAGAGGCAATGAAGTGGTCTATCAATCATTCATATTAGTAAATGAGTGCATTATAGAGTAGTGTCGCATGGGAGTGTAATAGGAAGCAGACGTATCATTCACACATGATTATATTAAATTGTTTATGCTGTTACGCAAACGAGGCATGTGTCTTACCACAGCTAAGATGATGTTGAACATGTATACGCAGCAATGGGATTATGAAATTTCGGACATAGCGGGGTGGGTATTCAAAAAAATCGTGCACTTTGTGACAACTTTTTCAAACTTTGCATGGTGTTAGGTATGGATATGACCTTTTCAAAAACCACCGCACACAAGTTGGTGGAGGCCCCTGGTGGCCGTTATGCTCAAAATCCAAGATGGCCGCCACTGGAAACTGAAAAGGCAATATCTCGGCTCATATTAAGAGCAGAACCTACTGTGATACCACTTTTCCATTCAAGTATGAAGATTGAAGATGCACAAGAATAGCCCTGCTTCGATTCATCATGAGTGACGAAGATCCTTTCGAAATTCCATGTAATACAAGACAAGACACAGACTGGGAATTGTGTTGCTTGTGTCAAGAAAAAGCTGGGAGGGACCTGCGACATCCTTATAAGAAAAAATGTTACCATGCTGCATATCAAACCCTTGAAGATGAACTGAAAGCTTTTGTAGACAATGATATCCCTTTACCTCTTGGGGTCAATTTGCAGTGCTTAGATAATGGTTCGGGGATCGCCTCCACAATGCTGAAAAATGAAGCTAAATATCACAACGGGTGTCGAGGACATTTCCGTTCACATAACCTTCAGCGTGCTGTAGAGAAGCGTACAAGAGAAGATTCAGATGGCGAGGACTTCAGTCCCAAAAAAACTCGTTCTAGTTTTGGTGCGTTGCTTAATCGGAAAAACATTCAGTGTGTCTATTGTGAAACGTTTCAAAAAGACAGTGATGAGCCAATCCACAGAGCACGTAGTCAAGACTGCAGCCAGAACCTCTGCAAATGGGCTATAGAGTCTAAGAACTGGCTGGTACATGCACGCTTGAACACTAGTGAGTATGAGAGTGTTTTCTATCCTGAGTCAAACATAAAGGACAGACTTGAACATCCAGAATCATCAGCTGCTGAGCAGAATGAGTTCCTCAAACACCTCAAAGCTATGTGCGACCTTGCCAGTGAAGGTAAAATCGTCAATCCATTTAGGGAGACAGGCCCGGAGCTTATTACCTTAGATACAGGAGAAGTCATGGACCCTGAAATTGCCTTAAGCCTCAAAGAAGCAGCAAACATCGGCAAATCCAAGTTCACTGAGTTTGTGGTGAGCAGAATAGAAAGGGCCACCAAGCCTTTGTCTGATGTCATCCAAAGATCCAACCTGTTCACCTTTACCAACAGACCACCTACAGATCTGAAGAAAGGCACCGACAAGTTGGGGTCTTCAAAAGCAAACACAGCCCTCATCACAACAATGTTTATGTCGCTACAAGCACGTCCCAACGCAGATGTAGATGATTTTTTTCAAATACGAAAATCAGCGCAAACCTCCATCACTGTCGGATCGAGGAAAGCTTCGGTCGGGAACCAAGTCGGATATCTTGGGTTGTCTTCCAGGGATGCCTGGTCCGGGACGAACTCCAGCAGCTAGAGAAGCTTCTGTAGTTGTGCTCGACATGGCTGCAGTAGTCCACATCATCAAGCCCCAACGGGCCAGCGTGTTTGGCGAGTACACAGAAATGCAATTGCTTCCGTACTTAGAGAGCCATATGATGGACAGAACAACAAGAGTGGATGCCATCTGGGACACATATACAGAGACAAGTCTCAAGTCCCAAACTAGGATCAAACGGGGTGGGACTGCATCACGCAGAACACGAGTCTCAGACAAGATACCTATACCCATAGGAGCTCAATGGCAGTTGTTCCTCAAGGATAGTCAAAACAAAGATGAGCTTTTCCAGTTCATCAGTTTGGAACTGCAAAGGATCACAGTCAATTCACAGTACCATCTGTTGACAACAAAGGCTGATATCGTACTCGCAAATAAGCCTACAGACTTATCAGATTTGTCTCCATGTCGACAAGAGGAAGCTGACACACGGATGATGCTCCACTTGCGCCATTCTGCTGATCAGGGTCATACAAAGGCGTACCTCAGGACGGTAGATAGTGATGTTGTTGACCATCCACTTCTTCCACGACCTAGGACTCTCAGAACTCTGGATTGGATTCGGGTATTGGAACGCGCGTTGCATACCTGCCATGATCAAGATAATGTACTAGCTTTGATTACAGCTCGTTCACGTTGGTTAATCTACACTAATTGGTTGTAGCTGAGCCGTTTTGGAGGGCCATAGAGCGCAGGCACTTTACCATCTTTCACAAATATTGAAATTGGCGATGTGGCAAATAATGCTTACATAGAGGTTGACGACTATGAGTGTATGCAAATGAACCCCCACAGTCCCTACCCTCAAATGGAAAGCTGCCGAGCCACTGCTCTCAAAGGGATATCAAATTCTGTTTTAGACATAGGGAGTCATCGAAATCATTTACTACGCACAACTGATGACCGAGCAATTAATTAATTAATTACGCCCTTAATCAGATACACAATAGGAAATGTACCGCGTAAACTGGATAGCGAGCTGTCCATGATTAATCCACCTCGTTTCCCTATCCAGTATTATTCGTGGAATGCCTACACATCGTTGTCAGCATCGATCTTCTTTTTTGTTTCCTTCTTAACTGATTGGTGATTCCAAGATGACTATTCAGCCATGTACAGACAAATTACGAACTATCCGCGACTCGCAGATTTCAGTGGGTGGACTGATGATTTACATCAGGGGGTTGTTTTTTTAACTATTAATGAGTCCTTGGACCCGTCAACGACTCATTAGATCCAATGACGGGATTATCAATACTACATGCGCTGATTCTTTAATGGCTGATATTGTCACCAGTAATAGCGAGGTAGATAGTGTGGGGCCCATCATGACGTTTCCTTGTGAATAACAGGATGCTTGATATTTGCTTTACGTTGATAAGCATCTTTTGGTGCTAACTTGAGCTGCACTTTTTATCAGCCGATATAGGATTGTCACCTTCTGGGTGAAAATTGGATCCATCAGTAAGTATTGGTTTACCGCCGTAATCATATTTTATACCCAACTATTGAGCAACCTGATATAAAGTTTATTCTAGCTGTACAGCTTCATCACTTGCGTTATGGGTTGGTATGTCTCATAATATTTCAACGATTACCAGCCGGACAATGATATGATTATACAGGTATACATATCATGCATATCGTAACTTTCTTGTCACTACCTAGGGTAAAATATTATAACCCGCTTGTCACTTCATACCTTGTAGCGTGCAGAACATTGCGACCTTCAGTGCCTAACTGTGTTTAACGGCCTGTGAAGCAAATACTCTTCAGGAATCAGCAAATGAGGTAATAATTCACAAACAGTTCATGGCTCAGTGTGTCTCACAGATTACTTGGATCCTGTGTTAAGCTGCTCACAATGACATCCACGCACATTTATATATACTGTGCTCGGTTACGCAGCATACTTCTTTGCAACACACGCCATAATGTACGTCGTTGTACAGTCATTGTTTATAAGAACGTTGTATTAGGCAGTGAACATCATTTCATGTAAATATCCTCTTCATCTTTATTCGGTAAACGCCGTGAACAAGATATCAGTAGCGATCATTCGATCTGGAAAACACCGCACATTCCCTGCATTTGAGTTCATTTGAAGCCACGAGAATTTAAGAAAATGTTACGATATAACTCTCAGATAAAAAATACTTACTACGGGCATTGACCGAAAATGGGACTGCTTTATTAGATCAATAGAACAACACAACAACATGCATGTAATTAGAAGTTACTGCTACTATATTGTAAGGTCAAGGTGTGTTTAGGAATCTCAAGCAGATGTTCCGTTCCATAATTTAGCCAGGCCTATCTGAAATTGAGCAAAACATATCTCAATCGTGTATCACACTTTCGTTCTGCTTTCGCATAAAAATAAGTCTTAACAAGATAACACTAACTCGATAACTTCAAACCGTTTATTATACCTGTCCAAATAGCATACATCGAATAACAATTAATAACTAATACTGTACGAGTACGAAAATTTCTAAAATGTCAATATATCATTAGCTCATGTTCCAAAGGGAGCTATTCTGGAGATTGGCATGGAACAGATGGAATCTCCGCATGGACCTATTAATGCATGTAGGATTAATTTGACATCGTGCGGCGCAGATTTGCTGCGTCGGTTCACTGGCGATGATTTGAATGCTTTACGCGGCAGCATGCTAAGCCAGTTTTCGGACATTAACGCAACTCATATCAGATGCTGTGTACCTACTGATGCTTAACAACGATGCTTAACAACGGCGCCATCCTTTGTCGCTACCGAGATACTGTAATTGGTCGGCGCATGTCACAGAAGAGATGAGCCAATCATCATCCTTGCACTATGAGCACCCATCAAATCAACCCGCCACGAAGTGAAACACAATGCTGTGGAATACATTACATACACATGTCTCCCTAACATACACAACAATGAATCAATTCATGTGACTGCCGCTTTTTTATAGGTACGTCAGCGAGTGAAAACCTAGTAATAGTTTATTAATACTGGACTTCCTAGGCTTGACATTCATGGATAAATACAGAAATAGACGTCCTTACATGGATGATTGTGCAACTGTTAGCGCTTGAGGGTGAGTGAGCGCTGACGAGGTCATGTTGGTGCATCGGTAGGTCCACCTAGTTAATTGTTCCTTTGGGGTATCATATAAAACTACCGAAATTTGTGTCGTTAGCGGTCATATAGTTAGAGCGTCTTTTCGCAGATCAAGGCAAGTCACGCTACAGGTGTGATCGTAAATAAGAAAATTCATCCACATTTTAAATGTAGAATTCGAACGCATATCAAGCGCTATCCGTAGTATAGCATATATTTGCATATCCTTTACACACGCCGCAAAGCGTTTGGTGGGTTTCAAAGTTCAACGACCAGAACAAGTTATGTCCATGGTTGTTTAAAGGCCGTCATCTGATGCTGGTGGGAGGTAGTTATTACAGTATTATGAGAAATAAAATATGTTTACAGGCGGGCTGTGCATATGCGCAGTGAGATGTGTTTATTGTTAGACCTAACCATATTATGCTCATTTTAATGTCAACAGTTGCATTATTGCACGCACGATTCTTCACCATAGACGCATAGTTTTCACCTTATGATAACGCAGATCAGAAGTTAACAATCTGTGATTATTACTAATTAATTACATATAATTTTAGGTACGTCATTTCCGCACCGAGGATGTGTATGCACTAATCTATTTTTCTTAAACCGTTTGCAAATTGATCATAATTCGTATAGGCGTAGTTCGTTTGAGCAGTAGCCAGATGGGATATTTCACAACCCTTGTGTGTAGCTGGTAAACCTGGTTAAGCAAAGATCCTGCCCTGCTTCTTCTACAGCAACGTATCTTTTTCTATCCTTATTGACTCCTGCACATAGGAATTTATACTTCCTGTTGCTCATTTGATGAGTGGGGGGTTATATAGGGGGTGCTGCGGTGGTTTGAGGCTGACAAAACATATCGAGGCGTTCATCGCGCTGTGACACAACGGAATCCGATCTGTCATTATTCATTCTCACTGATTCGATGCAGTGATTGGTTAGCAGCACACCACTGCGCCACCTGGTGTACATCAACTGGGCGTTTGCGGCATCTGAGTTGTATATAAATGTCAATCTTCACTTGATGGTAAGCAGTAATGAGCTATTTTAGACAAAACATTGCACAGGATTGATAAACATTATCCCCACGCATAGCTTGTGACGGGTCAATACAACTGACAAAGAATTGGTGATTTCGTAACGCTTTCTTGTCTCCATTGAACTGATCATCTCTACAGTCGTTAAGCTCAACAGCCATGTTTAACTTGGTGATCATGTCGTTTATTGTCATGAGAGGTCTCTCAGCCTTCAATGAGCCGCCAAGGTGACACATAGTCGATTAAACATTTGCTGAAGGAGCAGTTTCCTCGCGTAAAAGGAACAGGCAATCGACAACTTGTCATTACAAAGGGAAAACCTTTAAGCCGATAGTTTGTCTAACAAAGTTGGTTAGGCGGTGCGTACCAGCTAGTATTAAACGTCAATATGAGTTTGTAACTGACCAGCTGAATGGTGCAGATGGTTGCTAGAACATAATTGTAGGGTGCATCCCTCAACTGTTATCACATCGCTCCACCGCCTTGTCACGTCCCTAAACCATGTTATCACATCGTTCCACAGCATTATCACGTCCATCAACCATATCTTCACATCGCTAAATCACACTGAAACGTTCCACAACCATGTTTTTCCATCGCTCCACCACATTATCACCTCACTCCACCATGTTATCACATCGCTCAATCACATAATCACGTTCCTCAACCATGTTATCACATCGCACCACTGCATCATCAAGTCCCTCAAACATGTTATCATATCGCTCAATCACGTTATCACGTAGCGCAGCCATGTTATCACATCGTTCCATCACACTCTTATGTCTCACAATCATGTTATTACATCGCTCCATCACATTTTCACATCCGGCAAACATGTTATAACCATGCTGCTCACCGTTAATAGGTTGGCGATTGTCCCCCTTGATTAAACAGGCTAACCGTCTTCAGGTTGTTCTTTGTGTTACATATGGCGCGATGTAGCCGTCTTGTGCTGAGTGGAGAGCACACGACGTAAAAACCATGAAGTCGTACTCATAATTATCATCAGTTATAAACCGTCTTGTTCAGTAACATTACCACAGTCAATTATCTTTTGCTGTTCCATGATCAGGAGAATGGATAAATTGCGGATATCGGATGCTACCATCTGATGATCCGTGTCAACGAATGCTCTTATATGGTGAACCGCGATGGTGTTTAGTCAGTTAACACGTTACAACATGGCAGTAATTGTTCAGCATTGTCGCTTCTAATAGTTCTATTAGTATATACTGGGCAAGGTGATGAATGAACGTTCGCTATTTTCAATCAGCTGCTACATGAGATTCTTGTAGTGTATTTGCCAAAGACCTCTCGTTGATGTTGGTGTCGTTGGATGACAGTACTCTGACATTTTTCTTATCGGACAACGAACGCTACTGAGCAACAAATGGCTCAAGGAAAAGTTTGGACAGCCACCATCCAATGTGGTTTATTTCTGAGGGACGACAAATGTTATTATTGCTCGTGTTTAATGCATAACATGCCTGTGGCGGGCACCGCGTGTAGCAATCGAAAGAGCAAACCTTGGACGGCCACTAAAAGCCGCATTTACCACAATTCCTTTTCTGTTTTGTAATGTATAGTAACGTATGGACCACGCATTGAGTTTCCTACGCACAGCGAAAACCAGCAAAAAGCAAATTGTTGCAGTTTATCGTAGGTTTGTAGTAGCTTCAGTGTCTAAATTGTTTATTACTGATAATACCAATACGGTACGGACCCTCTTGAACAAGTCGTATGTTCTATCTGCAGACTGGATTGCAAAATATAAATAACATCGCATGCAGCAACATTTAATAAAACGTTGAATTTTGGACATGTTTGTCTTCGTTTCAGAGTGGATTGGCTCTGTCAGAGTGGTTCGTCAGCAGTAAATGCTCCATGTAGTAAAAATCACTCAGAGCGTTCACCTGGCCAGAAAAGTGGACTACAGCGTGCCTGCCTCCATGTTACTAATGGCAGTAAGCATCATACTCTGTGTCCTGAATCGTTTACTTGGAGTATAATATAAAACAATATGCATATGACACAAAATATGTTAATGGGCGGGCTTTTTGTATGTGCAATAATACACATATATTGCTAGAACTATCCATATTATGTTAATGTTAATTCCAACATTTCCAATATATCCTGCATGATTCTTCATCTTAGACCCATAGTTTTCATCCCAGTGTTCATGAGGATTGGTGACAACGTGGTCACCTTATGATGATGCAAATTTGACGTTTACAATATGTGGAAATTAGCAAAACATTCTCAATTGATCATAGCCTGTTTATTTGTAGCTCGTCAGAGCTGTAACTAGATGGGAAACCTCATGGCTTTATTCATGAATTGCAGCTTATGTTTGAAACCGGTAAATCTGGGTAAGCTTGGGTCCCGACCTGCTTCTTCTGTAGCAATGCACCTTCCTATGTCCTAACTGACTCCAGCACAAGGGAATTTATCTTCCCTCTTGATTGTTTGCTAACTTGGGCTGTATAAGAGCGTTGCTGGTCATTCGTCATCCTGTGAAAATACGGAATGCGATGCGTCACTGATCATCGTCACGAGCTCCACGCAGTGATAGATGGGCTTCACACCACTGTGCCACCCGGTACAAATCAACTGAGGGTTTGCAGCAGCTGGATTGTATGGTAATGTGAATCTTATGTTGATGGGAAGATGTGTGGAGCGACTCCGGACACAGCGCTTTACAGTATCGACATACATTACCCTAACGCATACCTTTTATGATACATTGTTGTCACCAGTTGCCACCAAGTTAAATAAAAAGTCATTTTATCGTGATTCAATGAGCTGCCCCCGTTACACACGTTTAATACTACACTTCCTACATAAGGGGATTGCCCTCGTTTAGAAATAACACGTAATCGACCACCTGTCATGGCAACAAGGTCACCTTTACAAGGGTGAAGGGACAGCATGGTGATTTACAGCAGCTAGCCTTGCTTTTAACCATTAACTGATTCGACCCTTTTTTGCAAGCTCTTGTGAATAACAGAAAACAGCCAGATAGGTTGTCCATGCCTCGTTAATGTACAGCGACCGAGGGGGTTAACAATGGAATTATACTCTTCACATAATGTTCTTCTCTGTCAAATGAATATGGTGAGGTGATTACTGTAGCCCCACACCCCTTGCTTTGTTGCCCGCAATATGACAGTTCTGCAGCAAACATTGTACTAGTATGGCACACATATGTGCTTATTAGTAATCTGCTGGTACCAATGAAGTGCATGATGACCAACGACCGCCGTTATTGTGGCGCTTGGAGAATCCACAGAGGTATATCACTTCGGTATTATGTTTGTGAGTTAGAGAATAATAACGACAATTTGTACCGTTCTTAGCTAGGTCATACTATGCAATAGAAGCGCTATTTATAGAATTCTTAAACTGCCATCATATTTGTTTTAAAAGTTTATGTATTGAGGTCCTCTTGTGCAGGCTCATGATGTCATGATAAGGTTTGCGCCTGATGCCATCCAAAACGTATACTTAAGACTCCACAAACCGAAACATATGAGTACAACTAATTTTATAATTGTTCTAGCAAATTGTAAATATCGAACGTTCATACGCATCTGTTATTGATCAAAACAAAATGTTTGTTTGGAAACCTCTTGCTGCTGTCTGGCGATTTCCCAGCTAACAGTCAAATAGGAAGCAGTGTTTGGCTATTGCTATGGTCTATTGGGACGACTTTGAGACGAGAGGTCAGCTTTGTGCGAAGGTGCAACCATGTAGAAAATATGTAAGGGGGCAACGTCGCACGGTGCATAAATTGTTTATTACTGATACTTCTCAGGCGGTGATTGGCTTCGAGGTAAAACAAGTGCATTCAAGTGGTGTGCTCTGTCTGCAGACCGTTGCGACTGACTGCAAAAATTGAGGCGTTTTTTCATAGTATAAGAATAAGGAACCCAAATCATCACTTAACATCGACTCTAACGTGATGCAGTGATTGGTTAGCTACACACCACTGCGCCACCTGGTGCACATCAACCAAGCGTTAACAGCAGATAAGTTGTATATCGCTGCGAATCATCTGTGGATGGGAATCAGAAAGGAGCGACTCTAGGCAGAGCTCTTTATACCGTTTACATACATTACCACAGACTGAATAAAGGCGATCCCTAAAGTGGAGGCAATCAGATTTACAGGGTAACCGATAGAAGAGTTTCAGTCTGTTGTACCACTGACTGGGAGTAATTGCCTAATAGTGCAAAACTACATCGATTTCAAACATTGGTAAACTTCAGTATGAAGCTTGAGTAGGAAGTATACTGAATTGCTATACATTTACCAAAAATGCTCCGTCTTTTTTGTTTGGTTTACAAAATTACTGACAACCTCGATGCTGCTGGCACGCGGGACATCATATGATAATGAAACGGTCACTGCGGAGGAGAGTTGTTGTTGTGAGTTATGACCTTGATTATCTTTATCCTGCTTTGAATAATAAACATAGGTTGATTTCCAAAACAATGCGATTTGCATAAAAGTTTTTAAGTTGCCTTATTATCAAATTAATCCACCCTGCTTAGCTGTTCTGATTTACATGATGTCAATTATAGACTACAATTACTGATAGTAATATTTACTATATATAGTTGTGTAGCTCACTGTTAGGTGTTTAAATCGTGTCACTGTAAACAGTTGTTAATTAATTAACTTGCGGCGTTGGTATTTGAGCAGTTTATAAACGGTCATGGTTTAGGTTACAAATGAAAGCAACACTTATCACACGGTAGGTTTGGATGGGGCTTGGGCTGGCATTTATGCAATATAATACAATTGGATCAAGTTAATGACAAAATGTCGATATGCTGTCCATAACTCACAATGGATTGATACGGTTCATATAATTGCCTACCCTGCCAGAAATTATATGGTGAGCTATATGCGGTAGCCCCATGCAAAATAAAATCTCTGGAGCATTTTTGCACGAAAACTCTTTTATCATGCTCAGGAAAATGTTTGTATGACAAGCATGATCAACACCAGCCGCAGTTATTGTGGCGTTTTCTGGCTTTATAAAGTAATATCACTGCTGCATCGGGGAAGTGTGTAAAGAAAGAAACGGATCAATTTGTTTTGATATCGGACGTTCCTTGATCTTATTTTACAATTTAAGCAATGTGTAGCGAATAAATACAGCCCTCTTCGAATGCTTCGGTACATATGACTTGAAATGTCTTGCCAAGATCCTGCTTGAATGATTTAGCCATAAGCTCAATTGTATACTCTTTACAGTAGTAGAGTGTAGTCAACAGCTGACTTATAGAAAAGGCATGTTCGAGCCCTTTGACTTCCAGCAGTCGATGTCCATCAGTAAGGCGTTGACATCGATGATGTGGTGACGGATGAACATCAAGTCATCTGTGCCATGATGATGTGGTGACGGATGAACATCAAGTCATCAGTGCCATGATGATGTGGTGACGGATGAACATCAAGTCATCAGTGCCATGATGATGTGGTGACTGATGAACATCATCAAGTCATCAGTGCTATGATGAAGTAGACAATAATTGACATACTAAGCTAAACAGCAGTTTAATACATTAACTCGCCAATATCAGTGCCAACAGTTTTAGCCAACGCCTGGCCAACTCCTTGAACAACACGTTATGGTTGACATAAAATGGCTCTACTTCTATGACCAGGTGTATGATTTGATATGTATATGTCATACGTTTATAATTTGCAAACGTGAAACGAATGTAACTCAAACATCCCAACCATCTACATTCTGTTTGGTTGGTGTATGTTATATAGATATACAGAAATCCAAGCTAGTAAGAAGATATGCATCAACTGTATATGTTGCGATTTAAATCACAAGAAATTATGATCAGTTCACAAATGAGCGAATTAAGTGCACTGTGGACTCAAACTCTGTCTGAGTAGAAATAAATCAGTCGTTGGGGAGGCCCTTTACGACGAAAACATCCAAAACAATAGCTGGCCTTCATGATACTAACACTTTGATAATCTTGGATCTTCAACAAATACCAACGCTCATCATAAACGAAAACACGTATTTACAAAATGACAAAAGTTGCTGGGATGAAAGCATAGGTGACTTTAATTAAACAAACAATCTTTAATTTGCGATAACGTATTGCGTTTGTTGGTGGTGTTTGATATTCTGTTTTATGAGTTATTACACATGGTTTTTTACTCCGACGTCCTCTGCAATTATTTCCTATCAAATATTTAGTTGCATTTTAATATATATCTTCTATACTGCGGCCTATTTTCTCGTGTATTGTGAGTTAATTAGGTGACACCTGGGATAAAATAGAATCAAGAACCAGCAGGTATTAACAGCAGACAATACTATCCAAAGGTTATTATCTAGATATTTTCTTCCTAATTTTACTGGTGCGCCAGAAGAATCCATGTCTGAGTACAGCTTGGTCCAATTGGTAATCCGTGAAGTGTTTTCCTAACGAATACAGAGGGAAAAGGGTTAGGCTTTTCATAAGGATGGGAGACGAGCGAAGGCAATTTCACGTGGAGATCTTGTAAACAGCGATAATAGCACAGTGTCCATATAGTGATATTTACTGAATGTCTGCCAGCTGGTCTGTATCATAAACAAGCATCTCCATTCACCGCATGCTGATGCATCATCCATAGTGTTTCAGAAACGAATATGTAGAGCATCCCCCCAGAGGCAAGAACATCAAACGAGGTGTTTTCAAAAAATATCCTTCTGCCGAAGCGAAAGCTAATCGGTACAGTTTATAAATACAATGTATGAACTGGATGTTACTCTACCCACAGGGGACACACCTATCGTCCTGAGTAATCTGCAGTAACATACAATATTTACGTCGGGGAAAAGCAAGAGTAGCAGCGATATCCATCTCCTTCAATGTATTTAAATATCTAATGCCTTTGGGAGTTACAGCTTTTGTCCCGGCCTTTATTTTCTGCATCAGGCTGGTGAGCCCTTTTGTCCCTTGACATCGTCGTTTACGTTTGTCAAAAGAAACAGGCATGGGTAATACTATCCCGCCATCTTAACTTTTAACAACATCACCGCCACAACAGATTGTGATAAATATATTTGGGTTCAAGGGCGGGCTATCGCCAACGGGATTTCTGATACAGATAACCAGAGTTCGTCGTCACAATCACTAGATCATTGATCTGCTTTGTGCCTTTTCAGGTTCAAAGTTTTAATTTGATATTATTACCCGTATTTTAATGATACGTCACTTAAGAGATGACGCATTCATTTCTTGCAACCTATTAACAGGCCTCTTGTTACTGAGTCTCTGATCACCAATATCGAGGGCAATTTTAATGCGTCCATGAGAGACGAAGTGATCAAAAGAAAGGAGGTTAAGATTTTCTATCAAAGCAAATTACCGGCATAAATCAATGACTCACTCCACCAACAAACCATTCACTTTCCTTCAGGTACAGCTATCATTCTAACTCATTTTCGTGATCACTGCCGCCAGCGTTTATGCATCATGGTAATCATCTGCGAATTTCGTTTGACCGTAATTGTGTACAATATCTATCTGGTAAAGGCATATTCCTCATATACAAAGACACTTATAAGTTAGGTTACGTTTTAGATTGTGTGTCCTCAAGCAGCCAGTGGTATACTTAAGAAATATAGTTTGGTTCAGCGGCTGAGATAACGATCTTATGTAGAAGAGCTGACTTCAGTAAGAGTGTAGTATTGTGCTTACGCAGCCTTATAAGGTTAGTTTAACTAAGCAATGACATTCAGTGGCCAAATCGGAACCAAAATACATCTTAACCACCAATGATATAACGGTAGATTACTGGGGACCAATCACATGGTTCCCCGATGGCTAATAGGTGGCCTACCTCTGCAAATCTTGATGCAAACCTATAAGGTGCTGCTTAATCAATTCTTAATTTGAGACTAGAAACAATTGGCGCTAGGGGGTTCTTTATTAGCTGCAGTTAGCTGCGGGATGATAGGCGTTTAATGCCTTACAGCTATGTTGGTGTTTCCGTCACATTGATAAACGTTACACATATTTGCGGCATGACGTGGATATTATTCGCGTTCATTGCTGTGGGTAAACATCTATTGGGATATATTAACCTGGAATAATCATATTCAGATTTCTTAAGTGTGTTATATGCCATCATTTTATAAGTTAGCACACGAAAAGAGATTATCTTTCTTGTTAATATGGATGTCGCTAATTATTAAACCTAAAGCCGCAAAAGATAAAGCTGGGTCTGAAATGAAATGTGTTTGTTCAAACGAAGCGGGTTGTCATTAACAACCGCCTGTTGTGCCTACCTTATTTATACTAATGGTCATCCCCTGATACGGTTACAATATCAAACATGCTGGACATTACCGGCGTCATAATGACACAGCTGGTTGGTGCTGATATTGGCATTTATGCTGGAATTGTGTAACATGTAATTACTATGGTTCTGATCTTCTATGTCATCTAAACATGCAATGTTTGACTCATGTTATTGTTAGTAGTTAACATGCCGTAACGGTGCAGGTAACAAACATTTATCCGGTAAGGTCAGCGTAATAACCATGTTGGCAATCACAGTTACAAAGCAATCAACCTGACTGGTCTGCGATTGATTACCTAACCACACGGGACTCATTACGCGACCTCGACTGCGCCGTAATGACCAATTTATCGGTATCAAGAGTTGCTGGATAAATACCATACAATCGTTTGTGTTGAAAAGTAACATAATTTGTGCCGGTATTCCCATTGACTCGTTACAATAACGGGACGTGTTTGCCGTGTTTCTCATCTACGATGCCTTCCCAAAGCTACGCTGTGACGCCCACAGCCGGATGTATATACCTTTTAACTGGTGAAAATTAAACATAAGCTAATCATTCTTCACTACTGGGCTATTGCAATTCAGCAATCCCAGTCATTCAGGTCAAGTAAATAACCGAACTAAATCTGTTATCCATGCATCCCAAATGTGCGATGCTGCTGAAGATTCGCAATGGATTTAAACGCTTCACATAATATTTTACCATAGCCCCATTCCCCATGCGTTTCTTCCAACTATATTACAGTTCTGAAGCAAAGTTGTCAACTAATAAATCTTGATTATGAAGAGTAGTATGACCATCAATCGCCGTTATTGTGGCGCTTGGATGATCTCTTTAGCATTCTGCTTATGTATTTCGATTGAAAAAATGGAAATCAACGACGATCAATTTCCTCGTGAACATATCATAGTTAAGCAATAAACCATATTTGGATGAATCAATGTTAATTGGCTTTCATTATGTAGATAAACCCACATCTGAGCTTATGTAATATCCTGTTACCTTCAAATGTGTCAGAAATGAAACCCAAGATAAGAACCACGACGGCGTTGAATATTACCATGGGGACACATTAGTCGTCATGGATATACCCTGGAGACGCACTGGTATCCGTTTGTACAGCCACCGCCAGAGATAGGAGAATACCATTACGACAAGATCAATAAAGACAAAAACTAGCCTCTATAGTTCCTCTATCTTGTTTCTTTAACTAATACTTGACCTCTCAATGGGTGAACGGCCAAGTATCAACCTCATTGAACAAGGGGTGTTGGGGGCACTGCGATTTAACACCATCGAACTATCCTTTGCTGAATCTTTTATTCCATCGCATACCACATTCAACACACCCTGTCATAACGAGTCAAAGTTCATCTTCAGCTACATAGCATCCAGCATATATGAATGTATATTTGATGGTGTTGTTACAATTTCTTCTTACAGGGTATCGATGAGACGTATGGAAACATATATCGGCGATGCCTTGGCGCTATCAACAGTCTCCTGTATTTCATATAGAGAATTGTATGATTTAGAACGCGGCACAGATAACGATAACAGTTTTGTATTCGCCAGCCACCCTCTCTTTCATATAGGTGGTGTTTCTGGGGAGTGTGCTTGACAGAGAGAGTGGTTTGAATGACTCTGTATAACCTGTAATAAATGAATGTAAGCGAGTGCGCCATCCTTATAGCCAAGCAGAATCGGCCTCTACAAAACATTAAACTCAAGAGCTTTAAGGAATGCGATTACTTCCGTAAATGGGTGGCTGCAGATTTTTTTATCGTTACAAATGGAAACTACTCATACAGTGATGGCAGGTCGCAAAGGATGACTGATGGCGTAAGAAATTCTATGGGGAGTGGCAAGGATGGTGAATGACTTCAATGCTTTGGCTGAAGGTTGGCTCGATAATTTGACATCCAAACGTAATCCACCAAATTCAATCCGATTGACATGATTGACATATATGGTTACATAGTTTGCAGTTCTCCGAGCACTTAAGTGATCAAAAAGTACTGAAATGATTCAATTGAGCTTGATGGGAAAGCGAGCTGCTGTCAACCATAGTGTTGTCCCTCCACTAACTCGTCTTTGTACAGGTGACCTTGCTGCCATGACAGGTTGTCGATTGTGTGCTGCCCTGAAGCGAGGACCTTCAGCTTCTGCAGGAAATGTAGTATTGAATATGTGTCACGGAGGCGGCTCAATTGAGGGACGACAAAATCACCAAGTGAAAGTTTGTGATTTAGCTTTGTAGCAACTGGTGCAATAGATGACACACGCTCTGCATCAATTAAAGCGCACTTTTTGCTTCTATACGATTATTAATGCTTTACCCAAAGAATGAATGCATTTTGTAATGTTTGTGCGCAGACGATGAATTGCGGTTAGTGTTATTGCTTTTTAAACTGTCTATGCGTTATCAGGGTATATAAGCTAGCATTACATATGCAGTCAAGTTATGCTCATCATTCCAAAGAGTGAAAGCGTAACTCTTCAAGTTCACAGTTCACACCAAAACCTTGGCTCTGCAGTGGACATTACTTATTTTATCATCTTCTCTGGTATATAAGTGTCTTGAGCATCGGTAATTTCGGCCGCAAATTAGACAACTCATCATTCAGCATATATATATTGCGTTCTAGCAGAGAGAACACATGACTAAAATACCGCTTGGGTAATAGTAGTAATCCACAATCTAGACACCGAAGCTACTACAAACCTTAGATCAACAGCAACAATTGACTTGTTGCTGGTCGTTGTGCGTCGGAGGAAGCAAAATGCACAGTTTTGACGTTATTGTACCTGTTTTAAAATACGACCAATGACCTCAGCTGGGAAAACAACGTGACTGTTACTTTGTTATAAATGATATTATATAGTTACCGTCCACTGCCAGACTACCACAGACCTCATTATCAGCGATAGGTTGGCAGCAAGGACATGACAAACTTCTCATAAACAAGCAGGTTATAATTAGCGAAGGTTCATTTATTACCGTTCAAATTTACAGAACTGTTAGAAGGGGCAACGTTCATCTAATTT
Organism: Urechis unicinctus; assembly: GCA_034190875.2. Classification (NCBI taxonomy): domain Eukaryota; kingdom Metazoa; phylum Annelida; class Polychaeta; order Xenopneusta; family Urechidae; genus Urechis; species Urechis unicinctus. The sequence continues at coordinate 15,752,056 of CM067351.1, forward strand.
CACCTACCGACACCTGGTACTGGGGGATAGTAAAATGTGATTGTATGGTTACGCAAACACTCCGGCAGAATCGGTTTAGTGCACATACAGCTCATGGTGCTTCGGTACTTATTTTATGATCACAACCTTGAGGAGTAAGACGTCTTACATGAAGCTAGAATAATGCATACAAGGAGCTGCAATTATGTCTGGGTTAGTTTTATGGATAGTTACGACGCTGCAGTTTGCGACCAGGTGAGGCTTGATTTTTGATCAATTCCAGTGTTATTGCTAATAAAGACAATCGTGGGCAGGGATTGTCAAGTTATTGGTGGGGAACATGTTGGATATCCAGTTATTGCAGTTCGTTTGGTGTTCCAGTCCAATACCGATACAAGCTTTTATGCCCTGTCGATATCTGTGGTTAGTTACGACACAAGATGCGGCATGGCCCGGAAAACATATTCAGTTAACAAATAAACGACCAACGTATCTTGGCTCTTAACAACTGCCGTTCCTCAACAACTGCGTGATGTAGTAAGCATATCCGTCACCAAGTATGGTCGGGGCATGGGAAGCATTTAGCTAATTGCCTGAGCATTGACTTGCATCAGATGCATCAACATTACCCCGTCAGCGCCTACACATTAGCAGGCGCATTCAGTATGATAGTTAACCATGAATTTCCGGTCTGTACATTATTTGTAGGTTTTCACTTGCTGTAGGGGCTATAAAAAGTTATATAAATTGATTTTTCAGCAAGTGCGTTTGTCATTTATTCCTCAGTATTGAGTCTCATTTCGTGGCGTGTTGATCTTACAAGCGCCAATCGTGTGAGGAGTAGCTGGTGATTGGATCTTCTCGTCTGTGACCTCAGTCGACCCATTCTAGCTTCATCACGCTTTTTCTATGCATATCTCGGCTTATCGGGGCGCCGTACCAGCGGCGGGTTATTGCCCCATATAACACGACTTATTGCTGTCTCTAATATGTAGATATATGATAACAGCACTAAAGTATTTAAACACAGCTTCCGTTGCAAATTCGCCGTCGAATGTATTGCGCTGTTCCTGTGGGTTATGCAACGCATTCATGCGGGTAATATAACATCCAGCTCTCACGAGGTCTTCATTTCAAGCACTATGTTTATTGACTCTGCAGGTCGGATTTCCCGTGAACATCAAAATGGTTCATGATAGAGCTCTGTTTGATTTTCTTCGCCTTTTAGGGGATGCTCTACGAGGCCATTTCCAAAACAAAAGTGATGAGGCACAAACGATAATTGTCTTTGATTATTAACAACAGGCGGACAAGCAGTGAATCACGCTCTGTGGACCTTGCTCCGTTTAACATGTTCTTCATATGGTTGCACCTTCACAAGATACTGACCTCTCGTTTCCAGTCGCATCAAAAGATCATAGCAATAGCCAGACACTGCTTCCTCTTTTTTTGATGGCTGGAAATTTGCCCCACCATAGCAAGATTAGATGAAGCCGCACTCACACATTGATTTTACTAGAAATCGCCAAAACACGGTCAGCTATATTATCTGATTGAATATTAACCTTGTTATTGCAATGTTTTCTTCATGTATATGTAAAGCTGGCTCACATCTTCATAGAAAGCGAATATAAAGCAAGTAACCACAACATGCAAAAAAAAAGATCTACCTAATTATAGACTCATTGGATATAAACGGATGAAGCAGAAGACGTATTTTCCAATGAAAACTGTTTCCTATGAAGGCAGAGTGAAAGCTCCTGATACTTGTTGCTGGGCATGATTGGCCGATTGACGCACCTACTGCCCCCTAGTGTTATACAGGCCATTCCATATAGTACAGGCCGCCGCGGGGGACCAAGGACCTAGCCACTGTAAGCGATGTAGTAAATTGTTAAATCCTTGATATCTTCTTTACCTACGGTGCGATTTTTAGAACAGTTTATAGTTCCTCTTAGCCTGTTTTATAGGCCAACTTTTCATAACACATAATTTGCCACGTAGTTCAGATGTGCAATCGGAAGTTAACACGTCGTTTACCCGTCTTTAGTGGTCGTATCGTAAAATATGTTTGCGTCTGAAGCCCATGCTCTTCAAAACTTGTGACTTATACATATTCTGAATAGTTTTACCACAAACTAAGCTTAAAGTCTAAAAACGCCCACAAAAGTGCATTAACACTCTAATATGTTTATCAATACTGGGTCGATTTTGAAAATGTTGCCATGTATTTGAAGGGTAAACTCCTAGTATCATTTCGTTGTCCCCATGTCTGCACGAATCATGAATTACAGGCAAATGTTTGGAAAACAGCGAAAATTGCCAGGATCTTTGATGAATCAACAATATGTGTTCGATGATCATAAAACGTGTTATCACGAACAGCGTCAACCGACTTAATTTTTGTGGATGTCGCTGACGTCATTTGCGGTAAAGAACGAATTGAATTTGCAACGCTAGTGAATTCTTAAGTTATAGCGTCGTTTTTCCGTCGTTAATAGTTGTATCGTAAATTGGTTTACACTCGAACAAAGCCCATTTAATTATAAACATATTTTCTGTTGTAAGGTACTGACAATTTTCACACTAAGTAAGATTGAAGTTCAGTGGGTGTCATTTCAGCTGGCTTTTCAACGGTTTGTTAACAGCAGCCTACGCATCGGACAATATAAAGGTCGCCGCTGTTCCCTGCTCTCCTCATCGGCATGCCGTCATGTATAATGCGCCGCGGATATGTCTTAAAATCATCAATATACGTGTGTAAACATTGGTTTAAAAATTCATAAATTGGTCAATTATAGGCCGATTCTGAAATTTTTCAAACTTCCTGATATAATTCGCCAAGTTCCCCCATGTCACATGGGCCTATTTCAATTTTCAGCAATTAGATTACATGTTTTCATTACAGCGCCGATAATTTCGATTAAGCACCTTTTAGTACTCATACGGAGTACGATTTAGGGATAAGAACTTCGTCGTCATGGTGTTTTACGTCATAGCTCAAGGCCTCACCTCACATCTTACAGCATTGCATTGCCATCTTTGTTTCCATGTTAGAGCCAAATTCATGTGAGCAGATTATCCGGATTCTGTGTTCAAATCCAGCAGGTCTACCGTATTTTAATTCAGTATTGCAACCAATGGAGTCCCCACAAGGCTATAGCTCATCCAAAGAGTCTTGTATTATGTAAATGATTGTTGCTTAATGATAGGCCAGGTCGTCTATCAGCTTAGTCTGTCACCTTGTGGAGGCTCTTACGCATAAAAGACACACCATATCTAGTGTGCGAAGAGACCATTCAAAATGCCCAACAAAATGGCGTTAATAATTTTTCACAAGTACACAGATTAACCTAGGCTCTGCCATAGGCGCCCTATTTGGGCATGTATAAACCTGCGTAGAGCTAACGACATGCTAATATAACCATGGGTTTTTGGCAATATGTGTCCTATTGTGCCCTGCAATTAGGTGACTTGCTCATTGAAGCAACATGGAGCAATGAAGCTCCTGGGATACTAATTTGTACGGTTATGCATGTGTAGCGTTATAATTGTGACCAGCAGCTTAACCTCGATCACAGTCTAGTATTCCACATATACCTCGTTGTCGTCTGTGGACGTTTCCATTGATCGCACTATGTCTGATTGACGCAGAATGCTAAACAGTGGCAGTTATCTTGGAACTTGCTTTATTCTGCATTTGTCCACACAACCCAAGAGATCATGCGTAGGCACATGTTTGTAAAAAGGGTATTAAGTTACACGACAATAATTGATCACGCTTAATAACCAGCGCAACAAAGATGTGATGGAATGATGGCACTTGTTTTGTTCAATGTCTCCAATACATACTGTCCGGAGCTTTAAGGCGTCGGACATGTCATTAACGTTGAAGAGAAGCCTCATTGGTATTATTTCATAGAAAGAATAGAATAACGCAACCAGCTCACTAGCATACGTAGCGTAACCCAATGGGTAGTTTTAGTGCTTTGTATCAGCTGTTAAGTGGAAAGTTTTTGGAGTGACGCGTTGTTTTGTATAAGATGATTAGCGATGAGTTTTGGTGTGACGCATTGTTTTGCATAAGTTGTATAGCGTTAACTGCCAGAACAAATGGATGCATTCGATGAATTAATAATAGAAAAACAAGCCAGATGACATGGTAAGGGCCCATTCACATTGCGTAGACCATATCTTGCTTGATTTTGTCAATAAGATATAGGCCTATATCTCCGTCAAGCGCCAAATGTGGTTGCACAAATTAAGAGGGAACTTTACGTCATATATCGCCACCCCCTTGGCTTTCTATTTGATATTCATTTTTAAGACAGGGCTATTAAGCAATCCATTCAGTTTCCCAGGACTGATAAAGAAATCTTACACCACATGCAAGCTATTTCGTAAGATGGCTAAATGGTGAGGAGGATCTCCGCAACAATTACGGCAGGAATTGAACTACGAATACGATCTTTTTGCACAGGGTGGGACGGTGACGCACAAGCATCACAAAGTTGTTTCTGGGACATCGCAGTTTTAAATATGTTTGCTTTTAGATGCTTTATATTGAAAAAGAACTAAGTTATAAACTAAATAACCCAACTAATCATTGGGTTACCTGATCTACATTCAGGTAACCTGACATACATTCAGGTAACCTGACTAATGTTAAGGCTGCTTCGGTATTTGTTCATGTCGTGACGGGGTTTATTGGGACTGTCACAACTCCACACATTGGTCACGCACTAGCCACGTTTGACTTGTCAGCTTGTGAATGCTGCCTCGCTACATGTTTGCAGCATTCACCTTGACAGTTGGCTACTAAGTGATGGCATAACTAAAGGCGCTTATTGCCCCATCACTTTGTACATCTTGTCAGTGATGTTGATTTTAAACGCGGCTGTGAATCAGTGGCCTCTCTTACCTCATCTGATCCAGTACCTCTAGACCTCGTGTACCTCATACCTCGATCTTGTGCCTAAACACCGAGTAAGGCAAGTCCAATATTAAATGTCCCCAATGTTGAATTTAGAATCCTCGTCTGATAAAACATCATGTCCAGGTAATGTCGTATCAGGTGGAAGCGAATAAGCTACGAGAAGTAAGAACAAATGCATGGCACAGTTAATTTTGTATCATAACAGATTTATGTCATTGAAATTTCTAGCAGGGTCAAAAGAAGTTCATGAGTGAAGAGATAGATGTAACAGTAGGATCATATGAAAACAGATTAATGACTAAACAGGTTGACAACTTACTACATATTATTTAATCTCACCGCAGAAACCCCATCTCACTACAGATTACCCCATCTTACTACAGATGACCTCATCTCACAACAGATTATTTGTGCAGGATACTTTACCCAAACAGGCATTCTCAGTTTGTACATATCATTTTCGATTTTATAGGCCCTTTCAAATTGTAATGGCCACTTCATTTTGCAGACGCCCCCTTAAACTACACTAGGGGTACTAGATTGTACTTCCCACATTGGTCACACACGTCACCTCACCTCACGTTAGGTCATGTTGGTCCTACATATGACCTCTGGTTATTACAGGTATTATCGGTCAAGATGATTAGATATCCGATGGAAAAATCAATCTGAGGACATCACAAACATCTCAACATATCTACAAAACATTTAAGGTTTTCGTGCGCACGTTCGACGGTGCAGTCCACCTCCGATGGAATTCATATAATACTAGTTTACTCAGATTGCTTGGCCGCATCAGATTGCAAAGTATGCATAAGATCGTACCGACCAATACAGGAAGTACCGACCCCTTGGTTGTACCGACCAGTAAAGGGTGTACAGGACACTCCATGCTGAACAGGCCATTTCAGGTGTTAATCAGACGCAGTCACAGTATGCGAAGCGCGACTTCATCAATATTGCCTGATTGAGTTCCTCCCCTTGGTTTTAAATAGTCATTTATGGTCAGCTATGGTTTCTTGACTGTCCTTAATACTCGGCGCAAGTGCGTGGCCTGTGGATAATCGGTGGGCGGGGACCAATGGACTATTTTAGTCGACCTGACCTTACGGGTCATCCTGGGTGTGGCCAGTGAGTGTCGTATTTTGGCAAATCTAGTGAAATGATTGAATAGGCAAATCCAGTGAGAGGATTGAATAGGCGTGGCCAGTGGATAGGTTCTTTGGACGTAACCGGAAAGAGGAGTCAGTGGGTATGACCAGTGATGTCATATTTAGAACTTTAGTAATTTACTTTTCTTGGGAGGGGGGGGGCACGAAGGTATTTCATTTGGCTGCATTAACAGCAAACTAATTACACAACGATGCATCAACAGCTCACGGATTACATGGGGATACATTAATGGTGCACTGGTGACATTCCCTTGAAGTAGTGGCATATTGCTGACATTATGATGCAAAAGTAGTGCATCAATGGCATTAAGTGATAGTACAGTGATGTAGAAATATAGATTTTACATGCTTAGTGATAAATCATTCAGGCGATTATTGATCACAGATAACATGATACAGATGGGGTTTGCTGGGTAGGTCTTGTGTCATTGTTGTGGTTTTTGTTCATTCCTGAATTGCTGATGCGTCAAGTTATGAGATGTGTAATCTGGGCAAATGACTTAGGTTCATCGTGTTACGATGTATTCGCTGGGAAAGCGATGTCCCATTTGTTTTGTTGTGTGCTCTGCTTCTGTTGCTCGGAAACAGGTCATCTATGTCAATTTGATTTCAAGTAAGCTACAGGGATGATTTTACCTGGCTTGAAGTGAAGTGTATAGTTGTACTACCGTACGCGAACCAGCATTCGTTTCAGTTTCTGATTCGCTTTTGACGGACATTTGTTGTCCATTAATATTTGCTTTTAACGCCTGTACTGTCATAATTGTTAATTGTTAAGTCTATCCATAAAAGCCAGGGTCTATGGTTTTGTCTAGGTATGCTGATGCTCTGTTTCTGTGGCTACCAATTGAAAAAATGCCCATTTTGTCATACGACTGATCCGATGCCAAGAATGGTAGGCTTGGTGAGATTTTGCTGATTGGTATTCAATGTTGTGTGCTTGACCATGAGACTATTTTCTTCGCTATGAAAACATTGAAGTTAGGGTTGGCTTGGTATGAGCAGTACTTGGGTTAATTTTGTTCCATAATTTATAGGATATAAAAGTATTAAATTTTGTGGACTAAGGCATTTTCCTGTTGCGCTCTGGAATTAATGCGCTTTCTACTTGACAACATTTAATAGGACATTTTATATTCTGCATTTAGCACTATGACAATATTCAAGTGCCAGTTACCGTCTGTCACACTGTTGTACTTTGGTGAAATGTTGTGACTGCGTTTAATAAATGTCGACATATGAAATATGATTTCTTCCACGGTTTATCAACCCATCCCATATCATTTAACGATAATGTCCCAGTTATCCTTTGTATCCAACAGCTCTGTTCATCAAGACTCAGGACACAATGGTTGGAGCGTTAAACCCGAGATAGCATATAACGATTGATGCACCGATAGGAACTCAATCAACGCCTATAAACATTGTATGTCGCGTTTCGTCTATCAATGAAGGTCGAACCATATTGTTATCAGTGATATGAGACCCTGTAAATCAGACGATATCGTTGTCAGTCATATGAGTCTATGGCAATAAGATGATAAGGTTATCAATGATATGAGACCCTGTATTTCTTGTGAGTGCGGGCACTCTTCACTATGATTTTAAAAGTTACTTTCTCTTGAGGTGCACACGCATTTGGTTATCAGCGCCACATCTCCGCCCAAACGCCAATAACTGACTATGATTCAAATAATCTTGATGCCCCCTTACAATCTGTATTCACGATCGAACGACACATAACAATAGCGCTATTTTGTTAATCAAGGACTAAACGTGAGGATCACAAACAAGATAAACTAATCATGCAGTTTCTTAAAAATGTATGCTGCATGAGTCACAGGAAAAAGTCCCTCATTGTTTGCTCGCAATATCCAAACATCACTTACAAGTGGCCGGTATTATGCAAATGAAGCGAGAATACAGAAATACAGTGCCGTCAAGCACCTTGCTTTATCATCTTGGTGGATTATATATTCATTAGAATCTCATGAAAATAGGTCAGGTAAGGGAACCCTCGATCACAACTGGCGAGATATACAAGCACGTCGATTGCCACGATCGATGACAATGGTTCCAAAGCGGTTATGATTTAGAAGACTTATCGTCATTTTGGGGACAGACGACTTGAGGTGGCCAGTATCCGGACAGATAACGTTTTGCAATCATAAATGAGATGGATGACGTGATTTAGTCAGTAATGAGATGGATGACGTAAGGGGGTCGGTAATGAGATGGATGACGTGTGGTGGTTAGTAATGAGATGAATCAATTGAGGTGGCCAGTAATGAGATGGATGACGTTAGGTGGCCAGTAATGAGATGGATGACGTGTTGTGGTCAGTAATGAGATCGATGACGCCTAGAGGTCAGTAATGAGATCGATGACGTGTGGTGCTCAGTAATGAGATGGATGTCGTGTGGTGGTAAGTAATGAGATGAATTAAGTGAGTTGGTCAGTAATGAGATGGATGACGTGAGATGGTCTGCAATAAGATGGATGACGTGAGATGCTCAGTAATGAGATGGATGACGTGAGATGATCAGTAATGAGATGAATGACATGTGGTTGTCAGTAATGAGATGGTTGTCGTAAGATGGTCAATACGTTGTCAGTAATGAGATGGATGACGTGGTGTCGTCAGCTATGAGATGGATGACGTGTGGTGGTCAGCTATGAGATGGATCACATGAGGCGGTCGGTAATTAGATGGGGGACATGAAGTGGTCGGCAGTGCGAATCTGGGGGATAAATACTGTCGGCATAGATTTCTAGATTTCGCGGAGAATGCAAAAAAAATGTCATTGTGAATCAACCACAGTCAGCGGTATATGATAACGATCAGCGTTGATCACCGACGGGTTAGTTTTTATCTTTGCATGGCGTCGACACACGACACCTTTATAAATCGGAAATTATTATCGTCACTGTCCTTGTGTATTAATTCTAGCCATTAATAATCAGCATCCCAGGCGGCATCTATCAATAACAGTCAGCATTCCAGGTCTCATGTATCAATAACATTCCCCTGCCATGATCCATATCATTCAGATACGTTTTGCCTTTCCCCTACGATGATCCATCTAGCCCTACCATTTTTTTACCTTCCTCTACCATGATCATAATAACTCCGTCACTAAATTACCGTACCCAAACAAGATCCATATAACACCGCCATTTATTACCTTCCCCTACCATGATCACTATAACTCGGCCATTTTTTTCTTTCCCCTACCCTGTCCATTTCTCGTTTTCTGTTTCTCTAATGCTCCATGTCATGTAGGCTTTTTCACTAATCGACGCTGTGCTGTCAATACACTAATCAAAATAATTGTGACAAGGTAATGAGCGTTTCAGTGAGAGAGAGAGTCATTGCCTTGACAACTGGGGCCTGAAGAACACCAGAACATTTGAATCGGCAATGCAGAATCGGACAATGGTCTGTGTGATGGTCCATGTAACATGACAATGGAGAGCTACTTTAATGCTTGCTCTTTGTAAGCTGGCTAACTCAAGTAGCTTGTGTGTATTATTGCAATAGGCTGTAAATAATGACCTGTCGCTCGGCAGCAGCCTCTTGCAGTGTGACTTCTGATTACCCTTTAGCGGTCATGACTGGGCAGCAGGTATACCTGGCAAGTTGCTCAATGTCAGCGGCAGTCATTAATAATGATTTAATTGCCGTACGGAATATCGCAAGGACGTTTGGTGTGATTCATGTGAGTCATGTCCAAAAGAGTAAAGAACGACTGAAACCTGGACAAATGTCCGTGTGATGTGACGCATTCATGTTTAATTAAACTCTCTAACCTAGTTGCACTCTTATAAAAACAGTACCCACCCTTGCACGGCGCGGGGGATGTACATGGCCAAAAGAATGTGAACAGCGTATAATTTGAAACAGCAACAACAACAGCAACAATATCACTCGGGATGCATTCCGTTTTAGGCGTGACATGAACTACGTCAGTCGAGAGTGTCAGAATTATATTATTCCACTCTCTGGACTTAATGTAATACCTCGCTGATTATTGGTTTGTTAGTACAAATTAAATAAGCCGCGAATAAAAATCGTCCAACCGTACCCGCTAGAAATCATATTACTTATAAAAAACTAAGAAGAAGTGGTGCGTTATTTTATGGTGCTGACTATGGTCGTCATAAATGTGTGAAGTGCTAGTATGTGACGTTAGACTGAATGCTCGCTCATGTAAAAGAGGTGTTTAACAGCTACTTAAACGGAAAAGGTGCAGGGAAGGTATATATTAATCAACATGATCTTGTCTCAATGTCCATACAACCAGGCGTTTAAGAGGCCGAATATCATTTCAGTATCTAACATATTCCACCGGCTAACTAGGCTGCCTTTCGATCCCGTTGACCGCTTCTTGAGGATTCCCTGGTTTGTGTTAATTATAGTAAATATCAGCATTCAAGCCTGGACATCTTCTGACCACTTACGAATAGACCACGTTTCCTGCTGGTTGGATCCTCAATGTCAAACAGCGTCTGTTTGAGCAACACTGTCTGCGTTATGTATTAGAAAGGTAGGTTACTGTGGAGCAAAGATATAGATGGTGTGTGATATATAAAGCGGCGGACAACCTTTCCCTGTGCCGTCCCGATGACGTCACGCGGTGTATGATAGGATATTTGGAATGCAATCCAAGTATTGACGTATACCGAATTGAGATTGTTTGAATATGTGTACGTCGTAGGGGAATACTCTGCTGACCGACTCATTCGGTGTACATGCTTGCCTTAAGGGCGTCTGTCTAGATGATGAACGCACAAAACCTGGCAGGGTGAGGAGAGATAATCTGACCAATCCATGTCCTGGAACATCTGTGTTATCTTTGTTCATACTAAGACATATCATCTTGGTCATTAAACATTTGAGATGTTTATTATTTCTCAGCCCTGTAACCAAATACGACCATGAAATGATTTGGCATTCACTGAAAGAAGGTAGATTGAAATCAATATCATTGTCCTCAGGCCGATTCATACCAATGGAGAATGATGGTGTGAGTGAACGAGTGCCCTGTCGACCACAAAATGAAGGCCCATTTGTTGCCGTAGTACCTATGTAGGACTACGTTAATGCCAAGCCATCGGCGTAGCTCCAATAGGCACAGTAGGCCGGGGCCTACACATCGTTTCCAAAAATGAAAAATACAAAACGTCCAAATCTGCTATAAAAACTGCTTAAGCCTACTTTACATTCAAGTTAACACTCAAGGTTAACTAAGCATTTTGTTTTCAAAAAAGTTTAGTGCCTTTTTTTTGAAGACAGTCGAACCGTTTAACAAATCGATTCGATACTATTTTGACAACAACCGGCAAGCGCATTATTTCAATGAGCGTCTGTTTAAGTTTCGAAGCGGGAGTATATTTTGAATGTCATTCAACATGTTTCCCCCTAACCCCGACCCTGGAGATTCCGATGGTTCGTGGAATGATGAATTCAAACTCAGACTTTTATCACAGAAGTGGGAGTTGATCAGTGATTTCAAATTTCCATCGAGGTACGTGTGGCTGGCAGATCTTTAATCGGAAAAGTTTCGGAAATTTCGGACAAAAATAAATTATTATTGTCTTAGTTTATTATAGAACAAATGGTAGCAAGGAATTACATTATAACCTTAATATTTGATATTTTGCATTTTTCTGCTGTATTGATATATTATGTTCGTAGTTACTTCTTAGTTTAAAGGGAATACTGTATACTGTACACAAGATTGGCTCCCAAAAAATTGTTTTTCTGTAACGAATCTCAGAAAAATGTAAAATGTTTTACTCTTTGATATCATAATTGTAAAGAAAATACCAAAATGTAAAACAAAATTCGAGTCGGAGACTGGGTTCGAACCGGTGTCGCCAAAATTGCAGTCCAGCGGCTTACCCATATTTGACGGAATATTTAAGCTATATACCTTGGTAATATCACGTTAAAATATCGACTAGCCAATACGCATAAGAATGAATTCTAATAGGTATGCTCACCTAGTAGTTTTTTAATGGAAAAATACGAAAATAAACTGCTAAAATAAATTAATTGTAAACTATGTGGTACTTCAGTTTGTTAGTTTCAATGCATTGTACACATCGATACCATGTTTATGTCAGTTTTTGACAATTTTCTCATCATACAGTGTATAAAACTTTAATAAACTTATGCCCATTTATATAAACACGGTATGACGACCCACCAGAGTGTGGACTGTACCTATTTGGAAGAAAAAGAAGAAGAACGCTACTGTACACTATTCTACAGTTAATAAATAATCAATCCCTCCGTTCCTTTTATCACAATGGCCTATTCACCTTTTCTTCCGTCACGAAAAATGTATAAATATATATTGCTCAGTACTATGTTTTTCTTTTTTTTTGCCCTTCCGTTCGTTCGTCAGATCGTCCGATTGTTCACCCATCTATACATCTATGCACCCGCCTGTACACCTGTAATAATAAAAGCTATATAGTGGTTTGGGCTATGGTCAGGGATAGCTGTGTAGGGTTTCATTTAATTGTTCAGTCTGTCATTGTGGGATAAAACCATAAAACTGGATAGTGGGGTTACAAAAACATTGTGGGCTAAAAGGATGAAAACACAAGAACCCAGAATATATGTCTCGTCTCGTAAGAACGTCCGTCCTAACACAATCCGTCACAATGGCAATTTTGCAGTCCAAGGCAAGGAATGACGAAATTCTGGCAGATCATCTTGCAAATGCTCAATCAAACGCAAAGTACACTTCGCCGGATATTCAAAACGAACTGTTGGGTATCTGTGCCGATCAAGTTGTCAGTACAATCATATATGACTGTAAACTGTCCGGTTTCTTCTCTATTATGGCTGATGAGGAAACTGACTGTTCAACAAAGGAACAACTTTCTGTTTGCGTTCGTTTTGTTTCAAAGGTAGAAGAGAAGCATGTCGTTCGGGAACAGTTTTTAGGGTTTGTCACTTGCAAGTCTATAAAGGGAGTATATTTGACACAAGGCATACACGAATATCTGCAAGGCACTGGCTTAGATATTTTGAAGATGCGGGGCCAGTGTTATGATGGCGCAGGAAACATGGCGGGCAAGTACAATGGTGTTCAGGCGCTCAACCGTGAAAGATTACCACTCGCTAACTACACCCATTGTAAGTCGCATTGCCTAAACCTGTCATTGGTCCACAGCTCCAAACTTCCATGAGTCTGGGCCATGATGTCTACAGTGCAGGATATCGCCTTTGCTTTTGACTTTTCTGCGAAACGCCTCACAACATTTGCAGATGAACTGTCAGAAGACGTTGTTACAAAGCAAGCGATGGAAGGCCGACAGAAGTTGAAGACCTTGTGTGAAACAAGGTAGATGAGCAGGGCAGATGCGCTTCGTACATTCAAGAATGCCTACCGCGTTGTCGTCCATGCCCTCGAAACTCTGCAGGAAAATGGTGACGTCAAAGCCAGCGATCACCTCAACGCTATACTGCAGTTCCAGTTTATTGTTACTCTTGTGGAAACATAGCACATTTTGAGCAATCTAGTAGGACTTAGAGCAGTTCTTCAAGCGGTAGTAGTTTGTGTTTATTACAACATGCGACTCAATATTGTTTTTTAAAAAAGATAACGTATTTAAATGGAAAAAACCCAAACACAACAAATACATAAATAAATAATAACTTCATGAATTTTGGACATGGATCTCTTGGAGGCAATCGAGCAAACGAAGGTGGCCATGCAGATATATCAAGCTGAGAGGGATGACCCCCTTGTATGGGATGCCCTTCATCAGGAAGCTGTTCCAGGTACATGTGTACACATACTACCTGTATTTGCATGTTGATTTCATGTGGTTGCCGATAAATATATGTATTGATCTACTGGCCCCAATTTCTCGAAACTTCTTAAGCTTAACAGGCTTAAGTTGCTTATTTCAATTAGCCAAAATACATACTAAAAGTGAGATTTTATAAATGGAAAATGGTTTATTGTGATAATCGTAACGATAATACCTATCTCAAGTATTAAAACATTTAAAGGAGTATATAAAACGCAAAATATTGACAGAAAAAAATAGTGGGTTTAGCTTAATACTGTTTTAAGAAGTTTCGAGAAATCGGGACCTGCTGCATTCAGCAAAGCGTATTAGCGCAATAATTTACAATTCAACGTATTTGTAACAGTTTGAAATGCATCGTGTTTTGTCAGATTGCAGACTGATAATTTAAAAAAAATGTGCTAGCTGCTTTGATATTTCGATTTAAATATCATGAGATCCAGATATACTTGGTAAACTTCTATTAGGTATTTTGCATCCTTCTACCGAATGGTTTAATCGATTCGGCAATTAACGATATCGATCGAATGTTTTATTTTTGTTTTACCTAGATTGACCCAGCAGTGTCACGACAAGCAGCCAGACAGAGGAGCAGGGCAAACTACGATGTACAGGACCCGAGTCGGTATTGGAAGGTCTCCGTCTTCTACGTTTTTGTTGACCACCTGCTTCAAGAAATGGATACTCGTATCCTGAAGAATGAGAGGCGCTTCCAGGCTCAGTGGTTAATTCCGACCAAATTTGAAGGTCTCCTGCCGGCCAATGTGGACAGGATCTACGAGGCCTATGAATCAGACCTGCCCAAGACTCGGCAAGAGTTCAGCGAGGAAGTAAGGAGGTGGAATCTGCGATGGCAGCTGAATGATGAAAAGCCTTCGGCACTGCTGGCGGAGGCAGCTTATCCCTGCATATACATTATACTACAGATACTGCTGACCATGCCTGCCACATCCGCCTCCTGTGAGCGCTCCTTCAGTTCCATGAGGCGTATCAAGACATACCTTCGTTCAACAATGACCGGCGAGAGGCTATCCTCACTTGGCGTCCTCCATATTCATCGCGATGTTGAGATAGACATAAATAAAATCATAAACACATTTGCTTCAGTTAAATGCAGGAACTTGGATTTCATTTAAAGCCCCTCGATATATCATCGTAAACAAAACCAACTAGACACGCTTGTTTAACCATTACATACATATTTTCTATTTTGAAGCTTTTTGATAACGGTAACATGTAATATCAAGCTTTGTATTTCAGTTCTCTTACTGAATATTATACGTAAGACAAAAATAAATTTTAGTCAAGTGCATTATGAAGCTATTTTTGATGACTAAAAAGGCTCCAGATATTCGAAAATTCGGATAGTCGCGCGCGCCGCCCTGGTGAGCGCTTTGGAACTAAGTTGTGTTGACATCCGGTTTGGGCAGCGTCATTCACAGCCGATTAGTTTTCAGTATCATACGTTTGGAAATTGAAGAAAATACCTTTACTTGACCAGCTTCTGTGACTATTTTCGGTATATAGGGTGACTGAATCTTTATAGAAAGCCAGGATGAGGTGTATTGTCATTTTCTCGTGCCTAAAAGCTTAGAAACAAATAGTTTAACCAAGAAGCGTGTTGGCTACCGTGACCAACACGCTTGACAGGAGTAAAGTCTGGGTATAGTTCATGTAGTTGGCCAGGTGGATTGGATTGTGATGCCTCCCAAACAGAAAATAACCTCGCCGCCACCTTTACCTGCCCCTGAGGTATGATATTTCTTGATTAATTCACTTAATTATGTAACTTAATTGCATCTGATTTTCAAAATAAACTTTTGTATATTGTACATATTTTGAAATATACTAGGGGAATACAGACCTCATATCATAAACAAGGTTTTTTTTTATCTCAGACTGTTGAAGATGTTCGTAAACTGAATGCCAAGCAGCTGAATGCAGCACTGAAGCAGCATGGTCAGACCACTTAAGGGAAGAGACAACACAAGCTCTCCCTTCTGTGCAATGCACTTGGATTTAACAGCAGCCCAGGGTCATTCCAGAGTGTTTTAACTGTTGTGAGGAGCACAAACAGCGGGTGGACAAAAGATGTCAGGAAGTGTCCCTGTATTGTCCTTACTGATGTCACAGACTACCTTCTTCGTGCCCATGACACAATAACCCACACCAGATCAGGTAACATAGAGAAGTTCGACAGTAAGAACTTACGGCGGTACAAAACTCTCCGCAGCTATAACCTTTACAAGTCCAAACATGTGCATAGTATGCTCTACCTTGATGTGCCAGACGAACCATACTGCCCTGTGCAGGCCAAGTGCAACCCTTCTTGGGACACATCAGAACAATGTATGAATGTGTTTGCATTTTTCAAGAAGACAGTGGCAAGCCAATTGGCTCTTGTTGTACCTGTGTGGCTGGTCAAGGAGAAGCATGCACGCATGTAGCTGCTATGCTGAGGGCTTTTCTAGTTTGGGGTACCAAGATTCACCAGATGACCCTGCTTCAACAGAACTGCTTTGTGCATGGAATGCTCCTCAAACCCAAAGGTAAAATAGTACACATTCCCAGCATAATAAATCTAACACTACATTGAATTGTACAACATCAGTGCGATTGTTTTATTATTGAAAAAAAGAAGATTCATGTGCATAATGTTATGCCTGTTAATGGTTTGTATTTGTTATGCATATGTTCTTCACATGCTTATTATTTACTATTCTTAAGCAGTTAGATTACCAGAACTTTGCTCTCGGACAAGCAGAGTCGAAGCATCCATCAAAGCGACTGGCAGACCACAATCCTGTTGCACCATCCAAGCGCAGAATAAATACAGAGAACTACAAGAGACTAGTTCATGAACTTAGTCTTTGTCAGCCAGACGCTCCATTTCTTACAATCGCTGACGCATTGCGTTGGAAAAAGTCGCCTGACACCCAAGCAAGTGTAGTTGGGTATTCGGCCATTCCTGAGACTATAACTGACAATGAACAATTATTGTTGCCAGCTGCTGAAGAGGTTGTTTCAACAAGTAAACCAGAGCCACCAACATTGACTTCATGTCAAGACACCACCAGCAGCATGAACTGACTGACAACTCGGTGCAGGAATTTTTTGAGACGTCCAAAGTCACCAATTCTGAGCAGCAAACAATTGAAAAATTGACTATTGGACCGTCCAATAACCCCAAATGGGATGCATATAGAAGAGGCATGGTAACAAGCACCAGAATCCACGCTGTGCACACAAGGGTTCAGAACATAACGAAAAAACCTGCATTGTGTGCAAATGGTATTATCCGGTTGTGCACTGAACCTTGGTCATTTAAAGACAATAAGAACACTAGGTATGGTTTGAAGAATGAAAAAGTGGCAGCCAATGCTTTAAAACGAAACATGAAACTTAGCCATTCAAACTTCGCTTTGAAAGAATGTGGTCTCTTAGTGAGCAGAGCCAACAGGTTTCTTGGTGCAAGCATTGATGGTGTTGCATCATGTGACTGTCATCCAGAGAGACCAATTGAGATTAAGTGCCTATCTTCCATAGAGAATAGACTAGCTGATTCACTGGCTGATCTACCCTTCTTCATTGTCATGGACAATTCCCTTCAGCTAAAAACCAGACCCAAACCTCGCCCATACTACACTCAAATTCAGTGTCATATGGCTGTGATGGGTTCTATGACGAGTGAATTTGTTGTATGGTCACCACAGGAGATGATTGTAATCAGTGTTGAATTTGACCCAGCTTATTGGTCATCAGTTCTGGCAAATGCCATCTACTTTGCCAAGACATATCTTTTCCCATACATGCTGGCTGAAGCATAGAGAAATCACGAAGCTTCAACTTGCACTGTTTCTCAAGCAGCCCGGGATGATTTCCTCAAGCAGTATGTTTGTGGAAAAATCAGGTGTTGGGGGCTGATTCAAGATGCAAGTCTGACCAAGGACAAACAGGAAGATAGTGTCATGTGTGAGTGCAATTGTGGATGTGGTGTGTTGTACTATTTGAGGTGTTCCAACTTCAAAAGCATTGAATTGGAGGAAGGCGAGGAGATGCCAGACTGATATTGCCCAAAGTGTGTCCGATCCTGTGACATATGCTATTGACTGACTGTTTTGATGTGACATAAGGACTATAATAGTTGCAGTGTTTTATTAGTTTATATATTCGTTTTTGATGTGACAAATCTGTTGAAGTGTTTGTATACTGTGAAAGTGTCTGTATACTATGGCTTTAGTAGAGATTTTGTCTTGCATGAGGACTATCACAGTTGCAGTGCACATTATTATTAGTTTATTTAAGGTACTTTCTTGTTTCAGATGACTGTATGACCCACTGGCATGTTATAAGTTATACATGTGTATATATCCTTTTCGTCAGAATATATTGTTACATTGTCAAAGCATAACGGTTTATTTTTTCAAGAAAGCTGGCGTTTGGTTGCACATGGAATATAGCTTAAGACATGCTCCTTATATTACAAAACATAAAGTTTCTGTGCTGATGGTCTCAACATAAAGTACAATCTTTAACTAGTAATTCATGTAGGTTTATTCCTGCAGAACAAGTAAAAGACAAGCAATGAGAAGCTTTAAAAAAAACAATATTTGTAAAAGGGATAATAATAATAACACAGAAATAAAAAAAACATGCTTGAGGATTAAAGTTAATATCTATAGTGGTGTAAACCAGCCACAATGTAAAAACTTGTTAACATGGTTATAGAACAATAAAAAAACATGCTCGAGTATACAAGTTATAATCTTCAGTAGTGTAACCCAGCAACAATGTAAAACTAGTTATGAGAAGTCGGAATTCTTTAATGGCCCTCATAGCCCGCTCAACATGAAAACGAGCAACAGAGATCTTTTCGGAATATTCAAGCTGTTCTGCTGTAAACTGGCCAGTGATTTTATTTTTGAAAGGAGGTATGAGCAGCTTTACACCTGGTGGCAAATCCCCTGCAATCGTAAAGCCCCGGTCCACCATAACTTGGTCACCTGCCTGTAGAGCCTGCATCAATGAATCAGATTCTGATGCATTTTTTTTGTCTGACGCTCTCCCACCCCACATGTCTGATACATATATAATTGCACCAGTTGGACTCATTCCTACAAGAAACTTTACAGTACTGTGATGCTTGTAATTTGAATGCTGTTGCTTATGATTATCTAATGTCCCTAGGGTTTGACTAAACAGCTCTGTACAATCTAATACAATTCTGACATTAGTAAAGTCATTGAAACAGGGTGCTGCTTTTTCATTCATTGTATCTACAGAAGGCATTGAACATATCATTTCTAACACCTGTGATAGCAAAATACACCAAGTGTTAAACATATTAGAGAAAGTACTCTCTGCAATCCCAAAGCGTCGTGCACAATCCTTTGAAGGTAATCCCAAGCGTAGTCTGACCAGAGTTGCGAAGAATTCCTCCTCAAGTATCAGTGCTCTTTGTCAGCCATTTCGATGAGTGATGATCATTGCCAGACTGTGATACATATTGCATATCTTCTGCCTTCACCTCTAGTTAGTTAAACACTGCTTTAAATGTTTCATATGATGGAATGCCACTGTAATAGGAAAAAGAATGCAATTATCCTTGACAAGTTCATGAGTCAATATCTGTCCCTTTTCTACCATAACCAAGTGCTTCTCCTCGACTTCCTTTGCTTCATGAACTCACCAAATTCAGGGTGAGTAACAACGAGACTGTCTAGGGTAGAAGATAATCGCCCAGCCATCTGTATCTCCATGTAGTCGTGGTAATGTCCTACTGAGTCGCACAGCAGTCCCTGCAGAAGAAAAACAAAAATTGGCAGATCTGATTACAATTGACTTTGTAAAAAAAACAACACAAAAACAATAAAACAAAAACAGCACGAAAGGAGTTTGCAAGTATATTTTCAGCATAATACTATAAATATTTTTTTAGGATCATTCCCTTCACCACCAGGCATCCAAGCAAACTATGTTATTTGAAATCACTTACAAGTTCTAAGCTGTCTTCATGTTCTATCGCCACAGCCACTGTTTCCACAACTGTTTGGACTATCTGGTTGCTGTCAAGTCTGAACTCCGTAGGAGAAATGTCATCTTTCTCAGATGGAGATGGTTGTACAGTAGTCGCCACCCTATTTCTGACTTTTGAGGTCTTTCTCAGGGTAGGTGGTTTGGTGGTGGGAAACAAATCAGGCTTCACATGATTCCAACCTGGTTTCTTTGAGCTTGGATCTGGAGGTTGTGAGAAGTGACAGGAGCACAATCTGTGATGTTTGTTGGGTGACCACAACTTAACACTACTTGCTCTGCCATTCTCATCGACTGCAAGTCTGTTTAATGCTATTTTCCATGTTTTTCTCCACTGTGGGTTTCTCGGGAAAGAATAGAAGGTGCAGCTAGCTGTAGAACTCTTGCGGGAGCAACCCACCGCACAACAGTGGTTGCCTCCTGACTTAAATCCCAGAGACATAATGCCGGTTTATAGAGGGAATACACTTTGCATTCTAGCTACAAATCGACATATGATTAGGACACCATAATGACGAAGAATTTATGCATTATCCGCAGGACGTAACCCACAACTTCTGCTCAACTTCTACTCGCTTTCTACGTTACGCCTTTTATCTATACTTGGTGAGCAGATCTGTCACAACGCTGACAGCTAGGCTGTGAGAACAGGCGCCTCAAACCGGATGTCAACACAACTTAGTTCCAAAGCGCTCACCAGCGCGGCGCGCGCGACTATCCGAATAACCGAATACGCCAAATCGCACGATATTGGATCTATAGTTTAAAAAAATATCGAGGGAGGTCCCCCAAACCCCCCATACCAAGTGGGCCTATACTTCGCAATAGGCCCAGCTACGCCCCTGCAAGCGATACAGTTCCCGTCTTATAGTGTCACAACTTCATGGTCAGTACATATGTACTGTAACCTTGCATAGCATATTAGTGTCGGTAGATGAATTTATAGTCGCTTACTACACATCTTTGGGTAGAAATTGTAAGGTTCAAAAGCTAGCGTCATTCTGGAACAGACAGCTGTCAGGCTGGGTGAATATTTGCGAAAACTTGTGACAGCATAGATTAATGTTACAAACGACTCTGTTCGGAGTATTGAGGCTGGGTGAGAAACAGCATGGCTCTGTATGGAACAGTAAAGCTGTTTGTGAGTCAGCAGGGCCATGTATGGAGCATTAAGGCTGTTTGTTAAGCAGCCAGACTCTGTACCTTAGAGTAAGTGTGTTAAGCAGTCATGATCTGCACGGTACATTCAGAATGTGTGTGATGCAGCCAGGCTCTGTACCTTGGATTAAGGTTGTGTGTGAAGTGGTCCGGATCGTTACCTTGGAGTACGTGTATGTGAAGCAGCCAGACACTGTACCTTTCCCTAAGGTTGTGTGTGAAGCAGCCAGGATCTGTACCTTAGATTCAGGTTGGGTGTGAAGCAGTCGATATCTGTACGGAGCATTCAGAGTGTGTGTGAATCAGCCAGACACTGTAAGGCGACATTAAGGCTTCGTGTGATGCGGACAGTCTCTGTAAAGAGATATTGAGGCGGTTTGTGCAGCAGCCAGAAGTATTGAGGCTGTGTGTGCGGCATACAGGATCTGTATAGAGCAGAGTATGTGTGGAGTATTCAGATCATAGCACCTGCATATAAACTGCACCTTTATTAAGTTCCTCATCAAAGAGCCTCCAACAAACCACATTCTTTGTTCCAACAACCTCCCGTTCGACAAATCAGGTTACTCAGAGAATCTCGCATTGTACAAGCTACCTCCGGTTGAGTGGGTCATCTCGCATTGCACATTCAATCCCCGCTGGCAGGGCACCCCACATGGAGCGGGCTTTTCCGATTTGCATTTACCACATTGCATTGTACTGCCCATTTTGCATTGTCCAGGTCACCTGCGACTGTGAGATAGTAAAGCTAATTGACAATATATGCGTGCCTTTGCATTAGACACACTACCCTGTGTTATATAGGCCACCTTGCATTCTACAGACCACCTTCAAGTGGAATAGGTCATCTCTCATTCTGCATGCCCCCTTTTAGTTATATAGGCTATTTCGCATTCTGCAAGCCCCCTTTAGATTCTGTAGGCCATCTCGCATTTTGTAGGCCACCTCGTAATGCACAGACTCCTTCAAATTATCTAGGCCTCCTAGTTTTGCACAGCCATTCCAAGTTGTAAAGACCAACTCGACTTGTACAGACAATCTCGCATTCACAAACCATCGCGGGTTGATTAGTTATAATGATATGCGATAGGCCAGTCTACATGTAAGGTACCGCGTGACACATATACCGTATGTAAACAGCAACATTCCTTAACATCATTGCCAAATGTGGTTGATGTCAACTTATGAAGCGCACCTATATACTTCAAATAATGGGAGTCTCGCAACTGAACAGTTTCGTTATGCGAGACACAACTCATGCCTAATGTCTATATCATAATCAATTTTTTCTGCGTTACATTACCAGAGTTTGGCTAATCATATTTCCTTGGCCAAAATAAATTTTGCACGTTGCTTTGATCCAACCCTAGGGCAGCTGTACTGAACTATATTTCTGTGCTACGCAATGCCTTGCCATTGTTTTCATATAATGACCTGCACACCCAATAAAGCCACTGACTGGTTGCGTTCCCAACAATGACATCAGACGCTGGATACGCCCCTTGATATCACTGGTCACGCCCACTGTCAACACACGCTCAAGTGTTGTTTGTTTTTCCTCTTGATATTTTACCATCACTGACTTGTTGATACATTAACAACAACTCCGCCACCAGATAGGTTCTGAGGAAATACAGGTAAATGTCTTGCCAGTGTATAACGAAAGCGGAATGTTAAGGGTTATGTTGTCACCATGTTGTATTTGGTGCTCGTTTCTGCCTTTCAAAACAAATAGAGGGCTGGTATACATATTGGCACGTCATGTGAGCGATACTTTTGTGAATAACTATTTCAAAGTCCTCTAGCGGAATTAACAAGGTCCCAATGTTTACCCTCAATTGGCTAATATCATAGATACCCATGTCACTACAGGCTTAGAAACAGCCACCATGTAGGTTAGATCATACCGCACATGAATACTTCGGAAAACTTTCCCAAATTCATACAACCATTTGGGTGAGGAGCAGTCAAGTTGTGCAGTTATTGATGCAGGATGAGTGTTATTGAAGCAGGATGAGTGTTATTGATGCAGGATGAGTGTTATTGATGCAGAATGAGTTTTATTGATGCAGGATGAGTGTTATTGGTGCAGGATGACTATCATTGAAGCAATATAACTGTCATTAACTCATACTAACTGTTATTGTTAAAAGCTGACAGCCATCGCTGCGGCTAAGTTCTATTAATCAATGCTGACTGTTGCTGATGCAAACAAACCGTTACTGACACAACCGACTCTTGTTGATACACGTCGACCTTCCAACAATACAGATTCTCTGATACAGGCTGACAATGTGTCTAATATTTATCATAATGTGGGTGAAGATTAAATGCATGTTGAGAGAATGGTGATCCACGTACAACTAACGACATATGCAGAACAAGTAACTCTTATCAATCATAACATATATTCCATACAGACACATTCCCTCTTCGAGGCGGTTCCACCAACTCGCACGAATCTTTTACGGCTGGAATGTGTTATTCACTAAGTACAATGATAGTACTGTTCCCTATGGTACATGGAGATCAAATAGCCGGTTTTTGCCACACAGACGAATCGTTGTCGTCCGAAAGTGGCTCATAACGTTGGTAATAAATGGCAATTAAATATTCTATAAAATCTCCAGAAACAGAGAGCTCAATGTTTTATATTCGATGAGCTTTCTGTAAAGTGATGTGGGGTGTATTAGGTGGGGGTCAAAGTATAAGTAACCAGGAATATCCTGCTGCCACGTTCACAACGTGCATGAATAAACGCTAAACTGACTTCCATAAAAGTTGACTGAAATGCCCCGGGAGAGCTATAAGACAAGCCATATTTATCAACGCAAAATAATATAATTTGATTTGGCGAGAATACAAGATACTTCTAGAAATATATATTATGTAATGCATGAACACGCCCTAGGAGTGACTGTGAACACTGTGTACTTATTTGGCAGCAGTGACTCGTCTTTGACTTCAACCTCATTGGCCTTGACTACACCCTATAGTGTAAATCCCATTGTACTTGGCATTACTGCTTGTGACACCGTAACATAAAGCACATCTAAATTAACTTCGGCAATGTCTCACGCCATTGAATAACTGGCCCGTACCTCAGCTGATAACGTCATAATGAAAAAAGGCAATTAATTTTGCTTTAATGTTTCATCTGTGCCTTTTTTTCGAAATAATCTGCGCCTACTGGAAATATGGGGCAGAATGATGAGGTTATTATTTGAAGAATCCCTCTCCAATCAAGAATTCAAAAAAATCCATCTATCCCGTTATAAGAGGATTAGCCATCGGTCCCCAATGCATTCCTTTCCGCTTCAATGGCGGCATTGTGGCCCTATTCACGAAGCGCAGTTATAGCACTGCTCTTTATTGTCTTGGGCCGTAAAATAACTAGGATTTCCCATGCCAGCTATGTCGTGTCGTCAATTCGAGGTTCATAAAGTCGATAACAAAGTTTAACCAAAATCCATTTGATATCTCCGGTCACAGTAGAAGTGGATTGGTCTCGGCCGATTTGTAAAGCCTTTCAGCATGTCAGTGTTATTGTAAACCTGTTGTTGCTCAAAATTGCTCCGTTATATTTACGAAGCGCAAGTAACACAACAGTACCACGTGGAGTCGAAGCAGCGTCGAAGAAGAATGCCGTGGTGTAATCATCCATTAGACGCAGAAGTAGTCAACAGAAAAAGAGGCTGAGGGTGCTGTATGTAGCTCGTGTTGACATCTGTGACCGGGTCAATGCTGAGTCTTGCAAACCACCCTGCCAATCCGACAAAAATAATTCGGACCAAAGGGCGAAATACTTCATTGTCTAACATTGTGGTCACCAAAGAATGCGCTATTCCTATTCGACACAACATGTCTGCTTCAACTGATACTGTGATTACAATCCAACCATTAGTGCTTTATATAACGCAACCAGCGGGCCACCAAAGACACCCCGGCCCTCTCAGTCAATCCATCCGTTCTCTATAATTCATAAATAACATTCAGCTCTGACAGCCAATTTGGCATATATAGTTCGCAACTAACCTACTGCTGTGATAGCCATCTCATATTTCCATTAAGTTTTGTAAGAAGTATGTAACCCTTCGCAATACCTCTCCGTCGCCGGCCCTACTGTGTGACGTCATTAGTCTGTCATTTATGGTAATTTCGAGGGTATTTCAGACTCAACAGAGCATATTCAATGTCAAATACGCGACATAACATTTCCTGTCCGAGTTCATCGGCCTCGTATCTGTGTCGTCTGGTAGCACCATTGACGTCATATCGTACTGGCACTGCCTTCCAAAAGTTGCAGCCGGGAAAGTGTGATTATTGCTGCGCTTATGTCGCCGGATATAGTGGCTAGTACCATATAGATTACAGTAAAAAGCAAGCGTGATCTGCGGGGTGGTACAAATAGTGATAAGTGCGTGTGTGTTTGTGATTGTTCAGTGTATGTTTATGTGTTATAAAGTCTGTTTGTCAGCGTTTAACATGTGTGTGTGTGTGTGTGTGTGTGTGTGTGTGTGTGTGTGTGTGTGTGTGTGTGTGTGTGTGTGTGTGTGTGTGTGTGTGTGTGTGTGTGTGTGTGTGTGTGTGTGTGTGTGTGTGTGTGTTACTTGACGTGTATGTATAGCGAGTGTGCCGAGTACGTTCAATATCTGAGTTGAGCAGTATGTAGATTGGGTGCGTTTTGTATGTGAGCTCAGTAAAGCTGTTGTGCTGGAAGTATATGTAGTGCTAGCGTTTTGTGGGTTTGTTCAGTTAGTCTGTATGATCGTAGTATGTGCGCTGTGTGCACTTTCAGTGTCTGCTTAGAACATCTAGTGACAGTATTATATATGAGGCTCACAGACCAGTGTTTGGTCAATATGGCTAAAGTGAATTATAGTTATAGCTTCAGTTAGCCCTGAAAGAAGAAATTTGTTTCAACTGAGGACACCAATATCTATGTCTAATGAGCTCCAACAGACAGAAATCACACAAGCTTGTAACCAACGAGAGACATTCTGGTCGGCATAATGAAACGTCAGGAGTCGACAACACGACCAGAAAACGGGGAAAAAAGCTGACATGGTTGTTTAGCAGTGAACTCATTCTTTGAATGTTTGGCAACATTATAACCAACTCTGGCAGAGAACTAGAAGATTAGCTAGATGAAACCTGATCGACGACACATCTAATTGCACTGAACACTGATATCTGACCAGTATGTATTTACTCAACATGCTGCCAGCGAGAGTTTTCCTCCACGGTCCTGCATTTGTCGAGTCCGAACGTCAAATAAACTCCGAGCAGGAGATTGCTCACGATAACACAGCAAAGCGAGCGGCCAGTATTACTAATTATTATTCAGTTCTGTCCGCATTCATTCTGTTTTGTAGCTTGTTTGGTTCATGCCGAACCACTTTAGAAGCAACCATAGATCTGAGATCATTTATAACATTGGTACTCAGTAGTTAACTCACCATCACTTTTTAACACAAACCCCCGTTTTTATAAGTAGAGATCAATAAATCACGTGAAGAAGCGGAAACGTTGTTCTTTAAGTAATCTTTCCATCTGCTGTCGCCATGACCTACTATCCCAAGCGGCTTTAATAAGCTGTTGCTGGCTACGACCTACTATCACGAGCGGTGTCAATCCGCTATTGCTGCTCTTGACACTTTATCGTGTCATAACAAAATAACATCATGTTCTTGTATCGCTTCCTGATTTCAGCACAATATTTCATTTTTTTCACAGAGCCCAACTTTACTAAAATCAATGTTGGCGCTTAAAATACTGTGCTTGTTTGCAACAACAGCTTCAGTCCCGGTCGTTGTAAAGTGATTAGATGTAACGTAGACGTTAAGGGCTGTAGACTGTAGTTAATATATTATCCTCTGTAACTGAATGCAGGTGTGCCGCCGGGAGCTAGCTGCAGTTAGTGGCGAGGTTTCCAAAATTCAAGCCCTCCATCGCAATTCTGGCTGACCATTAAATGCTAGCAGAAGAATTGACCTACCAATTTGCATCGGATGGGTTGAAGTCATATTCAACATCGAATAATACATTTCTGTGCCAAGTTTGAAGACAAATTCCTTGACAGATACGCAACTCATGACCATGCAAAATAGGCTTCTTCATGACCATGCTAGCATCGTACGCTGAGGAAGTTTCCTTACGATTGTAAACACTTGTAAGCTGTAAAGAAAGCCGGGCTTACTTTGCTGAAATATCTGATATTTTACTGCCTCTTTGCATCAGATAGCAATGTGATGTGCCGCTCTCTAACGAAGCTATGACGTACAATGCATCATGCAGATAAATGGAACAGTGATGATAAATGACGATGCTGGATGACTTAACATCAAAGGCCACCATAATATTATAGGACGATGCATCAGGTGCAGCATATTTCAAAGACATCAGGAGCCTGTACTTAACCCCATTTTTGTGCAACACAATACCTGGCTAGTGGTATTGATTAATGAAAATATTGACCTGCAAGGCCAATAATATCACAGACAAGTTGCGCACGCAACTATAACACCACCCACTGGACACACCTCCTAATATCACCAAGCATATGCCATCATGGGTGATGCCGCTTCCGTTTGACAATAGATCACGGTTCATGAAAGTAAAAACAATAAAAATAACCTAAGATTTTCTGGAACAGGCTCTTGCCATACACCTATGTCGCAAAAGCTCTACACACAGCCATGTAAGTTAGATTGTTCACAACACCTGACTACTTTGGATAACAAAATGATCACCACCAGGTGTGTGCGGAGCAAGCTGGTAATGCGAGCGAATATGCCAGTCTTACTCCTAACATTGCTTCAGTTGATAAACAAGCAACCCACGTTGTCAATGTATAGCTTTAACTAGCCAGATATAAATGCTGGAAAGCAGAAATAACACTGTTTGACATTGCTGATGTTGTAGCAATGTCAATAGGGTGGATTCATTCGGTACTCTGCTTGACATAGCTGGTGTTGTGGCTGCGTTAGGGCCAAGTCATTCGATACACTGTTTTTTATTGCTGGTGTGGTGGCGGCATTAGTGTGGATTCACTGAATACACTATTTGACACTGCTTGTGTTGTGGCTGCTTTAGGGTGTTGGCATTAAATACACTGTTGTGGTAACTCTAGGGTGGAGTCATTTGATAAACTGTTTGACATTGCTCGTGTTGTGGCTGCTTTAGGGTGGAGTCAATCAGTACATTGCTGAACATTGCTGATGCTGTGGCATCACAGTTTAGAATAACATGCTTATACAGGGACCCGCATGTTGCAGACCTCTTCTTAGATTTAATTTCTTCAGCTGCGTCATTTTTTCATAA
Organism: Urechis unicinctus; assembly: GCA_034190875.2. NCBI lineage: Eukaryota > Metazoa > Annelida > Polychaeta > Xenopneusta > Urechidae > Urechis > Urechis unicinctus. Next base: position 15,780,490 of record CM067351.1, read on the forward strand.
AAAGTGATCATTATCCTGATACGAGGATTATAATTCCATAATTAAAGGTGCCTTGATGCAAACACCCTGAATGTCATTGATACAGGATGATTGTCCTTGAAGCAGGTTGGTTGTTAATTATGCTGTTTGACTGCGATTAATACTGATCCAGATTCGTATAAATACAGGGTGACCATAAGTGATACATGTGAACTGTTAGTGATAAAGGCAGACTGGTGTTGATACGGTTAGGATAAATTTATCTATGTTGACTGTTGGTGATACAAATAAACACTCCCTGATACGCGACGACTTCCATTGATACCGATTGACTTTTTGTTATTCAGACTGACTGTCATGAATACAGACGATGTGTCTCATTGTTATTAGAGTTTGGATGTAGATTTGATGCATGTTGAACGTACTCTAATTCGCATAAAACCAAGGAAATGTGTGGAAAAATTGACTTTTATCAATCAAGATGAATTCCAAACAGACCTATTTCCCATCAGATGTGTGTAATGACCCCTGAGGTTCGTTTCCAGAAAACCTTACATTCGGATTACCCATGTGCTTCCAGTGCCATACTTCCCGCTTCAACGATGGTCTCTTGGTTCAACCAACGCACACGGATCATGCCACCTGAGCGTGCTATTCACTAAGCACAGATATAGTACTGCTCATTACGGTACAGGGAAATAACATAGCTGGAGCTTCTCACGTAGACGATTCGATGTCGTCCAAAAAAGGTTCGTAAAGTTGGTAATGAATGACAGCTGAATTAGATATAATATCTCCGAAAACAGTAAAAAGCGTTATCTGAGAGACTGGAATAGTCCTGACCAAGTTGACAGTCTTTCATCATATAAATTGTTAAGTCACTCTTACGACTCACGAGAAAAAGCACTCATGGGTTTACTTAATCACAGACGCAGAATGAAGCTGAAGCCTGCATATTGTACCACAATGTCGCCAACTGTGCCTGGCTCAATGGTTAGGGTCGTACAGACCAATTTAAAATTCTGCCTGTGAAATTAGTTTTCTAAAGGTGACATCAAAACATATAAAAAACAACGGTTGATATTGCCAATTCTTAGATATGTAGTCCTGTGATATCACGAGCTTTAGTTAACTTCATGAGCGCTCCCACTTGATCAGCTTACTTGACTTGAGTGCAACCATTTTGATTAATGTTGATATATGACCACAAAATTGCGGACATTATTTATCATGGTTTGAATGGGCCAAGTAACTGTCCTAAAGCTTCTAGTTATAATCAGCAACTCTACAAAGTAATATTAGAACGGATACTGATCTGTCAGTAATTCCATGCGTTCCCTATGTGGCCCATTCATTCATTAAATAACGTCATTACAATCACCCAATTCGAATCCCATATGTCACAATCACTGTGCTACTCGAGCGATTCTTTACAATCAACCTTTCACAAACAATACTGCGGTAATAGCCACAGAATGTCTCCTGACCGTATCACTAAACCTCTATTTTCGGGTTGTTTACATAAAATTCAGCGCGCAATAGTCCGATTTGTCGATCGCAGGCGTCATCAGTCAACCAACATCGTTATGATCCACGCAAATTATATAAAATAGTCGATGAAAACAGGGATACTGTAGTTATCATTCTGAGTAACCACGTTGCTGATGGTGGGATAGAATTCTATCCCATATTACGAAGAAAATTTCAGGATGGAATTCCATCCAGTCCCTGACTGTACACTGTCTGACTGATGACAGACGCGATCCCGGCGGATGCTAGGAGTGGTAGCTGCTTGTCAGACATTCTAAGTACATTTCCGTGTGATCTGTGGGTGTAGAGCTACGAGGCAGGTGTCAACAGTGGAATGTTCGGAAATCAGGAATTTATTTCTTGTTATTTAATGAATGTAGGCCAGTAACCATAAGCCTCACTTCCTACTTCCTCCGGATGTCAATTTAGCCTCATTGTGTACTTCCTCCGGATGTTACCGTCACCATACACTAGGAGTGGTAGCTGCTTGTCAGACATTCAGCGAACGTTTTTGCGGTCTACGTCTGTGATGTCTGGGGTCTATAAGCAATATGTAACACGCTATTGTAATTAGAGGAGTGGCTGTAACGCGCCACTGTTACGCACAGATGTTACGCACAACTGTCACGCACCATTGTTAAGCACCACTGCTACGCGCCACTGCTACGAACGACTTTTAATCACCACATTTACGTACCACTGTTAAGTCAAACCATGTCAAGAGCCATGCTCGTCGGTACCTTGTTAATATGAGCTCACGGCCTGCGCCACACGGGACTGTAGTGCACCAGTTCCTATCACGATCCTGAGGGTTTACCTTGCAGGTAAGCGGTGAATATGATGGACGCGGGTAAGCTGCTTGCTGGGAGAGTATCGATTATATCTTGACTATAATCAATTTGTCATGCTTATCAGGTCATAGAAAGTCTGATATTTACGAGTATAATCTATTGCCTGTAGCTCAAAGACAGCTTAACTTGCCCCAAGAGGTGAATTGAGCACGCAGAAAGTAAGATGTTATGGGTATTGGCCTGTTACAGTCATCCTTCTAGCTTGATAAGTGTTCATTAGCTGCGCGGTAGGTGACGAAATGGACAATGTCGTGGTATTGGGAAGGAAGATATGATTCGGAATATCTCTATGAGATTCTGATGATAATAATCCTGCCATCTAGCGGTTATCATAGACCTAGCTTACACAGAGTAATACAAGGCTTTGATACACTGTCCTTTGTCTCTCAATAATGAACTTGGCTCAATTGCATTGTGCACCTTTTGGAGGTTTTGTATCATCTCTGCTTGGGAAAACAAACTAAACATCAACACATCATTAAATGGCCAATGACACGAAACATGTGCGAGTATAATGAATGATCGAAGTACATTCCAAGTAGTGCTGACACAAAACTTTAGATAAAAGCATGTCACGCCGGTATTGGTTCACCACTAAACTGTTGTCACGGCACCATACCGGACGAGGCAAGAGTATGTCGTCACGCACCATACCGGGCATGACGACATACTCTTGTCACGGCCCCATACCGAGTATGACGACATACTCTTGTCATGGCGCCATACCGGGCATTACGACATACTCTTGTCACGGCCCCATACCGAGCATGACGACATACTCTTGTAATGGCGCCATACCGGGCATTACGACATACTCTTGTCACGGCCCCATACCGAGTATGACGACATACTCTTGTCACGGCACCATACCGGGCATTACGACATACTCTTGTCACAGCCCCATACCGGGCATGACGACATACTCTTGTAATGGCGCCATACCGGGCATTACGACATACTCTTGTCACGGCCCCATACCGAGCATGACGACATAATCTTGTCACGGCCCCATACCGAGCATGACGACATGCTCTTGTCACGACACCATACCGGGCATTACGACATACTCTTGTCACGGCCCCATACCGAGCATGACGACATACTCTTGTCACGGCACCATACCGAGCAAGACGACATACTCTTGTCACGACACCATACCGGGCATTACGACATACTCTTGTCACGACACCATACCGGGCATGACGACATACTCTTGCATTCGCTAAACAATTCGTCATAGTTGTACAACAAGAAATTATATGTTCCGTGTGCCTTGGGATAAATTACGGTAATGCATTAGATTTATTTAGAAATATAATCTAGAAAGATAAATCCCTGGTCGGGCAAAATTACGAGCCAGCAGTTCAGAGAGTTTCTAGCAGTACTAAGATGGCCGCCGAAGGGTGGCAAAAGCTGTATCGGTCCATCAAAACTCCTTAAGGGGAGTGCTTTGTTCTTTCTGAACACATCACGCTTGATTTTGAAACAGTTCAGTGATCTGGTTAGGACTAAGTTGATATGTTACTGTACCACGGAATCACAATTCAGCGAGTAATTACCTCACAGCTCTAGCCTGGCCTTGGGTTTACCAAGACGTATGGATGTCCCTGATGTCGGGATTCACCGCCAAAGGGACGTGTTCATTCTATAGATGTCAGTCTCTAACAAGTATTCGTAACTAAATGCAGACCATTGATGACCTTTAAAACATTTTTCAATATGTCACTTAGAAGGTTTAGTGGCCTTCAGTGGCTAGCCACTTCAGTAGTACTTTCAGTTGCGAAATCCAGCAGTAGCTAATACTCTTAGACGGTAGTTCCTACAGTAGTTACTCCCGCAATAAGTATCGCATGGGAGTGTAATAGGAAGCAGACATATCATTCACATATAATAGGAAAAGAAGAGGACTAAATACAGAGCCCCAGGGATTACGAATGATGAGAGTGCATTTATTTGAAGAAGCTGTTTTCTGTGTAATTCAATGCGACCTATTATAAAGATAACAATGAAACCATCAACACAGTGATGCATTCTTGCCAAAAGTAATCAATCGTGCCAAATGCGTATTAGGGGTCAAACGATGTAACGTTAGCAGATGATCAGAGATGTCCGTCATAATAACTATACACCTAAATAAATTGTTGAAATTGTGTTGCTTGCAACCTTTGCAACGACTTCCCCACTGGCAGTCACTGCTGATTTGATAAGTGCTCATTTAATGAAAACGAATGCGGGGTGTCATGGACGGCGTCTCTCAGACTGTTCCACACGTAGGCTCGAGAGAAGATCACCAATTAAAGTACAGTGACATTTTGCACGTTACATGTTTTGGCGCCATTAGCCAGAAGATACGCATATGAGCTTGCTTGCCAGATAAATAAAACGGCTGAATTCATTTTCTTAAGTCTGACAAAAGCAGTCTTCAATTAGAGTCGCCAGTCGGATTTATATTTAGGATCCCTATTGGTCTCTTCTAGTCAAATTAGTTTTGGTAGTTATTTTTGCGCTGAAAACAGCATCGTAATGAATAACGACCTGGCTCTTCGTAATATGAGGTGTCGTTGAGTCTCACCAGGTCCGGGTAATTACACACCTGCTTTGTGTTTTTTCGACAATAGCACCTCGAATCAAATGAATGACATATTCAGGGAAGACGGTTCTTATATCATTATGTTACTTATACAGAATAGTCAAGTATTGGAACGCGCATTGCATACCTGCCATGATCAAGATAATGTACTAGCTTTGATTACAGCTCGTTCACGTTGGTTAATCTACACTAATTGGTTGTAGCTGAGCCGTTTTGGAGGGCCATAGAGGGCAGGCACTTTACCATCTTTCACAAATATTGAAATTGGCGATGTGGCAAATAATGCTTACATAGAGGTTGACGACTATGAGTGTATGCAAATGACCCCATTCAATCCATATCCTCAAATGGCAAGCTGCAGAGCCAAAGACGTAAAGTGCAACTGCATTCCATGGGATATTATTTGCAGTAATAGCCATTGTCGTTGAATGACTCAAATCATCAACTACGCACAATTGATGACAGAGTAATTAATTAATTAATTATTAATAAGATCCTCAGTTAGATATACAATCAGGAAAATGGATAAATCGCGGACATCGGCTGCAACCATCTGATGATCCGTGTCAACGAATGCTCATAGATGGTGAACCGCGATGGTGTTTAGTCAGTTAACACGTTACAACATGGCAGTAATTGTTCAGCATTGTCGCTTCTAATAGTTCGATTAATATATACTGGGCAAAGTGATGAATGAGCGTTCGCTATTTTCAATCTGTTGCTACATGAGAGCCTTCTAGTGTATTTGCCAAAGACCTCTCGTTGATGTTGGTGTCTTTGGATGACAGTACCCTGACATCTAATGTGGTTTATTTCTGAGGTACGACAAATGTTATTATTGCTCGTGTTTAATGCATAACATGCCTGTGGCGGGCACCGCGTGTAGCAATCGAAAGAGCAAGCCTTGGACGGCCACTAAAAGCCGCATTTATCACAATTCCTTTTCTGTTTTGACATGTATAGTAACGTATGGACCACGCATTGGGTTTCCTACGCACAGCGAGAACCAGCAAAAATCAAATTGTTGCAGTTTATCGTAGGTTTGTAGTAGCTTCAGTGTCTAAATTGTTTATTACTGATAATACCAATACGGTACCGACCCTCTTGAACAAGTCGTATGTTCTATCTGCAGACTGGATTGCAAAATATAAAAAACATCGCATGCAGCAACATTTAATAAAACGTTGAATTTTGGACATGTTTGTCTTCGTTTCAGAGTGGATTGGCTCTGTCAGAGTGGTTCGTCAGCAGTGAATGCTCCGTGTAGTTAAAATCACTCAGAGCGTTCACCTGGCCAGAAACGTGGACTACAGCGTGCCTGCCTCCATGTTACTAATGGCAGTAAACATCGTACTCTGTGTCCTGAATCGTTTAATTGGAGTATAATATAAAACAATATGTATATGATACAAAATATGTTAATGGGCGGGCTTTTTGTATGTGCAATAATACACATATATTGCTAGAACTATCCATATTATGTTAATGTTAATTCCAACATTTCCAATATATCCTGCATGATTCTTCATCTTAGACCCATAGTTTTCATCCCAGTGTTCATGAGGATTGGTGACAACGTGGTCACCTTATGATGATGCAAATCTGACGTTTACAATCTGTGGAAATTAGCAAAACATTCTCAATTGATCATAGCCTGTTTATTTGTAGCTCGTCAGAGTTGTAACTGGGTGGGAAATCTCATGGCTTTATTCATGAATTGCAGCTTATGTTTGAAACAGGTAAATCTGGGTAAGCTTGGGTCCCGACCTGCTTCTTCTGTAGCAATGCACCTTCCTATGTCCTAACTGACTCCAGCACAAAGGAATTTATCTTCCCTCTTGATTGTTTGCTAACTTGGGCTGTATAAGAGCGTTGCTGGTCATTCGTCATCCTGTGAAAATACGGAATGCGATGCGTCACTGATCATCGTCACGAGCTCCACGCAGTGATAAATGGGCTTCACACCACTGTGCCACCCGGTACAAATCAACTGAGGGTTTGCAGCAGCTGGATTGTATGGTAATGTGAATCTTATGTTGATGGGAAGATGTGTGGAGCGACTCCGGACACAGCGCTTTACAGTATCGACATACATTTCCCTAACGCATAGCTTTTTATGATACATTGTTGTCACCAGATGCCACCAAGCTAAATAAAAAGTCATTTTATCGTGATTCAATGAGCTGCCCCCGTTACACACGTTTAATACTACACTTCCTACATAAGGGGATTGCCCTCGTTTAGAAATAACCCTTAATCGACCACCTGTCATGGCAACAAGGTCACCTTTACAAAGGTGAATAGGTAAAGGGACAGCACGGTGATTTACAGCAGCTAGCCATGCTTTTAACCATTAACTGATTCGACCCTTTTTTGAAAGCTCTAGTGAATAACAGAAAACAGCCAGATAGGTTGTCCATGCCTCGTTAATGTACAGCGACCGAGGGGGTTAACAATGGAATTATACTCTTCACATAATGTTCTTCTCTGCCAAATGAATATGGTGAGCTGAATACTGTAGCCCCACACCCCTTGCTTTGTTACCCTCAATATGACAGTTCTGCAGCAAACATTGTACTAGTATGGCACACATATGTGCTTATTAGTAATCTGCTGGTACCAATGAAGTGCATGATGACCAACGACCGCCGTTATTGTGGCGCTTGGAGAATCCACAGAGGTATATCACTTCGGTATTATGTTTGTGAGTTAGAGAATAATAACGACAATTTGTACCGTTCTTAGCTAGGTCATACTATGCAATAGAAGCGCTATTTATAGAATTCTTAAACTGCCATCATATTTGTTTTAAAAGTTTATGTATTGAGGTCCTCTTGTGCAGGCTCATGATGTCATGATAAGGTTTGCGCCTGATGCCATCCAAAACGTTTACTTAAGACTCCACAAACGGAAACATATGAGTACAACTAATTTTATAATTGTTCTAGCAAATTGTAAATATCGAACGTTCATACGCATCTGTTATTGATCAAAACAAAATGTTTGTTTGGAAACCTCTTGCTGCTGTCGGGCGATTTCCCAGCTAACAGTCAAATAGGAAGCAGTGTTTGGCTATTGCTATGGTCTATTGGGACGACTTTGAGACGAGAGGTCAGCTTTGTGTGAAGGTGCAACCATGTAGAAAATATGTAAGGGGGCAACGTCGCACGGTGCATAAATTGTGATCACTGCTTGTCCGCTTGCTGTTAATGATCATTTCTGCCTCATCCCTTTCGGTTTAGAAATGGCTTTGTAGAGCATGCACCTTAAAGGCAAAAGGACATCAAACAGGGCACTATCATGATGTCCGAATAATTAACACGGATGACAGTATCCTATGATATGCACCTAATGGAACAGGCAGAGTGAGTGTTCAGTCTGTCTGAAGTAATATGACTTTGTAACACATAATTTTGGAAATATCATCTCACGAACTTCGTCATAATCTAACAGATACGTCACTGGATGCATATTCACAAAGATCGGAATTAGAGCATTGGACCGATATACTCAATGAACTACATGCAATGGGTATTAAATCCAAATCCCTTTCACATGTCACTTGTCCCAAACTTGATAATTCCTGCCCATAATCGACTTAATATAGCGCACCACCCTGATACGAATATAGTGTTATCTTACTGCAGTACACAATGAGTGAAGTAGCAAGTATAAGGATCCTGCCACACAGAAATGTTAGGAGATATGATGCCTTCTTGACAGCTATGGACCAATACACAGATAGGATGCCTCGTTGGTTACCAGCATGCTGTCAACAACTACCATGTGGGCGAATAAATTGCCCACATGCTCTGGTCATCCACTAGTGTGTACATTAACACCTGTAGTGATTATTGCCAAGGGATATATGCTTATCATTTGCTGATGAAATAAAGTTAATCATATCGTTCACAATTAACTGCAATCACACTGCCTCACCTTGATCTATGCAAATACATATGCCATTTCTGCAGATTCATTAAGACTAGTCTAGCTAGTGTTATGGTGTTGATAATATAGTCAGTGATTATCAGTCCATTAGTACCACGATTGGCGCACCCTTCCTTCATCAACACTCAACCCCTCTTCAATCATCGGTAAGATGGAATGAATGAACATTAGATCGACATATGTACCTGCCCGAACGACTAACCAAGGCAATAATCAAGCTCCTTAAACGCGCTCTGACTATCGGGTAGAAAGAGGTCAATTTACTAGCATCAGGTGTGTTGCCATACGTCTTGTTTTAGTGTTCAAACAAGAAGTTCCAGGCGATAGCAGCTGCATACTCCATTTGTTCATTCCATAGCGCTTTGAACTAAGTGTGCACTGCTGTAGTGTTTACGTAACTGTACACTGACTTACCTTGAACTTCCGATTCATAGTAGCTCCCAGTGTTATGAACATCCTGAGACTCTATACGAATGTTTATGCATGGTTGTTTCATATTACACCCTCCAAACACAGTTTAAATTTACGAGTGTGATCGTTAATGTCATAATCAATGACATTGATATGAATCAAAGGATGCTTCCAGCAGAAGATTTGCGCTACTGTACAATTACTTTCCAATTATCGTGAATGTTTTCCACCAGATTTGCTTGTGAGACGGAGAGTATGAATAAATGCCATAACGAGGATCATGGAGGCGTGTTGGCGATTATCATCTGTGATTAATCCGTCCACGGCCCATCAGGGTGCTTTTTATGTTACTCGCGAAGCCATTATGTCAGTGTGGAGAGCACACGGCGTAGAAACTTTGATCCCACACTCTGCATTGATATCATCAGTGATAAACCATCTTGATCACGAACTTTACCACAGACATCACTCAATGGGTTATGCAAGCTAAAGAAAATGATTAAATTGCAGGTGCTGGTTGATACCATGTCAATGAATGTAGTTTTATGGCGAGTCGCGTATTTTTTAGTCTGTTTGGAGGACAGTGGTGATTGAGCGTTCTGGAAATTGGATTATGCAGGTATGTAAAGCTGGACGCGTATTCGCCGCCGACCACTCATTATCAATAAAAGTAATGCAAACCATAGAAAGCTACCGCCATAATACGCCTTGAACACTGTGTGTTTGTTGTTCACAAGACTGGCATTTGACACTGAACGAAAGGTGGTAAAGGCCATAACAACAACCATGGAGGAGCACAGACAGCGTGTTGGCGATTGTCACCCTTGATTTAATCAGACCCCCGTATATCAGGATGTGCATACTCTTATTTAGATAGGCCGGTATATGGGAAGCTTGATGTGTATTTGCTGCCGACCACTCATTGGTAATGTGGTCTGTGATAGACAGTGATGCTGTTCATGCAATGAGAAAGGTCGATACTGAACACGCCGGTTCAATAATTATAAGAAGCTTTGGATGGCAACTATGTAATCTCATTTATCACAAAGTAACAGCCATGTTACTTTCCACTGTTGAGATTATTCCGGTTATGTTTTGACAAGTGCAGTAACGTAAGGACCATGCCTTGCTTTTCATTGCAAAGCAAAAATCAGCAAACAATTGCTGATTTTTATTGTAGGTGTGTAGTAGCTTTAGTGTCTACATTGTTTATTACTGATACTTCTCAGGCGGTGATTGGCTTCGAGGTAAAACAATATGTATGTGCTCTGTCTGCAGACCGTTGGTTGCGGCTGACTGCAAAAATTGAGGCGTTTTTTCATAGTATAAGAATAAGGAACCCAATCCATCACTTAACATCGACACTAACGTGATGCAGTGATTGGTTAGCTACACACCACTGCGCCACCTGGTGCACATCAACCAAGCGTTAACAGCAGATAAGTTGTATATCGCTGCAAATCATCTGTTGATGGGAAGCAGAAAAGAGCGACTCTAGGCAGAGCTCTTTATACCGTTTACATACATTACCACAGACTGACTACAGGCGATCCCTAAAGTGGAGGCAATCAGATTTACAGGGTAACCGATAGAAGAGTTTCAGTCTGTTGTACCACTGATTGGGAGTAATTGTCTAATAGTGCAAAACTACATCGATTTCAAACATTGGTAAACTTCAGTATAAAGCTTGACTACAATTACTGATAGTAATATTTACTATATATAGTTGTGTAGCTCACTGTTAGGTGTTTAAATCGTGTCACTTTAACCAATTGTTAATTAATTAACTTTCGGCGTTGGTATTTGAGCAGTTTATAAACCGTCATGGTTCAGGTTACAAATGAGAGCAACACTTATCACACGGTAGGTTTGGATGGGGCTTGGGCGGGCATTTATGCAATATTATACAATTGGATCAAGTTAATGACAAAATGTCGATATGCTGTCCATAACTCGCAATGGATTGATACGGTTCATATAATTGTCTACTCTGCCAGATATTATATGGTGAGCTATATACTGTAGCCCCATGCAAAATAAAATCTCTGGAGCATTTTTGCACGAAAAATCTTTTATCATGCTCAGGAAAATGTTTGTATGACAAGCATGATCACCACCAGCCGCAGTTAATGTGGCGGTTTGTGGCTTTATAAAGTAATATCACTTTTGCATTGGGGTGGTGTGTAAAGAAAGATACGGAACAATTTGTTTTGATATCGGACGTTCCTGGATCTTATTTTACAATTTAAGCAATGTGATGCGAATAAATACAGCCCTCTTCGAATGCTTCGGTACATATGACTTGAAATGTCTTGCCAAGATCCTGATTGAATGATTTAGCCATAAGCTCATTTGTATACATTTGTTTTAGCCAACGCCTGGCCAACTCCTTGAACAACACGTTATGGTTGACATAAAATGGCTCTACTTCTATGACCAGGAGTATGATTTGATATGTATATGTCACACGTTTATAATTTGACAATTCGTGAAACGAATGTTACTCAAACCTCCCAAACATCCACATACTGTTTGGTTGGTGTATGTTATATAGATATACAGAAATCCAGGCTAGTAAGAAGATATATATGAACTATATATGTTGCGATATAAATCATAAGAAATTATGATCAGTTCACATATGAGCAAATTCAGCACACTGTTGATGCCAACTCTGTCGGAAACGATCTGAAACACTGGATTTATCTACAAGATTACCATGACGACGCATTAACAGACATACCCAGGCGACGCAGTGGTATACGTTTTTACAGTAATCGCCAGTGGTTGGGGAGGGCAATTATGACGACAATAGTTGGCCTCCAAAACACTAACGCTTTGATAATCTTGGTTTTTCAACAAATACCAACGCTCCTCTCAAGCTAACGAGTATTGGTATTGACAAAATTATAAAAGTTGCGGGGATGAAAGCATAGGTGACTTTATTTCTTAAATTATACAAACAATCATTAATTCGTGATAATGTATTGCGTCGTCATAGGCAGTTTGTTGGTGGTGGTTAGAGATGTTCTATTTTAGGAGTTGGTACACATGGTTTTTCTTCGACGTCCTCTGCTATTATTTTCTGTCAAATTCTCGTGTATTGTGAGTTAATTAGGTGACACCTGGGATAAAATAGAAATCAATAAACAGCTGGTATCAACAACAGACAATACTCACCAAAGGTTATTATCTTGATATTTTCTTCCTAATTTTACTGGTGCGCCATAAGAGTCAATGTATAAGTACTGCTAGGTCCAATTGGTACTCCGTGAAGTGTTTTTTCTAACGAATACAGACGGAAAAGGGTTAGGCTTTTCATAAGGTTCATTGTTATGGATCAGCGACGAGCAAAAAACGCCTTCACGTGGAGATCTTGTAAACAGCAATAATAGCACAGTGTCCATATAATGATATTCACTGCCAGCTGCTCTGTATCATAAACAAGCGCATCCATTCACCGCATGCTGATGCATAATTTGTATTGTTTCAGAAACGAATATGTAGAGCATATCCCAAAGGGTGTGAACATCAAACGAAGTGTTTTCGAAAAATATCCTCCTGCCGAAGCGAAAGCTAATCGGTACAGTTTATACATGCTATGTATGAACTGGATGTTACCGAATCGTCTCTGATCACCAATATCGAGGGCAGTTTTAATGCGTCCATGGGCGAAGAAGGGATCAAAAGAAAGGAGGTTAAGATTTTCTATCAAAGCAAATAACTGGTATAAATCAATGACTCACTTCACCAACATACCATTCACTTTCCTTCAGGTACATCTATCATACTAACTCCATTTCCTGATCACTGCCGCTAGCGTTTATACATCATGTTAATCATCTGCGAATTTCGTTTGACTGTAATTGTGTACAATATCTATCTGGTAGAGGGTATATTCTTAATATACAAAGACACTTATAATTCAGGTTACGTTTTAAATTGTGTGTCCTCAAGCAGCCAGTGGTAGCGATAACGATCTTATGTAGAAAAGCTGACTTCAGTAAGAGTATAGTATTGTGCTTACGCAACCTTATAAGGTTAGTTTAACTAAGCAATGACTTTTAGTGGCAAATTCGGAACAAAAATACATCTTAACCACCAATAATATAAAGGTAGATTACTGGGCACCCATCACGTGGTTCCCCAATTGCTTATAGGTGGCCTACCTCTGCAAATCTTGATGCGAACCAATAGGGTGCTGCTTAATCAATTCTTAACTTGAGACGAGAAACAATTGGCGCTCTTTATTAGCTGCAGTAAGCTGCGGGATGAGAGGCGTTTAATGCCTTCGAGCTATGTTGGTGTTTGCGTCACATTGATAAACGTTGCACATATTTGCGGCATGTCGTGGATACTATTCGGGTTCGTTGCTGCGGGTAAACATCTATTGGGATATATTAACCTGGAATAATCATATTCAGATTTCTTAAGGGTGTTATATGCCATCATTTTATAAGGTTTCAGACGAAAAGAGATTATCTTTCTTACTTCTGATTGATATGGATGTAGCCAATTATTAAGCCTAAAGCCTCAAAAGATAAATTAGGGTAAACAACACCGCCTGTTGTGCCTTCCATATTTATACTTATGGTAATCCAATGTTACGGTTACAATATGAAACATGCTGGAAATTACCGGTGTCATAATGACTCAGCTGGTTGGTGCTGATATTGGCATTTACGCTGTAATTATGTTACATGTGATTACTATGGTTCTGATCTTCTATGTCATCTAAACGTGCAATGTTTGACTCATGTTATTGTTAGTAGTTAACATGCCGTAACGGTGCAGGTAACAAACATATATCCGGGAAGGTAAGTGTAATAACAATGTTGACCGTTCACATTTTACAAGCAATCAACCTGCCTGGTCTGCGATTGATTACCTAACCACACGGGACTCATTACGCGACCTCGACTGCACCCTAAGGGCAAACGTATCGGTATCAAGAGCTGCTGAATAAATGCCACACGATCGTTTGTGTTGTGTTGTTTGTAAAATAATTTGTGCCTTGTTACAATAGCGGGACGTGTTTGCCGGGTTTCTCATCTACCATGCCTTCCCAAAGCTACGCTGTGACGCACACTGCCGAATGTATGTACCTTTTCACTGGTTATAATTAAACATAAGCTAATCATTCTTCACTACTGGGCTATTGCAATTTAGCAATACGTGAGAGTCATTCAGGTCAAGTAAATATCAGAACTAAATCGGATACGTTATCCATGCCTCCCAAATGTGCAATGCTGCTGAAGATTCGCAATGGATTTAAACGCTTCACATAATTTTCTACTCGGCAAGAGATGGCGAGCTGAATACCATAGCCCCATTCCCCATGCGTTTCTTCCAACAATATTACAGTTTTGAAGCAAAGTTGTCAACTAATAAATGTTGATTATGAAGTGTATTATGACCAACAAGCGCCGTTATTGTGGCGCTTGGATGATCGCTTTGGCATTCGGTTTTTTCATTTCGATTGAACAAAATGGGAAAACGACGATCAATTTCCTCGTTAACATATTATAGTTGGATGAATCATTGTTCATGGGCTTTCGTTATGTAGATAAAGCCACATCTGAGCTCATTTATTTCATATCCTGTTGCTTTCAAATGTGTCAGAAATGAAACCCTGAGGTATGCCGTCTCATTTAGCAACAAGATAAGAACCACGACGACGTTGAGTATTACCATGGTACACATTAATCGTAATGGCATACCCTGGAGACGCACTGGTATCCGTTTGTACAGCCATCGCCAGAAATAGGAAAAGACCATTACGACAAGATCAATGAAGACAAAAACTAGCCTCTAAAGTTCCTCTTCTTTAATAACCTTGTTTCTTTAACGAACACTTGACATCTCAATGGAGGAACATCGTAACAGCAAAGTATCAACCTCATTGAACCAGGGGTGTTGGGGGCACTGCGATTTAACACGCCATCGAAGTGTCCTTTGCTGAATCTGTTATTCCATCGCATACCACATCCAACATGCCCTGTCATATCTTGTCATAGTTCATCTTTAGCTACATAGCATCCAGCATATATGAATGACTTATGTATATTTGATGGTGCTGTGACAGTTCGTTTAACAAGGTATCGATGCGACGTATGGACAGAGTGAGGAAACATACATCGGCGATGCCTTGGCACTATCAATAATCTCCTGAATTTCGTATAGAAAATTGTATGTTATAGAACGCAGCAAAGATAACGGTAACAGTTTTTGTATTCGCCAGCCACCCTCCGTATCACATATGTGGTGTTTATCGGGAGTGTCCTTGACAGAGAGAGTGGTTTGAATGACTCTGTATAACCTGTGATAAATGAAAGAGATAGAGACATTGGCAAGTTATAGCCAAGCAGAATCGGCCTCTTAAAATCATTGAATTCAATAGCTCTAAGGAATGCGATTACTTCCGTAAATGGGTGCCTGCAGATTTATTTATCGTTACCAATGTAAACTACTCATACAGTGATGGCAGGTCGCAAAGGATGACTGACGGCGTAAGAAGTTCTATGGGGAGTGGCAAGGATGGTGAATGACTTCAATGCTTTGGCTGAAGGTTGGCTCGATAATTTGACATCCAAACGTAATCCACCACTTCGATTGACATGATTGACATATATGGTTACATAGTTTGCAGTTCTCCGACCACTTAAGTGATTAAAACGTACTGAAATGATTCAATTGAGCTTGATGGGAAAGCGAGCTGCTGTCAACCATAGCGTTGTCCCTCCACTAACTCGTCTTTGTAAAGGTGACCTTGCTGCCATGACAGGTTGTCGAATGCGTGCTGCTCTGAAGCGAAGACCTTCAGCTTCTGCAGGAAATGTAATATTGAATATGCGTCACAATTGAAGCGGCTCAATTGATGGACGACAAAATCACCAAGTGAAAGTTTGTGATTTAGCTTTGTAGCAACTGGTGCAATAGATGAAACACGCTCTGCATCAATTAAAGCGCACTTTTTGCTTCTATACGATTATTAATGCTTTACCCAAAGAAAGAATGCATATTTGTAATGTTTGTGCGCAGATGATGAATTGCGGTTAGTGTTATTGCTTTTTAAACTGTCTATGCGTTATCAGGGTATATAAGCTTGCATTACATATGCAGTCAAGTTATGCTCATCATTCCAAAGAGTGAAAGCGTAACTCTTCAAGTTCACAGTTCACACCAAAAGCTTGGCTCTGCAGTGGACATTACTTATTTTATCATCGTCTCTGGTATATAAGTGTCTTGAGCTTCGGTAATTTCGGCCGCAAATTAGACAACTCATCATTCAGCATATATATATATTGCGTTCTAGCAGAGAGAACACATGACTAAAATACCGCATGTGTAATATTAGTAATCCACAATCTAGACACCGAAGCTACTACAAAGCTTAGATCAACAGCAACAATTGACTTGTTACTGGTCGTTGTGCGTCGGAGGAATAACAATGCACAGTTTTGACGTTATTGTACCTGATTTAAAATACGACCAATGACCTCAGCTGGGAAAACAACGTGACTGTTACTTTGTTATAAATGATATTATATAGTTACCGTCCACTGCCAGACTACCACAGACCTCATTATCAGCGATAGGTTGGCAGCAAGGACATGACAAACTTCTCATAAACAAGCAGGTTATAATTAGCGAAGGTTCATTTATTACCGTTCAAATTTACAGGACTGTTAGAAGGTGCAACGTTCATCTAATTTCACCTACCGACACCTGGTACTGGGGGATAGTAAAATGTGATTGTATGATTACGTAAACACTCCGGCAGAACCGGTTTAGTGCACATATAACTCATGGTGCTTCGGTACTTATTTTATGATCACAACCTTGAGGAGTAAGACGTCTTACATGAGGCTAGAATAATGCATTCAAGGAGCTGCAATTATGTCTGGGTTAGTTTTATGGATAGGTACGACACTGCAGTTTGCGACCAGGTAAGGCTTGTTTTTTGATCAATTCCAGTGTTATTGCTAATAAAGACAATCGTGGGCAGGGATTGTCAAGTTATTGGTGGGGAACATGTTGGATATCCAGTTATTGCAGTTCGTTTGGTGTTCCAGTCCAATACCGATACAAGCTTTTATGCCCTGTTGCTATCTGTGGTTAGTTACGACACAAGATGCGGCACGGCCCGGGTAACATATTCAGTTAACAAATAAACGACCAACGTATCTTGGCTCTTAACAACTGCCGTTCCTCAACAACTGCGTGATGTAGTAAACATATCCGTCACCAAGTATGGTCCGGGCATGGGAAGCATTTAGCTAATTGCCTGAGCATTGACTTGCATCAGATGCATCAACATTACCCCGTCAGCGCCTACACACTAGCAGGCGCAATCAGTATGATAGTTAACCATGAATTTCCGGTCTGTACATTATTTGTAGGTTTTCACTTGCTGTAGGGGCTATAAAAAGTTATATAAATTGATATTTCAGCGAGTGCGTTTGTCATTTATTCTTCAGTATTGAGTCTCATTTCGTGGCGTGTTGATCTTACAAGCGCCAATCGTGTGAGGAGTAGCTGGTGATTGGATCGTCTCGTCTGTGACGTCTGTCGACCGACACCAGTTTCGTGACGCTTTTTCTGCACATATCTCGGCTAATCGGGGCGCCGTACCAGCGGCGGGTTATTGCCCCATATAACACGACTTATTGCTGTCTCTTATATGTAGATATAAGATAACAGCACTAAAGTATTTAAACACAGCTTCCGTTGCAAATTCGCCGTCGAATGTATTGCGCTGTTCCTGTGGGTTATGCAACGCATTCATGCGGGTAATATAACATCCAGCTCTCACGAGGTCTTCATATCAAGCACTATGTTTATTGACTCTGCAGGTCGGATTTCCCGTGAACATCAAAATGGTTCATGATAGAGCTCTGATTTTCTTCGCCTTTTAGGGGATGCTCTACGAGGCCATTTCCAAAACAAAAGTGATGAGGCACAAACGATAATTGTCTTTGATTATTAACAGCAGGCGGACAAGCAGTGAATCACGCTCTGTGGACCTTGCTCCGTTTAACATGTTCTTCATATGGTTGCACCTTCACAATATACTGACCTCTTGTTTCCAGTCGCATCAAAAGATCATAGCAATAACCAGACACTGCTTCCTCTTTATGTTGATGGCTGGAAATTGCCCCACCATAGCATGATTAGATGAAGCCGCACTCACACATTGACTTTACTAGCAAATCGCCAAAACACGGTCGGCTGTATTATCTGATTGAATAATAACCTTGTTATTGCTATGTTGTCTACATGTATATGTAAAGCTGGCTGGACCAAGGACTGTAAGCGATGTAGTAAATTGTTAAATCCTTGATATCTTCTTTATCTACGGTGCAATTGTGGAACAGTTTATAGTGCCTCGTAGCCTGTTTTATAGGCCAACTTTTCATAACACATAATTTGCCACGTAGTTCAGATGTGCAATCGGAAGTTAACACGTCGTTTACCCGTCTTTAGTGGTCGTATCGTAAAATATGTTTGCGCCTGAAGCCCATGCTCTTCAAAACTTGTGACTAATACATATTCTGAATAGTTTTACCACAAACTAAGCTTAAAGTCTAAAAACGCCCACAAAAGTGCATTAACACTCTAATATGTTTTTCAATACTGGGTCGATTTTGAAAATGTTGCCATGTATTTGCAGGTTACTCTCCTAGTAACATTTCGTTGTCTGCATGTCTGCACGAATCATGAAACAAAGGCAAATGTTTGGAAAACAGCGAAAATTGCCAGGATCTTTGATGAATCAACAATATGTGTTTGATGATCATAAAACGTGGGTCAAATGTTATCACGAACAGCGTCAACCGAATTAATTTTTGTGGATGTCGCTGACGTCATTTGCGGTTAAGAACGAATTGAATTTGCAACGCTAGTGAATTCTTAAGTTATAGCGTCGTTTTTTCGTCGTTAATAGTTGTATCGTAAATTGGTTTACACTCGAACAAAGCCCATTTAATTATAAACATATTTTTCTGTTGTAAGGTACTGACAATTTTCACACTAAGTAAGCTTGAAGTTCAGTGGGTGTCATTTCAGCTGGCTTTTCAACGGTTTGTTAACAGCAGCCTACGCATCGGACAATATAAAGGTCGCCGCTGTTCCCTGCTCTCCTCATCGGCATGCCGTCATGTATAATGCGCCGCGGATAATCTTAAAACGAACGTTTACCTTCAGTCGGCCGAGTCAGTGGTAATCTTGCATGGCCCAGACAGCATTTTTCCTTTAATCAATTTGATCGCTTATAAAATCATCAATATACGTGTGTAAATATTGGTTTAAAAAAATCATAAATTGGTCAATTATAGGCCGATTCTGAAATTTTTCAAACTTCCTGATATAATTCGCCAAGTTCCCCATGTCACATGGGCCTATTTAAATTTTCAGCAATTGGATTACATGTTTTCATTACAGCGCCGATAATTTCGATTAAGCACCTTTTAGTACTCATACGGAGTACGATTTAGGGATAAGAACTTTGTCGTCATGGTGTTCTACGTCATAGCCTAAGGCCTCACCTC
The DNA here is from genome assembly GCA_034190875.2 of Urechis unicinctus. Classification (NCBI taxonomy): domain Eukaryota; kingdom Metazoa; phylum Annelida; class Polychaeta; order Xenopneusta; family Urechidae; genus Urechis; species Urechis unicinctus. Next base: position 15,800,352 of record CM067351.1, read on the forward strand.
ACATCTTACAGCATTGCATTGCCATCTTTGTTTCCATGTTAGAGCCAAATTCATGTGAGCAGATTATCCGGATTCTGTGTTCAAATCCAGCAGGTCTACCGTATTTTAATTCAGTATTGCAGCCAATTGAGTCCCCACAAGGCTATAGCTCATCCAAAGAGTCTTGTATTATGTAAATGATTGTAGCTTAATGATAGGCCAGGTCGTCTTTCAGCTTAGTCTGTCACCTTGTGGAGGCACTTAACGCATAAAAGACACACCATATCTAGTGTGCGAAGAGACCATTCAAAATACCAAACAAAATGGCGTTAATAATTTTTCACAAGTACACAGGTTAATCTTGGTTCTGCCATAGGCGCCCTATTTGGGCATGTATAAACCTGCATAGAGCTAACGACATGCTAATATAACCATGGGTTTTTGGCAATATGTGTCCTATTGTGCCCTGCAATTAGGTGGCTTGCTCATTGAAGCAACATGGAGCAATGAAGCTCCTGGGATTCTAATTTGTACGGTTATGCATGTGTAGCGTTATAATTGTGACCAGCAGCTTAACCTCGAACACAGTCTAGTATTCCACACATACCTCGTTGTCGTCTGTTGACGTTTCCATTGATCGCACTATGTCTGATTGACGCAGGATGCTAAACAGTGGCAGTTATCTTGGAACTTGCTTTATTCTGCATTTGCCCACACAACCCAAGAGATCGTGCGTAGGCACATGTTTGTGAAAAGGGTATTAAGTTACACGACAATAATTGATCACGCTTAATAACCAGCGCAACAAAGATGTGATGGAATGATGGCACTTGTTTTGTTAAATGTCTCCAATACATACTGTCAGGAGCTTTTAGGCGACGGACATGTCATTAACGTTGAAGAGAAGCCTCATTGGTATTATTTCATAGAAAGAATAGAATAACGCAGCCAGCTCACTAGCATACGTAGCGTAACCCAATGGGTAGTTTTAGTGCTTTGTATCAGCTGTTAAGTGGAAAGTTTTGGTGTGACGCGTTGTTTTATATAAGATGATAAGCGATGAGTTTTGGTGTAACGTATTGTTTTGCATAAGCTGTAGAGCGTAAACTGCCAGAACAAATGGATGCATTTGATGAATTAATAATAGAAAAACAAGCCAGATGACATGGTAAGGGCCCATTAACATTGCGTAGACCATCTCTTGCTTGATTTTGTCAATAAGATATAGGCCTATATCTCCGTCAAGCGCCAAATGTGGTTGCACAAATTAAGAGGGAACTTTACGTCATATATCGCCACCCCGTGGCTTTCTATTTGATATTCCTTCTAAAGAATTACACGTGTTTTTGCACCTCGGATACAGGGCTATTAAGCAATCCATTCAGTTCCCAGGACTGATGAAGAAATCTTACACCACATGCAAGCTATTGCGTAAGATGGCTAAATGGTGAGGAGGATCTCCGCAACAATTACGGCAGGAATGGAACTACGAATTCATATAATACTAGTTTACTCAGATTGCATGGCCACATCAGGTTGCAAAGTATGCATAAGATCGTACCGACCAATACAGGAAGTACCGAACCCTTGGTTGTACCCACCAGTTAAGTGTGTACAGGACACTCCATGCTGAACAGGCCATTTCAGGTGTCAAGCAGACACAGTCACAGTATGCGAAGCGCGACTTTATCAATATTGCCTGATTCAGAGTTCCTCCCCTTGGTTTTAAATATTCGTTTATGGTCAGCTATGGTTTCTTGACTGTCCTTAATATTCGGTGATGACATTACTCTTTACTTCCTTTTTAACAATGTTGCATTTGAAATAGAGATTTTCGATGTGAAGATAATTCCTTGAGAGAGATAGCCTACCCATGTTAGCACCGAGAACGTATTGAGACAGCTGTAAGGCGAGTGTGAGTTATGATGTCCATCCCGCTGGCGATCGTCGTGACATGACCGGCGAAATCAGTCAGGTGGGGATTAACATATTCTAATCAAGCCAAGTATCGCGTCTTCATGGACTGACAGAGAGATGTAGATTGCCAGTGTTGCACGAGATCAAATGCTGCCTCCAGAGAGCTATATGACTACGAGGGAAAGAACGGTCATTCCACGAAGAACGGATCAGCAAAGCTCCCTTATTTTGCAGTCACACTCCATCCATCAACGAAAAAAAGTGTGAATGCATCTGGTATTAGCACAACAACTACCTGGCTTGGATTATATTACAGCAGGAAAATGTTAATAAGGCACCTCTTACCACGCACACGTACAATCTAGTGATAAGCAGCCCGTCGTCATGATGTATTACGTCATAGCTCTAGGCCTACCACAATATCATTAATTTTGATGCCTGCAGGTCATCACTCGGAGCTGGCCGAGGATACATAGGGTGTATGTCCATTGCCCCGTACTGCTTTCATCACCAGAAGTGGAGAGACAAAGGTGGCGCTCTAATCGCATGCACCCATCGTGGTCCAGTTGTCTATTCGTGTTTAAATTCAATGTCGATCTTCTGAAGAACGTCAGAGTTTTACTTTACGTGATTGGAATCACAAAAGCCACATTCATGAGCAAGACTCGTGGATCTGATAATGAGATGAAGACATTCAGAAATCTGATTGGGATGTCGTCATAGTGATATCGATTTCGTCAAACGATCATTTCCATATGTCCACTGCAAAGTTGAGTGTTACGTGGGATATTGTACTCCCATGAGTTTTCCTTTGTATGTACTTTATTTAATGACTCACTGAGACGCACATATAGAATAATGAATAGCTCGGCTTAATGTGGGGAAGTGATCAAAAGTAGACGAGTGCTGTTGTTAACATAGAATATATGTGTCATGGTGTAACTAATGCACAGGTTACTACCGGTGCAATGAAATCTGGTCTGTACAACTGAACGCAGCCTTAACAACGAAATTTGACCAGTATATTGTGAGATGGCCCCACAATTCGAAGTTGTTTGTACATCAATGTGAGGTGATCTACGTTACTGAGGATGGGAAGTATAATGTGAGGATGCCTGTACAATGCCAGAAGAACAAGGTTGTTTGTCGGCCTAACCAAGGTATGACAGCGGCGGTTTTCTCCACTGTTACATTCCACCTGCGTTAGCAAACTCGAGCCCCTTTTGTGTAATAAAGTGGCATCTATAAGTCTACACTAGATAGTTCTCTAACAGCGCCCTACGACACTCTGACTTCGTGTAACAGAGAAATATTGTCTCAAATTTAATATGGAAATATCCGAACGTTGTTGTGGCCTCTCACTCAAGAAAAATACATATCAATATCGCTGACGGTAAAGTGTGGGTAGAACGTTGCTTTGCATCAGCTCTTGAGTGGAAAGTTTCTGGATGATGCGTTGTTTTGTGTTGCCAAGAACTAATTGATGATTTTGATAAATAAGGTGCAGAAAAACTAGCCACCGGACATGGCAAGGGGCTTTCGTTAAAAAGAGACATGCTCTAATACTTTGTGTATATCCTCGTCAATGGCAAAAGAGAATGCAAACAATGCAGTTGTAAAAATTAGGGGCGAAGTTGTCAGGTATCGCCATCCCTGGGATTCTTTACTTGAATGGCATACTTAAACTAAGACGTGCTGTTGCACCTCAAATTTGGGACTTTTGTCATATTTTATGTTGAATAGTAATTTGCTGATTTATCCCATTAATAATTGGGTTACCTGACGCTGAAATTACATTACATTCAAGATGGTTTGCTACATTTTTCACTTCTATTAAGAATGTATCCACTCACTCCCTTCATTTCCTGCCTGATTATTTGGACTTTATGCCACTTTATCATTAGCTGTCTTATATCAAGCTTAACGAGTTAGTCGTGTGCTTATAGCCATATTTGCAAATAATTACATGTCACATTAACACCGCTGTCCTGTTCCACACATCACTTAAAGCAACATCCTGTGTGTATAACATTCACTGATTGTCGACGATGACATAAGCCATTTAGTTTCTATGCATAATTATCACGCTGGCTAAACATCCCTAAATAAATATTGCATTAGGGCACCTTCGACAAGTCACAAGGTCATTGATATTCTGATTTAGCGTGTCACGGATCAAGACATATAAATATCGTCAAAGTATTGCCACATTATTTGTGTATTGCTGTCGTGACGTTGTTCAGTGGTTCACTAATCACGCCCACTGACACTACCCACGATTCCCGACTACTAACTTCCTCCCTTGCCGAAATATGACAATCATTAGCCACGCCTACCGGTTGCTTCTACAGGTCACAAACTAAGTTCAAATGTAACACCCACTGACCACTAACAGCGCTGACCGGGACCTCTGATATCATTCGTCCTGCTTACTTACTTATATCACTTACTGACCACGCCCAGTGATGCCCTCTGACACACTCACTAGCCCCGCCCACCACTACACGTTTGCATCATTCATCTTGACAGATGGCTTCTAAGTGATGGCAGAACTAAGGGCCATTATTACCACGTAACTTTGTACATTTTGTCATTGATGTTGATATAAATCGCGGCTCTGAATTAGTGACCTCACGTGCCTTATGTGATCCAGTACCTCCAGACCTCGTGTACCTCATGTGATCCAGTACTTCCAGATGTTGCGTACCTCATGTGATCCAGTACTTCCAGATACCGAATGATCAAGTCCAGTGTCTATGGCCACTTGGTCACATTTAGAATCATATATCATGTCATGGTAATATCATGTTCGGGTAATATTATATCATATTAGGTAGTACCAGATACGAAATGAGATAACAAAGGGATGTCCATATTTGATCAGGTGAGGATAAATAAATAAGTTTTTTTATCACAACAGATATATGCTACTGAATATTCTGGCAGAGACAAAACAAGTTCACGAGAGAAGAGATGGTTGTCATACTAGGATAACATGACTAGAGACTAATGCCGTAACAGGTTAATAACTCACTACAGATTACCCCATCTTACTACATATCCTTTAATCTCACAGCAGATAACCTAATCTCACAGCAGATAACCTCATCTCACGACTGAGTACCTGATCTTACAATTGACCTAATCTTACTCTAGATTACTTCATCGTCCTACAGATTACCACCCCACCTCATCTAAAGACCACCCCACCTCATATCACGACCACCTCACTTCGCGCTACGATTCAATTCATCTCGCAAAGACTCACTACATCAAGCTATGTCAGGTTGTACAGCCCAGTTTGGTCGTACAAGTCATTGCGACTCACTACAACTCTTCTCGGTAATCTAGGGTAATCAAAGCCATCTGCGATCCTGCAGGTCATCGCTGATAGATTAAGCCATCTCAGGACCCACTGTGTCTTGGTGACATGACTGAAAGTACTGTGTCTAGGTGACGTGAATGAGAGTACGGTATCTTGGTGCCGTGAATGAGGGTACTATGTCGTGATGCATGAATGAGGGTACTGTGTATCGATATCGTGAATGAGGGTACTGCATCTTGATAAGATCAAACTTACTCGAGAGCCACACATAAACGTACTTGAACTATATATTGCTACTCACTTATTATGCAGATATTTCTAACTGATATTTGACCTCAATAAAATTGTTGATTATGTCCCTTGAAGGCAGTCACATTAGGCTGGGTGAGAATATTCAAAATATTGCTCCCGCAGTGGGCAGAGAAGGTGGCACTTTAAGTGCATACGTCTATCCTGATCCAGCTGTCAGCTCGTATTTGAATCTAATTCTATGCTTGAAGATAACGTGGGGGGTTTTGCTCTAGGTAAGTGCAATCACAAATTCATTTTCCATTTTCAATTCCTGCTTGGGACTCGAGGATCAACTGATAGGCGACTGACACTGAATGTAATGCGTCATGTTTGCATCAAACACGTCACATTAAAAACGTATCCAAGGAAATATCCGCGGATTAAATGAGTGTTATGCTGGTCTTCGTTATCCCCAAGAACACAATGCACTTTCAATTAGCATACAGAAGCATAATTGTCGGCTTTGTGATGGTAAGTAACCGATTATCGGCAATGAAGTAAAAGAGCGAGACAATGCTTGAATTAATGATGCTAAACGCGAGAGAATGCATGAAATAATTATGCTCAACGCAAAATAACGCCTGAATAAATGATGCTCAACGCAAAATAACGCCTGGATAAAAGATGCTCAATGCGACATGGCCTGTGCATTTGAATGTTGTGTCCGCAAATCAAGATGATTTACACAACGCCCCCGGATGTCACAGGCTACGGGTAGGGACTCAGCTATTTATAGTTATATTTAAACTCATCAAAGACATGATGATATTGTTATCTCGACCACTAGTCTGTGTAAATTAATTTGTTCTGTCGTTAGCTTGTTTTATGTTTGATCCTGATGCGTCATGATATATAAATGTCCTATGTATCTTTTGAAGCCTTGCTATATTTTCCATAGAGCTGGTAGACGAGCTTTTAGAAGTAAAGTTATAATGGTCTACTATTCATGTCTCGCACAATGGAGGACTTGAGCAGCGGTCACTTAAGGTGACACAGTGACATTATCGGCCTCGACTTGCCTGATTCGGTATTCATGTCGACGAACATGAACGATGTCTGGATGTACTGAGGTCGCTGATTCTCGGCGCAGTTATATATCAACATCAATGACAAGATGTACAAAGTGCCCAGGGAAAGATGATTTGTATATCTACTGTCATTTATTCGCTAACTGTCAATGGAAATGTTATCCATGTGCAGCGAAGCAGCATTTACAAGCCACCAAGAACTACTAACAAAACTGCCGCAAGTACGTGGCCTGTGGATAATCGGTGGGCGGGGACCAATGGACGATTTCAGTCGACCTGACCTTACGGGTCATCCTGGGTGTTGCCAGTGAGCGTCTTATTTTGGCAAATCTAGTGAAATGATTGAAAAAGCAAATCCAGTGAGAGGATTGAATAGGCGTGGCCAGTGGATAGGTTCTTTGGACGTAACCGGAAAGAGGAGTCAGTGGGTATGACCAGTGATGTCATATTTAGAACTTTAGTAATTTATTTTTCTGGGGGGGGGCACGAAGGTATTTCATTGGGCTGCATTCACAGCAAACTAATTACACAACGATGCATCAACAGTTCACGGATTACATGGGGATACATTCACGGTGCACTGGTGACATTCCCTTGAAGTAGTGGCATATTGTTGACATTATGATGCAAAAGTAGTGCATCAATGACATTAAGTGATAGTACAGTTGTGTAGAAATATAGATTTTACACGCTTAATGATAAATCATTCAGGCGATTATTGATCACAGATAACATGATACAGATGGGGTTTGCTGGGCAGATCTTGTGTCATTGTTGTGGTTTTGTTCATTCCTGGATTGCTGATGCGTCAAGTTATGAGATTTGTAATCTGGGCAAAAGACTTAGGTTCATCGTGTTGCGACGTATTCGCTGGGAAAGCGATGTCCCATTTGTTTTGTTGTGTGCTCTGCTTCTGTTGCTCGGTAGCAGGTCATCTGTGTCAATTTGATTTCAAGTGAGCTACAGGGATGATTTTGCCTGGCTTGAAGTGAAGTGTATAGTTGTACTACCATACGCGAACCAGCATTCATTTCAGTTTCTGATTCGCTTTTGACGAACATTTGTTGTCAATTAATATTTGCTTTTACCGCCTGTACTGTCATAATTGTTAATTGTTAAGTCTATCCGTAAAAGCTAGGGTCTATGGTTTTGTCTAGGTATATTGATGCTCTGTTTCTGTGGCTACCAATTGAAAAATGCCCATTTTGTCATACGACTGATCCGATGCCAAGAATGGTAGGCTTGGTGAGATTTTGCTGATTGGTATTCAATGTTGTGTGATTGACCATGAACCTATTTCCTTTGCTATGAAAACATTTAAGTTGCGGTTGGCTTGGTATGAGCAGTACTTGGGTTAATTTTGTTCCATAATTTATAGGATATAAAAGTATTAAATTTTGTTGACGTATAATCCGCTGATTTGGACCAAGGCATATTCCTGTTGCGCTCTGGAATTAATGCGCTTTCTACTTGACAAACACTTCATTGCAACATTTAATAGGACATTTTATATCCTGCATTTAGCACAATGACAACATTCGTGGGCAGGTTAAATTCTGTCACACTGTTGCTTATATAAAAACTACTTAGGTTTAATGCTGTGATTGCGTTTAATAAATGTGGACATATTACATAGGATTTCTTCCGCTGTTTATCTACCCATTCCATATTATTTAACGATACTGTCCCAGTTATCCATTGTATTCAACAGCTCTGTTCATCAAGCCTCAGGGCACAATGGATGGAGAGTTAAACCCGAGCATACAAGGATTCATGCAACTATAGGAACTCAATCAACGGCTATAAACTTTGTATGTCGCCTTTCGTCTATCAATGAAGGTCGAACCATATTGTTATCAGTGATATGAAACCCTGTAAATTAGACGATATCGTTGTCAATAAGATGATAAGGTTATCAATGATATGAGACCCTGTATTTCTTGTGAGTGCGGGCATTCTTCACTATGATTTTAAAAGTTACTTTCTTTTGAGGTGCACATGCATTTGGTTATCAGCGCCACATCTCCGCCCAAACGCCAATAACTGACTATGATTCAAATTATCTTGATGCCCCCTTACAATCTGTATTTACGATCGAACGACGCATAACAATAGCGCTATTTTGTTAATCAAGGACTAAACGTGAGGATCACACACATGATAAACTAATAATGCGGTTTCTTAAAAATGTATGCTGCATGACTCACAGGAAAAAGCCCCTCATTGTTTGCTCGCAATATCCAAACATCACTTACCAATGGCCGGTATTATGCAAATGAAGCGAGAATACAGAAATACAGTGCCGTCAAGCACCTTGCTTTATCATCTTGGTGGATTATATATTCATTAGAATCTAATGAAAATAGGTCAGGTAAGGGAACCCTCGATCACAACTGGCGAGATATACAAGCACGTCGATTGCCACGATCGATGACAATGGTTCCAAAGCGGTTATGATTTAGAAGACTTATCGTCATTTTGGGGACAGACGACTTGAGGTGGCCAGTATCCGGACAGATAACGTTTTGCAATCATAAATGAGATGGATGACGTGATTTAGTCAGTAATGAGATGGATGACGTAAGGGGGTCGGTAATGAGATGAATGACGTGTAGTGGTTAGTAATGAGATGAATCAATTGAGGTGGCCAGTAATGAAATGGATGACGTTAGGTGGCCAGTAGTGAGATGGATGACGTGTTGTGGTCAGTAATGAGATCGATGACGCGTAGAGGTCAGTAATGAGATCGATGACGTGTGGTGCTCAGTAATGAGATGGATGTCGTGTGGTGGTAAGTAATGAGATGAATCAATTGAGGTGGCCAGTAATGAGATGGATGACGTTAGGTGGCCAGTAATGAGATGGATGACGTGTTGTGGTCAGTAATGAGATCGATGACGCGTAGAGGTCAGTAATGAGATCGATGACGTGTGGTGGTAAGTAATGAGATGGATGTCGTGTGGTGGTAAGTAATGAGATGAATTAAGTGAGTTGGTCAGTAATGAGATGGATGACGTGAGATGGTCTGCAATGAGATGGATGACGTGAGATGCTCAGTAATGAGATGGATGACGTGAGATGATCAGTAATGAGATGAATGACATGTGGTTGTCAGTAATGAGATGGTTGACGTAAGATGGTCAGCAATGAGATGGATGACGTGGTGTCGTCAGCTATGAGATGGATGACGTGTGGTGGTCAGCTATGGGATGGATCACATGAGGCGGTCGGTAATTAGATGGGGGACGTGAAGTGGTCGGCAGTGCGAATCTGGGGGATAAATACTGTCGGCAAAAAAAAAATGTCATTGTGAATCAACCACAGTCAGCGGTATATGATAACGATCAGCGTTGATCACCGACGGGTTAGTTTTTACCTTTGCATGGCGTCGACACACGCCACCTTTATAAATAAGAAATTATTATCGTGACTGTCCTTGTGTATTAATTCTAGCCATTAATAATCAGCATCCCAGGCGGCATGTATCAATAACAGTCAGCATTCCAGGTCTCATGTATCAATAACATTCCCCTGCCATGATCCATATCATTCAGATACATTTTGCCTTTCCCCTACGATGATCCATCTAGCCCTACCATTTTTTTACCTTCCTCTACCATGATCATAATAACTCCGTCACTAAATTACCGTACCCAAACATGATCCATATAACACCGCCATTTATTACCTTCCCCTACCATGATCACTATAACTCGGCCATTTTTTTCTTTCCCCTACCCTGTCCATTTCTCGTTTTCTGTACCTCTAATGCACCATGTCATGTAGGCTTTTCACTAATCGACGCTGTGCTGTCAATACACTAATCACAATAATTGGGACAAGGTAATGAGCGTTTCAGTGAGACAATGAGTCATTGCCTTGACAACTGGGGCCTGAAGAACACCAGAACATTTGAATCGGCAATGCAGAATCGGACAATGCTCTGTGTGATGGTCCATGTAACATGACAATGTAGAGCTACTTTAATGTTTGCTCTATGTAAGCCGGCTAACGCAAGTAGCTTGTGTGTATTATTACAACAGGCTGTAAATAATGACCTGTCGCTCGGCAGCAGCCTCTTGCAGTGTGACTTCTGATTACCCTTTAGCGGTCATGACTGGGCAGCAGGTATACCTAGCAAGTTGCTCAATGTCAGCGGCAGGCATTTATATTAATTTAATTGCCGTACGGAATATCGCACCGACGTTTGGTGTGATTCATGTGAGTCATGTCCAAAGAGTAAAGAACGACTGAATCCCGTTGACCGCTTCTTGAGGATTCCTTGGTTTGTGTTAATTATAGCAAATATCAGCTTCCCTCGATTATCTATCATAGCTTAAAACTATGAATTTACTATCAATATATTGTTGCTAATTTCTACAATGATTACCAATTCACGGTGTAGCGGACTGGGATTATGAAAGCAATTAATCTGCCATGGCCATTTGGTTACTATTTTGTAATGCATCCCTATTTAGGACTTGTAGTTAGGCAGAAGAAAAACTCCGGCGCTAATGGTGATCTATTGACTCAAGGGAGGATCCTTTTGGCTAATTTCTTCTCATGCCATATAATGTTCTCTCGCCGGTTCATACCTCAATGCTTCTCATCAACACAACATTTACCGGCAGTTGTTATGGATAGTAGGGCCAGGAATACCAAGCGCCGTGTTTTGTTCTAAATTCCCGGAGATACTCTTGCATAACGACTGATTAAATTTGCCATGAGTAGGTCAACAATCTGTGCGCAGGTCACTTTCCCAATTTGTTTCACTATATTGCCTTTCACTTCGGGTGCTTGGCAATTGATCGAATACGCACTTACCATGCGATAGGCAGCAGCGGAATGGATTGTCACCTCAGTGACGTCTGTAGACTAGTCCCCGTTTGGTAGCGCAACAAAGGTTTGGATGTGATGTATAACACGAGATCCGTTAGCTTGCATGTATTCTGAAGACGACTTCCAAAAATACTTTTGAATCGGCTTGAGACATGATGCGTTCATGTGTTATTTTCGTCAATTTGACAAAATCTTTTGAATAGCTGACCTGGTAGAGGTTGATTAGTCAAGCGTGTTGGACCTTTTCTAGTAGAGGTGGATTAGTCAAGCATGTTTCACCTTGTCAAGCAGCGGTGGATTGATCAAGCGTGCTTGAACTGGAGCTGGATTAGTCCAGGGTGTCTGGTAAAGGTAAATTGGTGACGTGCGTTTCACCTCAGCACGTATATGTGGATTATTCAAGTGTGTTTGACTTGGTCAAGTAAAATGGGTTGGTTAAGCGGGCAAGTATGTACATTGGTCTAGCGTGTAAGACCTGGTCATTTATAGGTGGATAGGTCAAGGGTGTTTGATCTGAACAAGTGGAGATGGATGTGTCAAGCGTGTTTTACCTGGTCAAGTACATGTGGATTTGTCAAGTGTGTTTGACCTGGTCGAATAGATGTGCGTTTGTCGAGTGTAGTTGACCCGATCAATTAGCGGTGGATTGGTCAAAGTATGATATTTACTTGTGGCTTTATTGCAGCAGCTTCCTGCCATTCGGCGACATTATGGCAGTTTCATTCATTCTATGTGGCTGCCGGGATGTGCTGATCACCATATCCCTAATAGAATTATAATGACATTAGTCTTCGCTTGAAAGGGAGAAAATCTATTGGGATTCACGTCACTCCAAACGATGCAGCATTGATGAACATTGTGCCATACTGTCAATACGTCACGATTATACCCACAGCATTAACAACATACGCCATCCGTGTTTACTCTCACCTGAGGTGTACTAGCTACATATTCATACATCATCCAAGTTTACCCTTATCTGAGGTGTACAAGTTACAAGTCATCCATAAATTTACCCCAATCTGAGGTGTACTAGTCATATATGCATACGTCATCCATGAATATCGGCTCAGTTAATGTGCGCCAAATGGTGCAGTTGAGCGTAGCTTACAAATAATTAGAACTACATGGCGTCATTGACGACCAAACAGTGTGAAATATTGGGGCTTTCTCCGCCGTATTAATCGCTGTTATACGCCACACTTTATCTCCGATAAGCCCTCGCTTCATTAGATAAAGAAAGGTGAGAGAGAATAAAAGTCAACAATGATATCAAACTGGGGACCCCAGAGAACTAGCTCATCCATAGAAATCGGCTCATCCATGTCAATCGGTCATGATGATATCAGCTGGCCAGTGGTCAGCTACACTTGAGCGTTATGTTTACAGAGCTAGGCAGCCCCGTACTCTTCTGTATTGGGCAAACCTGTGTTTAATGAGGTCTGTATCTGCTGTATGCTGCATCACTGTGCTGAATGGTGCCTCACTCTTCTGTATTGCGCCTCATTCTACCGTGTAGTGCCTCACTCTCTTTTATAGTGCCTCGCTATGCTGTGTGGTGTTTAATTGTCTTGTATGGTGCATCACTATTTTGTGGTGTGCTTCGCTCTTCTGTAGCAGTAGTCACTATGGTGCTTCACCTGGCCATATTCTGCCTCATTATGCTGTATGGTGCCTCATTCTGATGTATGGTGTCTCACTCTGTTGTGCCCCAGTTTGCTCTATGGTGATTTCAATTTACAGTAGGCCAGTAGCAAGACCTACAGGCAGTGCGCATATCAGACATAATTTCTCAGCAATAGCTACATGCCCCCTATGAAAGATCATTCCCACACTTCCAATCACCGTTCGTTTTCCCTCCACGAGGTTAAATTATGTCTCTTCACAGCTCCGTGAACAACATTTGGGTGCTCAATGTTAGAATACATTGCTCTGATGATTTCGTTGCATGTTAAAATATAAGAGCCAGGTCAAGAAAATTAAACTGCTGCTCTTAACAAACGCCTGTACAAGATAGCGCTAGCATTGACCGATCAACAAAACACCAGAATACGATTAATGCAGAAAACAACATGACCCCATTGGTGCTATATCCTCCAGGGGCGCATGGTTTTACATACACTTGGCAACTGCCCTGATGATATTCGCCCAATGACGGATCTGCTCTGCACTTCGCTAATGCACAGATACATGATAGAGCAAAGTAGATTGACAGAGTGATATATGTATCACTGCCAATATCTTTGTGGTTAATTAACCGTGACTTATTTAGTGTTAAAGGGGCAGGAATTCTGCATGACGCTCAGCAGAAACCCTTATCCAGTGCCTCGCCAGAAAAGAGTCGTTACAGCCAGAACACGTACATCCCATTGCATGCAAGCCTACCCCTAGGTTTATTTAAAAGGGTAATCACCATGTTGGAATAATAATGTTACAATGTAACGTATCCTGACACGATCTGCTTTACGTGATCTCCATAAAATGATGACATGTTACACACTGAACCTAATTTAATGGGAGGTTTGCCCTGTGGCTTCTGAATCAGGTGGCTTGCGCTGCAGGCGATTCTTACTTTGCGATGCTTACGTGGGAAAAAATAAAGACGCTATTTTGGACGGTGAATAAAGTGGTAGCGGGACTTATAAAACTGATACATAGCCACGTGCATAACAACACGAGTAGTGATGAACAACCCAACACGAACCCTACGTGGTGAAGCAAACAATATTTGGCCAATACATGCTAACGCAGATTGCGTCTGATCTTAATAGATAATTTATCTAGACGGCAACCGTCGTCAATGCATAATAATTTGAAGTTAGTTTGACTTCCACAATCCTTGAGAGTATGCCAGTGAGAGTTCGCTGATGGATGGTCGAATGGCTTTTAGGTTGTCATGACTTCCTGGTTGTCATGAAACGGTTGATTGGTGGTTGGATGACTCTCAGGTTTTAATAACTCCCAGGTTGTCATGGCTCCCTGGTTGTCATGATACGGTCGTCGACCTTAATCATGCCACCTCTTTCTAAATTCAGCGCATCAAGGAAAATGGGTCATGAACCACTATATCACTGGACAACAACCTATAAACTGCTCATCAATAAAAACCTTACTTAAATCTTCCCATAATTAAATTAACGTATAATATTAGCTCATAACAATGGCTGGAAGTATAAATTACTTTAGCGTATTTTGCATACCATCTGCCGTAGAAATTGTTCAGGGATTTAACGAATTATATTTTCCACTTAGTATTATAGATGAAAGCAAACGTTAATGTAGTCCCTGGTTTACACAGCAAAAAGTTAAAGGTCCAATATGCGTCACAAATTGGGCATCGGCAACTTGTCTTAGCATTTTGCTTAAACAAAAGCCAACATGATATTACCAATCACCAGGCTTCCTCACACTAGGTGAACCTCCATTGCACGAACCTTCCAAGTCGCGCCCTTATTTATACCCTGATTTCGCGTCAATCAAATAAGTGCTTATAAAGTCAGTACTTGCTGGAATTTGAATGTGTAATACCCATGGTGCGCTACGTAATCATCCGAGCCTGTTCAAACCTAAGTGATGGATTTGTGGATGGATGATACTATATACGACTGTGATTTGAAGGCATGGTTAAAAAGTTCCCTTGTTCATCATTGCCACGGTCATTTAATGGGCATTATTCAAACGTTTTACAATGCGCTGTGTAAGGTGCTTTTCTGCAATTTGTTTGAACCACTCTGTCAATTTTGAGCAAGCCGAAATCAAGCAAGCATAAAGCCATGATTAAGCCGGGAAAGCAACAGCACATAAAATACTAAATGCTAATGTATTATACCTAGCGCAGATAGTTCACAACAATGAATATGGACTTCTTGTTTTAGCCTGATTGCAAATCACACAGTTTAGAACAACTATTGTCATTGTCTTTGTGTCGGTTATTCATACATTGTCAAATACGACCATATTTTCTGTCACACATACATGTCTACTGGATGCTAAGTCTAACTTTCTTGTATTATTATTTGAACCAGGTGACATTCATTGACCTATGTAATTCTTTGTTTTCAGGATGATAAAGTCTTCTACTACAGTGTCACAGTAATAGTTAAACCTGCTTAATAAGCAATGACGTCACACGACGAATAACGACAACGGTGCGGTGAATTATACGCGTTACCAACGACGCTTACGTGTGACTGCAGGACCCGCATTCAGCTCTGCTAACACGTTAACAAATGTTTTGATCAGATCCTTGTAGCATTTTTTGTGTATCTTAGAGCACTCAGACAATCTATATTCATGTAGTTTTGGATGGAATAAGTAGGCGAGTGGCGAAATGATGAGTAAGCTATTTTGATTACGCCTTTTATCCCGTATGTCGTCACAGCGATAAAATGGGCACTTAAGTACCATTTGGTGACGGCCTCTAAGTGCTTACCTCGGCTAAAATAAGGTATTTGGTGCTTTCTCCCAGTGAGCGTGCGGCGGTTTATGATTCCGTGATTTATATAACTACTGGCGCTTGCTGAGCAGGATGCTCGATGTAGTCAGACTTAGATGTTCGTCATCAACGCATATTGTCATTGGTAATGCACTAGGTATGATGAAAATATGGCTGAGAGCAGAAAGGCAGAAATCTACGATAAATGGGGCAGAACCATATAAATGAGCAGTACTATGTGGCTTTCGTCTTGTGTCAGTCTATGGGCAGTCCATCTTTACAAATAATGCAAACAGTCTGATATAGAAATAAAAGAGTAGCGGATGGCACTTATCGCGGTTTTGCAGGGAAAGTGCTCAAAAGTTCTTGCAGAAATGTAGTGAAGTGAGAAAACGAGATCTCAAAGAAATATTTAGAAAGAACAACGTGCTCTTTAGGAATACTTTAGAAAAAACAACGTGCTGTCGAGGAACGCCGAGGAAGAGCAACTCACATAGCAAATCCAATAGCATTGCATTGAAGTACTTCACATTCGAGCAGCATTTGTTGTGTCCATGATGAAACGCATTCAGAATACGGTTTCGCTAGCTTGGCAGGGATATAGGGTAATTTATCCAAATAAGAATGTTTTCGTCTACGTAATAACATGAACCTCACCTGGCTAGGCTGATATGGTTAGGCAGCAAATGGACGTTGCTTAAAAACGTTCATCCACCAAGGTGTATACAAAGTGGAGCAGTTATGATTCATACGCCATCTCAACAACCTTTTATGTTTTCGACACTGATTGTTTCGGTCTTAAGAAGTGTTACTCACAAGTCCATCCCCCGCTCCTGTAACCGCATATGCATCACACGACACTCTCAGAAATATTGGCTTTCTTCTACGTTTAAACCGAGGACAGGTCAGACATCGGGGGTTTATGCGTTGAACCTGCATACGATGAACATGTATCCAAACATACACCTTGGTATTGACTCGCGATCATGAGAACAATCAATATTTTCACATTGCCTAAGGGATGAGGTGCACAATTACAGTCAATCATCCAAGAAAAGCAACAGAAGCACAAGAGGTAGCGATTAGGAAATGCTGTCAGTATGATAGATCACCCTGGATGATTCCATGATGCTCTCTGCGTCTATAAAAAAATTAATACCCTCTTACTTGCGATCCACTGCAAATGGTGGTATATATATTTGTACCTCAGCACTGACTCACTATTTGTTTTGATCATCTGTTGCTTTTCATCTCAAGCGTTCTCGTTTGATAATGATCCGGGAATGCTTTTGGATATAGCACTTCACAAAGTTACCTAATTATTTCAATACGGTGGTGGTTTTAACAATGCGGTGGCTTCGCACTACATTGATCACTCGCTATTACCGGTCAGCTATTACCCCAACGTCTTATTCACGTTGCCATTCCCGTGGTCGTACTTAGTAGTGTCTGACTTGGAAGAGGATGTGCGATTTGAAGTTGGATATCCCCATTGGTGGGATGCAATAGTTGTGGCTAATAAACTGTAATTCTAGTTGAATAGTGTTTCTTGCGACTATTCAATCGTTTAATACATAAAAGTGAACGGTGTCAGTTTTTATACAACATAGAAACATCCAGTCAATGCATTGTATGTTTAAGGCAACGCTTCTGTCTGCCACTGTGGTTATAGAAAACGTCCGTGTTATTGAAACGTGAACACCTGACACAACATTTCGGATTCGTGTTGATTCCTGCAATGACCTTCTGACAGTCACCTCGATATACAGCTCTAGGCGTTGGGCTATGATGGGCTCCACGTGCTGGGAAACAGACAACAACGTGTAGGCGTCATGGATGACATTATTTAGAAAATCATTGTGGCTGCCACGGAAGATGTGCTAAAGGTAGCAGATTTTCTGAATAATGCATCTTCATGGCAAAACCTAAGACAGTGGTCTATACACAATCCGGTGTTAAATCACACTTTCAGCAGATCGATTGGCTAACGGTTTGAAGATGCAACAAAAGAAGTAGTTGCAATAATTATTTAATATTTGTTATGGAATGGGACTCTCATTGCTAATAGATATATATATATATATATATATATATATATATATATATATATATATATATATATATATATATATATATATATAAATATATATATATATCTATATACAGATATATATGTATTATGTATCTATGTTCTATGTATATATATATATATATATCTCTATATATATATATATATATC
Source organism: Urechis unicinctus (assembly GCA_034190875.2). Lineage (NCBI taxonomy): Eukaryota > Metazoa > Annelida > Polychaeta > Xenopneusta > Urechidae > Urechis > Urechis unicinctus. Next base: position 15,818,405 of record CM067351.1, read on the forward strand.
TATCTATATATATATATATATATATATATATCTATATATATATATATATATATATATATATCTATATATATATATATATATATATATATATATATATTGGCAGTATAGTTATCATTTAACTCTCGATTTGCCCATCTTGTGTGTGACGTTTGTCGTATGTCAGATTATAAAATCAATATCAATTTCACTTGGTTTACCAATTTAGATATTGCTTTGAAATCAGTACCTGCAGACCCACCCGCAGTCAAGTAGTTAAATGTTACTGGAATCGGGCGGATTAATTGGGTTATGAAGATAATGAGGACGAGTTAATCATGGAGATGAAAAATTGACAACGTGTTGTTCACGGAGCTGTGAAGACACTTCATTTAACCTCGTTAATCGCGAATATGAAAATCAGTCTATCTGAATGAGTCATCTGAGATCTTTTTACTGGTCATGACCTAAATGTTGTACTCAGCAGCGCTTGATTACACAGGTCAAGACACGCAAATATTTGATTATACGGGCCAAGTCACGCCAGTGCCCTTCGTGATAATTGTTATTATTCATATCAGCTATATCATATACACTGAGACTGTCAATTGTAATCCCCTTACTGTAGTAGACGGCCTGCTACTTGGCCATTGACCAAAAAGGCGACATTTGTTAGCTATCGCCGAAGACTGTTCGGAACAGTGCGCAGACGGATCGATTCGCGTGTTTAAAAACAAGTGTACCTCTGTGTCATCAGCCTTACAGCGATGATGAACCTAATAGCTAAGTATACGTAGTGTATTTCTACGGACCTGGCACGGATTAGTGCATAATACGATGGGCGAGTTACCTGGTGCACCGGCTCATAAGATCTCCATTCCACGGTTGGGAGGCAATCACTCAGGTAGCATGTCCCCTAATTCTGGACAGAGCCTTGAATTCCTGACAAGCCGAGTCACGCTGTCATCGAGCAGGAACTCATCAATGCAACACTGACCCGTGGGCAGAACATTTTCTGTAGACTGGTATATTATTATGGAATATATTGATAATCAACCGCCACGTTTGCACATGTTCCCTATTATACCCCGCCCAGCTTCAAATGGCAGGTATAAGGTAAGTCAATGGTCCTTATTTAAGACAAGCGGATACGGAGATAGACCCATCGTTAAAATGGGTCAGGCTTCTGAGGGAAAACGATTGGTCACTGGATGTGTTGGCACTATCTTAATATGGGGAGGGGGGGGGGCATTAGTTATTTCTCAGAAATTATGACCCATATATATTAATAAGTCCTGCATTTTAATATTAGCATCACCTATTAAAATAATTCGTCTGCAATGCGTTCTTTCTGTAGGTCTTACTAATGGCCAGGACTGTTTACTTAAATCACCATACAGCAAACTGGGTCTCCAAACAGAATGGTTAGGCACCATACAGCATAATTAGGCACCATTTAGATAAGGGGGACATCATAAAGCGGGGCGAGGCACCATATAGCAGAGTGAAACACCATGCATCAGAGCGATGCACTATACAGCATAATACGGCACCATACAGCAGAGTGAGGCATAATACGGCATAGTGAGGCACAATACAGACTATTGATGCACCATACAACAGATTGAGGCACAATATTGCATGTTGAGGTACCATACTGACTGGTGCAGTACCATACAGCATAGTGAGGCACTATACAGCAAAGAGAGGCACAATATAACATGATAATGCACCATACAAGACAATGAGGCACCACCCAGCATAATGAGGCACGATAAAAGATAGTTAGGCACTACACAGCTGATTGAGACGCAATACAGAAGAGTGAAGCACTATACAGCTCAGTGAGGTCCATTACAGTCGAGTGAGGCACAAAACAGCAGAGTACGGCACCATACAGCAACGTAAGACCTCATACAGCATAGTGAGGCATTGAACGTCAGAGCGAGGCACAATAAAACATGGTGATGTACCATACCTGAGAATCATACCACAGAGCATAGCGAGGCGCAATACAGAAGGATGAGGCACCATACAGCACAATACGGTGAGGCAGTGCGGGGCTGTCGAGCTCAGTAAACATGATGTTCAAGTGTAACTGACCGCTGGCAACGTTTGCCAGCTGATATCATCATGACCGGTTCACATGGATGAGCAAATATCTAAGGAGCTAGTTCTCTACGATCGCCCTTATCACAATTGACTTTTATTCGCAATCACTGCTGTTTGTCTAATGAACCGAGGGGTTATAGGATATACATTGGGGCGTATAAAAGCGACAAATACGGAAAATAATGCCTCCATATCTCAAACTGTTTAGTCGTCAATGACGCGAAGTAGTGTTTGTTATTTGTAATTTAGGCAAAACTGGGCCACTTGGTGCCAATTAACTTGCCCAGTGATGTGATTCTTATCTTAGATTGTGGTTTGTGATTGCTGCGGTTTGGATCTTGGGTAGTGGTTCGTGATTGTTGAGTTTCTGATGTTAGACAGTGGTTCGTGATTGCTGCGGTTCATATATTCGATAGTGATTCGTGATTGCTGTGGTTGTTGTCTTTGGAAGTGGTTCGTGATTGTGGTGGTTGTTGTCTTCGATAGCGGTTCGGGATTGTTGTGGTTCTTATATACGATTGTGGTCTGTATTGCTGTGGTTCTGGTCTTCGTGATTACTGTGATATCAACACTTCCTAGATCCTATTTCGCCTCGTGCTCTTTCAAGTCCGTAATTGTTGTCTTCATCGTATAATATATGCTTGTCTTTAGAAGAATGGAAGTTTATTCCTAGCGTAATTCAATGCGTTTTGTCGTCACAACAATGTCATTGGCAGCTTACTGAACCGCAGAGCTAAACATTGTATATTATAGGAAGAAGCTTGAGGTAATGGACTTACTCAAGCCGATCTTCTTCGGCAAGACCTGCACACGAACAATGGTCTCATCCCGCTCTAAAACGATCCTTTACTGGGCACTCAATGGTTCCCATTTCAACTGTAGCCAGTCACCCTTTTATCACAAGCCAGACCATATCTGCTCCTGCTCCTATAATCGAACACCTTATTCACCCAGCAAGTTTACAGCTTGCTTATGGTCGGCACATGAAATACATTCGGGTAAGCATGGATGACGTATGAATATATGATGAGTACACCTTAGAATTGATTTTCTGCCTTTGAAGTGACGAATAATGTCATTACAATCCCACGAAGTAAACACAACGAAATTCCCCAATGTGACGTGGAAGCTTTCATATACAAATCCCGATAGAAATATGACTGATGCATAAATCATCCATTTGTGTGGAAGGCTGGGGTCTTTAAGCTCAATCGCAGCGTGTGCCACAGCTTATAATTGAGTCGACCAACTTAACCACACTTATTCGTTACGCCCCTACCCAGTGCCGCCCGTGGTGATCCAATAATTGTGTCTGCATCACACCGTGAGGATACCCCGGGCACCACACACAGAGAGCTAGACATGTATCAGGAGTGTACGCAATTCATATGTCCCGCTAAGGCTTTATCGGATGCTCTGCGTGATGTTCTCTGCATGTCTGTCAGCTTGTCTTTATCATTAACAAGCAGCTCCACTCATCGAATATTGGTTGGTGCATCATCTCTGGTGTTTGAAAAATGGATGTGCAGAGAATCTCATCTAGGGGCTTAACACGTCATACAGGGAACTATGATGACATATCCTGGCCATACAGGGCACTGTCATGACAAATTCGGATCAAACATTGCCCTGTAATGACATATCCTGATCGAACAGGGTACTATAATGATATATCCTGATCCATCAGGGCACTATTACGAATCATCTTGATCAAGACCACAGAGGCAGTATGTTTAGACACTAATTCCAACATATCATTTAAATCGGCGGCATGTAAACCGCCGCGGCATAGATATGTTCTAGCTTACGTATTGGCACCTTCGTTTGGTATCCGCGATAACGCGGAAATAACTGAGCTGAATATTTGATCAAGATTATGATTCATAGTAAGTGCGCCATGTTTCTGTTTTTACGCGACCGTATGCGACTGGTTGCTTGTTAGGACACCAGTGAGAAGCTGGATTAATCAGCGCTCATTAGCAGAACGCGTCTGAGAAGACAATCATTTTTGTGGAAGGTACTGATGATGTCTACGTGATTCCCGCATAACAATGTGGTGATCAGCATATCCCTGCAGCCACGTAGAATGAATGACACTGTCATAATGTCGCCGAATGGCGTTACGTACTGTGACCGTACTATTTGGAATGTATTTGAGAACTAAGTGTTTTAAAGCCTCAAGACTCTAGCTGACACCTTTAATTGATCAGGCAAACACGCTGGACCAATCCACCTCTTCTTGACCAGTTCAAACACGCTTGATCAATCTACCTCTACTTGACCAGGTCAAACACCCTTGTCATGTACGTTCATTCCAGCCCTCGATAACTGCACATCCTTCGGTAATAATGCAGAGCTCAAGACGATTCAACGTATTTGTTGAGCTTCTACTTCAGAACATATGCAAGCTAACGGATCTCGTGGTATACATCGCACCCTTTGTTGCGCGACCAAACGGTTACTGGTCTACTGACGTCACCGAAGTGACAATCTATTCTGCAGCTGCTTATTGCATGGTAAGTGTGCATTCAATCAATTGCTAATCGCAAGAAACGAAAGGCAATATTGTTGTACTAATTGGGAAAGTGACCTTTGCATAGATTGTCGAGCTACTTCATCTGAATGGCAAATTTAATCAGTCGTTATGCAAAGGTATGGCCGGAAATTTAGAAAAAAACGACGGTTAGCATTCCCGACCCTGCCATACATAACAACTGTCGGTACCGTGGCTATTATACATAATTACATCACTGCACACATCATGGTAATATAGGTAGGGCGGTATAGTGTTTATTTCATCCTTAAGTACAAGAAAGAGATAATTTTGTCAGCACGTACATTAAAAAAGCCAAAGGAGCAACAACAAACATTCCATTAAGCTGTCAGCATGTGACGCGGTAATCAGTGAAATCAACATGATCTGAAAGTTGGATAAGTCCTAATCGGTTTTAATTTGATCTAATGTCAGTTAGCTGTTGCCTAATATTGGTATATCGATGCCCAGCTACTTCCCACTCCTTATAAGCGGTCACTGTGACCGTAGTTGTACAGCATTACATAGAGTTGTGTCTTGCTGAATCGTCCTCTGAAATCTAAATGTGCTGCATGGGAATGCTGAATGCTTGCGGGAATTCCTGCTTATTGGGCAGTTAGATATTGGCCAAGGAGTGCACTTAAACACCTGGGATTTGTTTATTCTATGAATACCGCAACACATACATTATCATATCGGGCGGTCATAGAGAGCTACTCTTGATTGTTCCTTCACACTACTCATATATCATTGCCTGTTTGGCCATCATGCATACATTCCATATTTCATTTCTAGGCCTAGAACCTTATTCATTCATCTGAACAGTGACATTCATCAGCTCTCGTTATCCTTGCAATCTGACCTGGTCGAAACAAATGCTGCTCTCATAATTATGCATGAATGATACTTTACTTTATTGTGATAATCATCATGATATTAATGTTATCTGAATGATAACTGAATTCCATGATTCACTTCTTGCTTAACTGGACGCCATATACATGACTCGTGCTTGTTAGGGCTGCCAAAACACATATACACCAGGGAAAATTAGTATATGGGTTCAACAGGATGATGATCATCTGTGTCTCCCACAAAGTTAGTTGGTTTTAATATTGGTCGTCTCGCCAATTCTGCGTGGGCTAGAACCTCGACCAAATACCTTACTTATATATTGGGATCATGTAATAACATTTTGAACATCGTCTAGATTTAGAAATATAGCCATTATTGCTGCTACGTAGAAGTAAATTGATAAAAACTTTGATACCTGAAAGTTGTAGGGATGGATAATTTAGCATTAAATTTGCCATCGATGTTATAGCCACTAATATGCTGTATTATAACGGATCTGTATTATAATGCACCAGGCATTATGGTAGTGTTTATAATCACATACCCGTCGTCCAATCAAGTAAGCGAATGAACGTATTGCTACTAGAGCATCTCCATGGTCAAAGCTTGCTGCTATGTGGTTTCCATTGCCCCAACTTACTGCTAGAGTGCCTCCTTGGCTGTCAGATATAATAAACACACAAAAGCGATATGTATAACACTAATATGTACCGCAAAAGCTTTGTGAAGCATATACCTTATCATGCCCTTGATGTACAGCGGCACAGGGGTAGCATGATTCGGAGGCGGACGGTAGTCTTGACTGTCTGTTAGTCGTACATACAATCTTGTGGGAGATTGCTGATTAAGCGGAGCACCTCGGTTCAAACAGTGCTACCCTTCCAACATCGGTACGAAAACATTAAACTGGCTGCCAATTTGATTGTCTATTAATTCATTCATCCGTGTATTTTTTAACCTGTTCGCCATGCTCTAGGAGTAAACACCTTTCGTGTTCCCAGGGGTAGTCTTGCAATAGATTTATTCTGACAGCTCAGATGAAAGTGCGTGAGAATGTGTTCCCCGCATGCCCCGGAGCAACCTGCGCCAGTATCGGTTCCTCCTGCCCACTAAGATATTTCTTGGTAACTGCTGAGTGGCACATGTAGGTGCGTAATGCAGTAAGTGGCAACTGTAGAACTATATATGCTTGCAAATCAAACTATTATTTAGCTATCCAACTTTGAGCTATATAAAGCTATGATGTGGGATATTAACATCCCTGATTGAGCTATATAAAGCTATGATGTGGGATATTAACATCCCTGATTGAGCTATATAAAGCTATGATGTGGGATATTAACATCCCTGATTGAGCTATATAAAGCTATGATGTGGGATATTAACATCCCTGATTGAGCTATATAAAGCTATGATGTGGGATATTAACATCCCTGATTGAGCTATATGAAGCTAAGATGTGCGATATTAACATTCCATTTTGAGCTATATGAAGTTATGATATCAGATATTAACATCCCACTTTGGGCGATGCGATGCTCTGATGTGGGATATTAGCATCCCACTCTGAACTGTGTAAAGCTCTGATGTGGGATCATCACCAAGGTACTCGTTTGATGAGCAAATGTAATGCTATTCATAACAGGCATTGGTTACATTATGAAGGATTTGTTTATGTATAGTGGTTGTTTTAATACCCATCTTTAAGTCAAGCAGACCGTAGGGTGGGTGACCATGTAACTGATGCGTAAGCCATCCTATTCTCCATTTGACTATGCCTATCTGGCGTATTATGTGAAGCCACCGAAGTGTTTGTCGGTTGTGGCATTTTATGAAACCTGCACTTGACGAAACAACGAGCTCACCATGTAGAGTATTGTACCGCTAGCTGTTGCATTAGTTGATATTACGGTGGCAAAGCTGAACAGCTCCTCACTACGACTCAGACTTAAGAGTGACTCATTCTCAATATTGCGTTTCCTGCAGAAGCGGATAGTCCTCGTTTAAGTATAACACACAATCAACAGCTTGTCTTGGCAAACACATTATCTGCTATTGCATGGGATTTGTTACTTTTTAAGTACCTTATGGCGTCATCACGGTCTGCTACATCATGTTTGATAAAACAGGCTTCACGGTGTAAATGGTGGTTCGCACACCACAGCACGATGCGTTCTAATGGCTTCGGTGGTTAAATAATACTGGAACTTGCCACCCCCGACTCGAATCGTCCCAAGCAGGATATTGGAAAGCATGCCGACATTATTTCCACATTAAAGCAGAGATAACTAGGTGAATGATAATTACAATGGTCAGCGAAATCGTATGCCGTGACTCAAATGCCACGATCTAGGTTATCCAAATGGTAGCAATGGCCATCTTGATATGAAGAGCTGAGGAATAATAATATCATTTATCTTATGGCCTTTTTTATGATTATATAGTGGTGGTAGCTACAGTTAAACACCCATCATGTAGAGCCGCTATTTCCTCCAGATTTCAAGCAATTTAAATGAGATCATATCCTTTAAATGTTACTAGACTGACAACTGCATTATCTATGTTTAAAGAATCAGTCGCTCTCGCTGAAAAAGAAATATTGTAGTAATCGGTAACGACGTTTAGTTTCATTTGTTTGCCAAATGACAGCTCTTACTTGTAAAGGCGCGGTCACTTTTGGCTGCTGATAACAGAGCCAATAGCACAAGGTTCGTGTGACGGTGTTCACTGCTTGTCTAACAGTTAATCGTTATCAAAAACAAGCATCTCTACTCGTCACAGGCTGATACACTATCTCGGTGTTTCATAAACGGATTGGTAGAGCATCTTTCGAGGGGCAAGGTCATCAAAAGGGGTATTATTGCGAAATATTCTGATGTCAAATGTCAGCCAATCTACTGAGCTGATAAAATCAGTGTAAATACCTGGTGTATTATATAATTACCGAACCTCGAGTTGCTATCCAAACGCTAGGTTATGTTTGGATATGTGGTCAAGGGTACATGTATAGCAAAGAACCCTCACTGGTCCACTGCAATATTTGTTCATCAGCTTGAAAACATTTTTATTCCGATCAATCACAATATGAATAAAACATGTCACTGACGTAACCCATGTAGCACCTGATGCATAACTTTAGAAATATCCTCTAAAATGAACACATTTGATGTCATTCTCTCTCTCTCTCTTTCTTTCTCTTTCTCTCCCACTCTTTCTCTCTCGCCTTTCCGCTCTCTCTCCCTTTCTCTCTCTCTATCTCTCTCTCACCCTCTCTCTCTCTCTCTCTCTCTCTCTCTCTCTCTCTCTCTCTCTCTCTCTCTCTCTCTCTCTCTCTCTTCTTTCTCTCTCTCTCTCTCGCTCTCTCTCTCGATATATATATATAATATATTATATATATACACAGATATATATGTATATACATATATATATACATATATACATATATATATTATATATATATACATATGTATATATAAATATGTACTGATATATATATACACTCATATATATTTATATATATATGTAATCATATATATAAATATATATATATATATAAACATGTATTTATATAAAAAATTTTTTTAATATATATGCATAAATATTTACGCATATATACATATATGTATTTATATATAAGTATGTATTTATATTCATATATATCTATACACATATGTATATATATTTATATATATATATATGTATATGTGTATATATATATATATATATATTTATATATATATATAAATAAATATATATATACATATATATTTGTGTGTGTGTGTGTGTGTGTGTTAGTGAACCCCATTGAATACTTTTCCTATGTCCAATACGCAACTATGGAGGCTGTTATTTTATTACGTTAAATAGCGTATTATTGGAAAGCAGATGTACAGAAATAATCAAAATTTGGCTAACATATGATTAGATCTTACACCTTACGAATCGCACTTCATGATGCAATTCCATAGTAATTATCACAACGACTTGGAGATAATTGTATTTTTCTTGCATAACAAGCATCGCAATAGAAACATATTTGCCTGCCAAACGTAGAGACATGACCATAAGGCTAAATGGTACACCATAATCATGAATCGACGTAAACTAACATAAAATGGTTCGCAATAAGATATTTCCTGGCTTCCATGACCGCTGAGGCTGCAAATGAGAGCAAGCAAATCGCAATTTTGGATCAGACGTGTCAACCAAGTTCCGCCTGAACAAAAGAAGGGGCATAAATCAGTCAACCAGCTTCGTTACCAACAAGGCAGAAGTATATTAGTCAACCAGCTTCGTTACCAACAAGGCAGAAGTATATCACTCAACCAGCTTCGCTACCAACAAGGCAGAAGTATATCAGTCAACCAGCTTCGTTACCAACAAAGCAGAAGTACACCGCTAAACAAGTCCCTTTGTTGTAACAAAATAATTGTAATCGACCAGTCCTGCAGTAAAAGCGTGCAGTGAGAACTGGGAACATCACTATCATTCCACGTCTTACTGCATTAGTTTGTGAAGGGCCAATATTTTTCCCATTACAGGGGCGTGTATGGCTAACAATGGGTATGTGGTAAACACCAGCTTTTTATATTATCGAATGACACGTGGCATACTATTAAAAACTTCCTACGTTTATTAAACTAGGTAGATTCCTATCAACTTCTGTAGCTTGAAGATGTTATTCGCTGGAAGCAGCAAAAGGGGATTTATTCAGTCTAACAGGTTATAGGTAACACAAATGCCTACAAAGTGTTGCACACTGAGGTCCAGTAACAATACATTTCAAGCTAGTTCTCCAATATCTTAGGTGGTAAAATGTGCAATGGGATATAAGGACAACGACGTATTGGTTAAAATATACCCATTTGAAAAATAAATATGACGTCATTTTTGCATTCAAAAACATTCGGCGAGTTTTGAAAATTGACCTTTAACAAATGTGCAGCAATAATGGTTTCGTTGCATTTGAAGGTAGACAAGGGAATCATTAGACAAATCAACTTGTGTTATTGGTCATTTATTGCCATAACACTCCTTCCACAAGCCCAGCAGCATAATGTATTGTTTAAATACCCTTTTAACGCAACTTATACTTACATGCATATTTCATAATTTGAAAATCCGTTTGTGACAATAGCATAAAGTGATTAATGGCACATGCCAATTTACATATATAACGGGATAGTTTGTTATGACTTAGAGGTATCAGCCACATTCAGTTGCTTGTGTATACAAACAGACCGATCAGTTAACGGAATGCTGACATTAATCAATCTTCATTTTACAGAGTAGGGTAAGTTGGCCAAAACATATATAAAATAAAAAGCTTAAACTGACTATCGTCACATATTACAGGCGCTTTAATTTGCATTTTCACAAAAGCCGTCAGCAAGAGACTGGCTAGAGGGCCAATGGCTAAAATATACTTATGAATGATATTTAAGAGACAGAAAAGTAAGTGAACATTACCCGCTGGTAGTAACCACACGATATTAATTTATAGCATTTCGTGGCGAGGTAAGCACATTGGTCATTGGCGTGCCGAAGTCCAATAAGCTGTTGCTTCTAGCATGTTAGGTGTTCATAAGATAAATGTGACAAGCTGTCTCTCATCAAAGCATGGTACTTATCGCTAATCATATGCATTGTACCTTATCGGGATATTCGGGTGATTAGTAATCACAAGCTGATAGCCACATACACTGAGATCGTGCGTTTTGTCTGGTGATGAACAGTAGCAGATATGATTACACATTCGACTGCGTGCTCAACAAGTTGCAGTCTTTGGACAATCTCGTTGTTCTTTCCCATGTCGTCTGTGATAGCAGCTTCTGGTTAAACACGACCTAGTCATTGTGTTACCAATAAATGTTCGAGAAACTCTTGAAATTTAGCCAAATCTGAAACTTTACTATAACTTTGGTATTAGTCCATTGTGATCGGTGTTCATAAATGTTAACGTCGCAATTCTAGGATTTCCTAAACAAAACCGTTCCTTACCTTTGAATAAGTGCACATAACTCTGCAGTAATCTTATTTCTAACGTAGCTGTATATAGAAATAACAAAAACTCGCGAATAATCGGCAACTTATTTGTCGATTTCATACTAATACCATATAAGGTGGTATCTATTCACCATCAATGCAAAACCCACTCCATTGTATCCCTGCCGCAATATTTCTATGAATTAGCTCCTGGATGTTTTGGTTAGTAAAATCAAAACACAGTTATTTTATTTTTAATTGGTTTAGACCAATGCTGATACTACTATGCACGATTTCACCAAACAGCTTAGATCCCGCTCCATCCTCTGTCAGTGTGGACTCTAAGACGTGAACGGTCGCTAATGTAGCATTACATCGTATGATAGTGTTGACTTTAGGACGTGAACAGTCGCAGCAGCAGCATTACATCGTATGTTAGTATTGACTCTAGGAAGTGAACGGTCTCAGCAGTAGTATTACATCGTCTGTTAGTATTGACTCTAGGAAGTGAACGGTCTCAGCAGTAGTATTACATCGTCTGTTAGTGTGTAGTGTAAGTGGTGAAAAATCACAGCAGTACTATTGCATCGTCTGTTCGTGTGTAGTGTAAGAGGTGAAAGGTCACAGCAGTAGAATTACAATGAAAGCTGTGAATTAAACATAACTTAATTAATTATGAAACACAACTAGGTTATGTACGTCGAAAGGTCTGTGGACAGTTTCCTGTATCTCTGCTTATGCTGAAGAGTATTTCGCCGTAGTAAATGGCGTAGATGTTAGATACTAATTACGTCGCGAATTGCAGAGATTACTCTACTCATCCATTGATGTCGTCATCTGGATGGTACATATCGGCAGAAGAGCGCGGCATGATAGTATACTCTAATCCAGCCTCGGTCAGACATATGCAAACACAATGAGGTCAATGTAAACGTTAATCTAAATATATTGTAGTCTCTACGTATCTGTACTGTTCGTTGGATCGTCTGTCAATTAGATATGCTTTGCTTTTTGTAACCTTTGTACCCAACTTTGAGTGGGATACATGAGACTTAAGTCAGGCGAACGTTTGTCCGACAAAGCAATAAGAAAACCGCATTAGGATGAGCCAGTCATTTTCACTCAAGCCACAACTTAAAGAGCAAGCGATGTTTATTTTGTTTGCGTAAAAACTGGGTATTTCTAGCATTTGAATTCGGTAAAAGAGTCAGATGACGTATCCGTCATTTTGAGTTTTTGTCTTGATGTAAGCGTATGAATACAGCATTCGTTATTGGCTGTGGGGGTGGGGAACGAACTAAAATTAGCGTATTTCTTGAAAAAATAAACAAACATGCCTGTGACGACATATGTAAACATAGGTCATACAGCTGTTATTTTATCAAAACAAATGTTTCAGACAAAACCATATGCGTGGAAAAGACGTGGACAATAGGTGGACTGCTAAATGCCTATTGTCGTACAGAATGAAACCATCCGCTACCTATTAACTACAGCGTTCAATCATATGTCATTGTGGGCCACCAAATCTTGCATCAACCTCTAGCTTTTATGAGGGCCAGGTTTAACACATGACGTTTGCCGCGCGAATTTGCTATGGACTGCGAAAGAAATTCCTAAGGCTGACGTAATGTTACTTTGCCGGTGTGTTACCTTCACGGCGCCTATGATAGTTTACCTTGTCGGTGTTCTTACCTTCACGGCGCTTATGATTGTTTACCTCATCGATGTTCTTACCTTCATGGCACCTATGATGGTTTGCAACATTGCCGGTGTCCTTACCAGATTAAAATAACGATAAACGCTTCACATTTATGTGGCAAATCAAACCTGACCTCTGCACTTATGTTCATCAAATGCAACGATTCCTGAATAATATTTAAGAGACAGAAAAGTAAGTGAACATTACCCACTGGTAGCCATTGTATCCCTGCCGCAATATTTCTATGAATTAGCTCCTGGATGTTTTGGTTTAGTAAAATCAAAAACACAGTTATTTTATTTTTAATTGGTTTAGACCAATGCTGATACTACTATGCACGATTTCACCAAACAGCTTAGATCCCGCTCCATCCTCTGTCAGTGTGGACTCTAAGACGTGAACGGTCGCTAATGTAGCATTACATCGTATGATAGTGTTGACTTTAGGACGTGAACAGTCGCAGCAGCAGCATTACATCGTATGTTAGTATTGACTCTAGGAAGTGAACGGTCTCAGCAGTAGTATTACATCGTCTGTTAGTATTGACTCTAGGAAGTGAACGGTCTCAGCAGTAGTATTACAATCGTCTGTTAGTGTGTAGTGTAAGTGGTGAAAAATCACAGCAGTACTATTGCATCGTCTGTTCGTGTGTAGTGTAAGAGGTGAAAGGTCACAGCAGTAGAATTACAATGAAAGCTGTGAATTAAACATAACTTAATTAATTATGAAACACAACTAGGTTATGTACGTCGAAAGGTCTGTGGACAGTTTCCTGTATCTCTGCTTATGCTGAAGAGTATTTCGCCGTAGTAAATGGCGTAGATGTTAGATACTAATTACGTCGCGAATTGCAGAGATTACTCTACTCATCCATTGATGTCGTCATCTGGATGGTACATATCGGCAGAAGAGCGCGGCATGATAGTATACTCTAATCCAGCCTCGGTCAGACATATGCAAACACAATGAGGTCAATGTAAACGTTAATCTAAATATATTGTAGTCTCTACGTATCTGTACTGTTCGTTGGATCGTCTGTCAATTAGATATGCTTTGCTTTTTGTAACCTTTGTACCCAACTTTGAGTGGGATACATGAGACTTAAGTCAGGCGAACGTTTGTCCGACAAAGCAATAAGAAAACCGCATTAGGATGAGCCAGTCATTTTCACTCAAGCCACAACTTAAAGAGCAAGCGATGTTATTTGTTTGCGTAAAAACTGGGTATTTCTAGCATTTGAATTCGGTAAAAGAGTCAGATGACGTATCCGTCATTTTGAGTTTTTGTCTTGATGTAAGCGTATGAATACAGCATTCGTTATTGGCTGTGGGGGTGGGGAACGAACTAAAATTAGCGTATTTCTTGAAAAAATAAACAAACATGCCTGTGACGACATATGTAAACATAGGTCATACAGCTGTTATTTTATCAAAACAAATGTTTCAGACAAAACCATATGCGTGGAAAAGACGTGGACAATAGGTGGACTGCTAAATGCCTATTGTCGTACAGAATGAAACCATCCGCTACCTATTAACTACAGCGTTCAATCATATGTCATTGTGGGCCACCAAATCTTGCATCAACCTCTAGCTTTTATGAGGGCCAGGTTTAACACATGACGTTTGCCGCGCGAATTTGCTATGGACTGCGAAAGAAATTCCTAAGGCTGACGTAATGTTACTTTGCCGGTGTGTTACCTTCACGGCGCCTATGATAGTTTACCTTGTCGGTGTTCTTACCTTCACGGCGCTTATGATTGTTTACCTCATCGATGTTCTTACCTTCATGGCACCTATGATGGTTTGCAACATTGCCGGTGTCCTTACCAGATTAAAATAACGATAAACGCTTCACATTTATGTGGCAAATCAAACCTGACCTCTGCACTTATGTTCATCAAATGCAACGATTCCTGAATAATATTTAAGAGACAGAAAAGTAAGTGAACATTACCCACTGGTAGAAACCACACGGTAGAACTTTACAGCATTTCGTGGCGAGGTAAGCACATTGGGGCATAACTAAATGGTCATTATTATTCTCATTTCAGTAGATAACCAGCATTAGCAGGCAAATTCCCCAGAATCCCCTCGCAAGGTTTTTTAATGCAACTGGTTACAAGCCTGCAACTGCGCTTATCATTGCTGCAACTGCTTTGATGCCAGCATCTATGGACTATTAGACACAAAAAGACGACTTTGAGACGCTTTGAGATGACACTGTGGAAGCTCAATATGCGCATATTTTGCAACCACAGGGCGACGCTTTGACGCGGAAGAGGCAATGGTTATATGGGTTGTGAGGATGCAATTGATATATTGATCACAGCGAAGTGGATTTTTATGGAGCTTTAGTGCAAAGCATTATCACGCCTCGCACAACGCGTATCCACTGCACCAGCCAACCGGAATGAGTCTCTTGAGACAGTCGTTGTGAACATATCGGCCATTTCCATTTGTCTGCTAAAAGTACAGGCTATAAATATAACATTGACGTGCTTGGCCGGGTCCCATAATGACATGAACGACGGGGATGGTGTTTTATTTCTTAGCGATGCGTAGGACTGAGTGTTTCAAGGCGCTGCATCAGTTGATGCTGTAAAAAATTAGGAATCCCAAGTCGCGATAACGAAAATGTTTTTAAGAACATACCTCGTGTTTCACGGAGAATGACTTGGCTTACCTTAATTGTATCTTGCGAGTTGTTAAGTATGGAGTATACAATGCATTAAAGTGATGATCAATATCTTCGTTATGGTCATCATTGTAATCAATCTTTGTACATGTAAATGCATCCTTTGAGACATACGTATAAAACTGTCATTATCGCTGATTTCACTGTGAGTCTGTTAGTTTTACGGCGCTCCTCATCATCTACCTGAAGTACATGCATATCTAACCATACAAGTACAGGGCTGCGGTCAGTTATCCCCTTTCATGAAGGCATTTGTACTGTGACATTGAAGACATAATACTTTCGGACACCAAAAATGATCTAATGCTGATTAAATCTATGTTTAAAAGCATAAAAAAGGGCAGCAACTTAAAACCCAACCGCATTGACGACATTTCTTGTCGCAAAAAGTTTACCTCGTGGGCGGGGAGAGGAATAAGAAGAGTTCGCTCTACTAGCCATGGTTGTGAAAATGCTATAGCATTACACTATTGCTACTCCTCTTTGTGTTCACACTGTAGCATTAGATCATTGCTACTCCTATCACATAATTGATGGTACATTCTGTGTTCATACAACATCATCACAGCGTTGCTACCCCTATCGGTGTTTGTGTTATATCATTACGCTGTTGCTACATCTCCATGTATGCATGCAACAGCATTACAGAATTGTTATTTCCCTCTGTGATCGGGCTATAACATTACAGCATTGCTACTTTTCTCCGGATACAGGATAGAGCAGTGCAGTATTGCTTCTCCTCTCTGTGTTCGTGTACAATGGAATAAGAAGGCTTCTGATTTAAGCATCAAAACAATAAGCCGTGAATATAGGTTTCTGTGCGTGCGTCCCTTGCATTGGTGTCACATCCCTCTATGAGGTCCACACCATGAGTTCCTCATGGTAACCAGTGAAATCAATGTACGCTGAACAGGTTCTGCTTTGTGCACGTAACGATTTACGTTGAACTACCAACGCATAGCGGCTACTGATTGGTGTGTTTCCAGCGATTCTTTACCAATATTTCTGCTAATGACGCAACCGTTGGCGGTTTTATTTTATATCCCAGATGGTCAACGTAAGTAAGACGTATGACGGTGAATGTAGCTGCATGTTGGGGCTACCGAGGCGCTCTAGCAGCGAGTCGGGGCGATGTAGGCGCACTGGTAACAAGTTGGTGCCATGAAGGCGCAATAGCAGCAAGTTGTGGCCGAAAAGGTGCACTGGCTGCAATTTGTCTGTTGTCGCACGTTCACTTGACTGGGCGACGCGCTGGTGGTTATACAAACATACTTACAACAAGTCTGTTATATTTCTACTGATTAGTGACCCCATAAAAGCAGGAGCTACCTATTGAAAATGAAGCATTGAAGTCAATGCTTGCATCTATGTGAATCTTGCCTTCTTATTTAACGATAATATGTTGTTTTAAATGCTATTTGTATAGATGGACCCTTCGCACGCTACACACATTACATCCAGTGCGTGACATCGACCACGGCACACAATACAACTGCTGACCAAGCAGATTGATGAAAACCATGGACTATGGCAGGTCAGGTACTGACGTCAAACCGTATGTCAACATTATTTCTTGGTGTTCTATGTGGCATCACCACGTCCTATCACCACGCAGCATTAGTTCTCGTTAATGTTGCGTTAAGATTGGGAGCTAATTTGATTAACTTTGAATGAAAGTTTTAAAGCGGTTTAATCGTGAGTTAAGCTGCCGACAAGCATTTAATACTAATTCCGCTCACGAATATGCCAGTTATATATAAATATATATATATATATATATATATATATATATATATATATAATATATATATATATATATATATATATATATATATATATATAAATATATATATATATATATATATATGTATATATATTAGTACAAACGCGACCTTAAGTAGACAAAACCGCCAGCCCTTCGTAGACTTGGGTCCACGAACGGATATACTACTATGTCCACATAACGTCACGACACTTTTTCTTTAAAAATATTTAGAAAAATATTGGTTTGACAATTTAAATATGATAGTCTGGTCTTAATAGCGAACAAGGGTAATCTTTACCGAATGATGTCTTTGAATATTGAATATTATGGCGAAATCAAATCTTAACAACTTACCATTCGTTGACCCGAGTACCTCAATATATTCCCTACAACCATATATACTTTGGCCCAAATGGTTTAAATAATGATTAAACATGAGCGTAGAATATGTTCATTTGAAGTATTAAAAGATTTGAAATATCCTATAATTTCAATTTCGAAAAACTGCATTTTACTCATTATTCGTCTATCTACATATGCCCAATAGTTCATTATGTTCAAATCTACAAAATTATAATTTTAATCCATATGACGGAAAACGCATATATATATATATATATATATATATATATATATATATATATATATATATATATATATATAGATATATAGATATATATATATATATATATATATATATATATAGATACATATATAGGAGATAGATATATATATATAGAGAGATATATAGATATAGATCATATATATAGATAGATATATATACATATATATATATATATATATATATAGATATCTCTCTATATCTCTATATATATATATATCTCTATATATATATCTCTATATATATATATATATCTATATATCTTCTCTCTATATGCAACTAATATTACACTTCGAGAACCCATTTAATCGAAAGAAGAAACGACTCACATTTGGTCGGCATGTTACATGCAGCACATAGTGTAGATTAATATGTGCTTGTGGAGCCTAAACACAAGCATTTTGCTGGCAAACGCAATCAAGATGAATGTACGCTAATTGTCCAAATAAATAGATTCTCTGCTCGTCTGCCTCTCAAACTAAAATACTGTACTCATGAGAAGTTGAATGGAATTGCGAAATGAGTTATATTGAGTTATATCTAATTATGTACGTATAATATATTTTCTACCAAAATTATTATTAGCATTCACTCTCATTTGCAATGATAGCCTCATTTCATTACAAATATGGAATAATTATTGCAACTACTTCTGTTGTACCATCTCCAAACAAGTGGACTATTTGTCAGGTGAAAATGTTATTTGAAACAGGGGAGTGTACGGACCATTCTCATAGGTTTAGCCAGAAAGATGTTTGATTCAGCTAAACTGCTACCTGTAGTCGCCATAATTTGCTAAATATTACCATACATGACACCTACATATTGTTGTCTGTTTCCCAGCATGGGGAGCCCATCATAGCCCAACGGTGAGAGGTGTGTACAGAGGTGGCTGTCTGAAGGTCAATACAGGAATCAACACGAGTAAGGAATGTTGCGTCAGGTGTTCACGTTACAATAACACGGACGTATTTCTTAAACACAGTGGCTGACAGAAGCTTTGCTTGAAAACATACATTGGAGTGACTGGATGTTTCTATGTTGTATAAAAACTGACACCGTTTACTTTTATGTATTAAACGATTGGATATTCGGAAAAAAACCCACAACTCCACTAGAATCGCCTGCTTTTGTATCCGCAACTATTGCATCCCAATGATGGGAATATCCAATTTTAACTCACACATCTTATTC
>CM067351.1:15837945-15847945 GCA_034190875.2 Urechis unicinctus
CATCACAAACTCCTGCGCATTTCAAAATGAATTACCGCATTACTACATGAGTGATTGTGCGTGCAAGTTTAAATGAATGATAACAAAACGGATGTGGGCTTACGCCGAAGTTTATCGCGCCTTTCTGATCATGATCAAACATTTTGAAGACGAGATGCGCGTATGAATCGGCATCTGTTGTGACAAAGAACTTGTATATTTGACTATAACATATAGCAATCGCTTTATAAGTGGATATAGTTTATATTTCAATCTCTGAGAGTACATACACTGTCACTGCATGATAAGCAGCACAGCGCTGTGTAAATCAAAGGACGTGATGAGAAAAAATCCCTTCAATGAATTGTCTCGATGTCATGTAGCCAGATTGGGGTAATCTTTACCTTGGTAGGAGAAAATACTTTAATGCTTTTCTGATGCTAACTCAACCAGACAAAACCCCTACATCTGCTGCACGATTTGATCATGCTTTCTCTTAAGTCTCACGTCACATTAAGTAATGCATAACCCATTTAGGACGGTTACTATTTACGTCTTACAATGCAACATATTTGTAAATAACAGTTTGCCGTGAAAGCCATGTACTCACTACCCAGTGGGAAAAACTGTGCAATAACGTCCCTGAAGGTGTCTTCGTTAACTATTCCTGTTGGACATTCCAGAAACTCAACATCGCCCTAGTCACCATTGACAGTATAATCAACATATCATGTGAGCAAGTGCAACGCATGTAAAGAGTACCAAACCTGTAAAGAGGTCAATTTTCACCTGCTTGAAACCCCGATACATGATTTGAAGTTCTCTGCGTGAGAAGTTAGTGTTTTTACAGAGGTCGTCAAGACTTTTACGTTCGTAGCGGATCTCTTGAAATTCATCACTGGCGTGGTTATGATCTGTCAGAAGAACCATGACCTCTGTTATTGACGTATTATTACATTGTTGCAGTTTTTGTAAATGTACAAAAACAAACCATCCATGTTGCATTCAGCTAAATGTTATTTTAATATGCACAGTTTTCAAGCGATAAATGTGTATGTCATCCCAAAATTAAACTATACTTACGACAATTTTCTTGTAACCATTAACGGAACTTTTGTTGAAGTGCTAGATAAAATGCTAAATTTCCCGCACTTATTCTCATTCTCAGTTGCTATATCACCACAACAAGGTTGTACACATTCAAGGTTGAAGATATGTCGATACCCAATACCCAAGCAGAGCTCTAACATAACCAGAAATACATGAAAGCGACAAACCTTTTTGAAGATTTTGATGGTGAAAGATGTTCAATGTCCTCGAGACCCTACGAGAAAATCTTCGAGTCATAGCAAACATTGCCTTGGCTTAGCAATCGGCTAGTAAGAAGTCTCAAATGTGAGCAATAAACTAAAGGTTGGCTGGACCTGTCGACCACTATCCGATATGAACATCAACTGTCCCTGATAAGTCTGTGCGACTTGCTAAAGTACACAGCGGTTCACGCGGGTTGGGGCTAGATATTGATTTTGCATTAGAAGTGCTTGTCTTGTTCATCTACAGGTGGCGTCATATATCTCATTAGTGTAATGCATTGCTAAATTATACCCCAATGAACTAACCGAGGCCTACGACTGTAACCAGAACCCAATAGCCAATTATTTATCGCCGCTCGGGGGAATGTAGCTAGAAGCCTCTATCACTGTAACTTATTCATAATATTTGTTGGTCTCTATTGCTATTGCTCGCTTACAATGTATGACAGTGCTTCCTTTGAGAGTACCATCGGTACAGGTAATACCCCCATTAATATATTGTTAGAGATAAATGTGGCGCACATATCGCTTAGAGGCATTGCGCCTAACAATCTACATGACCATGGCCCTTGTCTGACATGCATCCGGGGGCATGTATATTGATGTACATCGCGTGGTAAATGCGTCCTCTATGTGCCGATTCAACTGGCAATATAATTCGAGAATGACTCTTTGCATTAATACGGTCGATATAGATTGTTGGCGTAAAAACTGCCATTAACGCATAAACCTTTGATAAAATTATGAACTCATGAGGAATAATGAGAAGTTTGAAATCTAAATGCTACACGTAACGCAAAACGCGAAAGAGACATTACATAATCGTTATGGTGAAAAGTGTCACTTAAATATATATATAAACATATACATATATGTACGTGTATACATATATGTACGTGTATAAAATATATATATATATATATATATATATATATATATATATATATATATATATATATATATATATATATATATATATATTTATATTATTATTATATATATAAATGTATGTATGTGTGCGCGCGCCTATAGCCTATGTCACCTGCAATATCAGCCATTAACGACGACCGGGGCAACTTTGTCTTGCCTCACCGACAACCTTTGTGACATTGCTATTCGTCAACAGTAATGTCGCTTTGAATATGAGATTAAAGCGGGTGCTTCCGGGAAGTTATTAACGAACGAACCCCATTACACATGCATTCCTTATGAGCTCATACGCTACCTCCTAACCGGGTTCCTGTAAAAAGCAGCAGCAATGGGGACCGGTATACGGTTCGATTGCGATCCATCTACGAATTTGCCTTGCAGACGTATCCTTGTTGGATTCTCATTTTGTACACTGGTTAAATGTCAGAGCGTGGATTTGGATAACTAGATAATCACGATATTGTTTTAGGATCAACACCGTGACAGGAGCAATTGTTGAAGCGGGACGTAGCTTGGATGACTGCTTTCATCTTGCACTAACAGTCACCTTGGGAACAATCCAGTGTTAATAAAGGACAGTGCAATAAGCATCATGAATAGTGCTCTCATTATAAGTCCTGCAACCCGTAGCTGTGTCATCTTCAGTCATGATCATTCCAGGTTCGTCAAATGAATGGGTTAATTTCATGATATTGTACTTGCACTACCTAATTCATGCCTCTTGTAGAATCCATGATGTGAATTGTCGATTTGTCGAAATTAGTGACAAGCATTGTCGTATACTGAAGATGAATGATTCTTGAATGAATTTTATGAATTACTGGGCGTTATCGAGGATACTGAGATAAGCACTGTTGCCATGGCTATGACCAAACAGTAATTGTTAATGATGTGCCGTTGTGCTTTACATGGAAGAACATGGTTAAGACAAGTAATAGGACGCACATGGACATTCTACGAGGCGATGAGATGGGTAAGGCGATATAGTTAGTTCTTAGCTACACCGAATTACATTATCCAATCATAAAGTGGGTGTTTGTATCAGTGTGTGTGTGAGTTTGTGTGTGTGTGTGTGTGTGTGTGTGTGTGTGTGTGTGTGTGTGTGTGTGTGTATGTGCGTGCGTGCGTGTGTGTGTGCATGTTCGTGTGCGTGTGTGTAATTCTATTTTTGACAAGCAAATCAGAGGTCTTTATCACGGAAAGACTACCACTGCCTCGTTACAAAGCGTTATGATGTAACCTTATGATGATAATAGGGAGTTATTTCCTGACGGGATGATTACAGAAAATATGTTTCTTACATATGTAGAGCCAGATACTTTTTTCAACGCGCTGGAGTAGAGTAGATTTTATGCTTGTATATCATACGTTTTACTTAGGAATCTGCAGCAAGAGATTTTGGAAAATGATTATGTAGACTCGACAAGTCTCAAGTTGCATTACATTTTCAATCTCCTATCTTTAATTACCTGAAAAACACATTTGTTGCGTGCCACGGTTTACTTTCCGTTATATAATACATAAAGACAAGGTGTGGTTATGTCAGGTAAGACCGCACTGCAACCACTATTGCGATACACCCAAAAAGCTCAGACTCTTTCATCTGCATAAACTCGACTTGGGGCTCACTGCGATAACTAACCACATGCCCGAGTCATTTTATATGATTCAGTTGGGGAAACGGGCACGGCTTCTAATTCACACTGCGTCATCGAGATCATGATCTACGCTCTAGATTCGCCACTATTCTGAGGTTCTACGAGCTGTCTGGCAATTTCCAGTTTATAGATTGACCATCGCCCGCTTCCCAACAAGAACTCCATGTTTCTTCCATGGCTGCAATGAGCTGGCTAGGGGATGTCAAGATATTCCATTTAGTATCTTTCTGCATGCATAACGCTATCTTTCTATTTCTTGTACATATATACCATGTAGATAGGATACGTTTGCCAGATTGACAACTATAGACTACTTTGATCTCTACATGTCAACTGCAAGCATCCGCTTCTAACAAGGAAACACGCTTGTTGCAACCCAAATGTGTTATTGTTGTAAATTGTAAACCTATTTCACTTATCATCCAAAAGAGAAAGCAAATACGATTAAAGTTCATATGGCAAAATATCGATGATAGAATAACTAGACACTGGCTAGGTCGACGTTGATAGTGGAATGACCCGAGAGTTGGTAGGTCGGCGTTGATAATGGAATGATCAGACAGTGGGTAGGTTGGCGTTGATAATGGAATGACCAGACAGTGGGTATGTCGGCGTTGTTAATGGAATGATCAGACAGTGTGTAGGTCGGCGTTGATAATGGAATGATCAGACAGTGTTTAGGTCGGCGTTGATAATTGAATGACCAGACAGTAGGTAGGTCGGCGTTGATAATGGAATGATCAGACAGTGGGTAGGTCGGCGTTGATAATGGAATGACCAGACAGTGGGTAGGTCGCGTTGATAATGGAATGGCCAGACAGTGGGTAGGTCGGCGTTGATAATGGAATGGCCAGACAGTGGGTAGGTCGGCGTTGATAATGGAATGGCCAGACAGTGGGTAGGTCGGCGTTGATAATGGAATGACCAGACAGTAGGTAGGTCGGCGTTGATAATGGAATGGCCAGACAGCGGGAACGTTGATGTCGATGATAGTATGACCAAGCAGTGGGTAAGTCGACGTTGATTATATCGAATCAGACTAATAGGCGTCAACTATGTATTTTGAGTGCAATGCAAAACGTTGAAACCTCGATGCTGATATTTAAGTTTGGCCATCCCCATTAATTCCGTAACCATGGCTAATTACTATCTCAGAAAGTTGATTTTATTGAGGTCTAATATAATAAGCTTTACTCATCCTGAGCTCAATTTGGGTTAATAATAAGTGCACGAACGTTAGCAGAGGTAATCTTTCAGGTCTAACAGTTTCTTGTTAATGAGAAACTTATCTTAGCTATCTAAGGGACGTAGGTGTATGCATTTGTGTGTGTGCGTGTTTGTTTGTGCGAGTGTGTGTGTGTGCGTGTTTGTCTGTGTGCAATAAATGTCAGTGTTATGTAAAGCAATTTCTGAGACCCACTTGCAGAATTAAAGTGGTTAAACTTTTGCATCGTTTAACAGTAGTCTTACCCTTACCCGGACAGTAATCATGCGCGCTGAGCTGGCATCGAATCTATTAAGGAGAAAGCTGGTACATTTGATCGATGTTTTGCTGATGCCATTCTGCAAACAAGCTGCCTCAAACCAGTCATGCTATGAACATCCACAGAATGATAGCAATTGCCTTGAATATATGAAATGCTGTAACCGTCGGAACCTTCATTGCGTTTTGCTTAACTTTTTAAATCATATCTCGATTATATTCACCGTGAGGGAGGTAGATGTATAATCTTCTGTATTTTTAATCTCACACCTCCATTATAAGCATAGCATCCCATTTTATGAGACAAAATCTGGGAGGCGGCAAATACAAGTTTTTTAAAACATCATATGACTCGGTCAGACGGGTGATGTTTCCACGCTATTGCGACTTCACATCAATGCGAACAAGAGTAGTGCAGTACCAGTATCCTTGTTGAAAAGTTAGTGCTAAATGATTACTAGTTTTCAGTAACGTTAATGAAAAATGCTGATATTGCGGACCGAAGGAGAATGGTATATCAAAGGCATAAGTTGACCAGCGATATCAATAATGTCAATATAAGTTCGAGAAAGAGACAGCGCAAACGATTACATGCCAAAGAATTATAAAAGCAGGTATTACTTAAATGTCAAAACAGCTGACCGATATCAACCAAGCACTGTGACCAGATCTTAAAATGAGCTGCTTCAATTTATCAGACAAAAACGGACAAAAAGATTTGAACTTTTGGGGTGCCTCACTATGACTATCTAAAATCATTCGACAGGCACATATTTGTGATAAATATGCCCTCATTCTATCAATACAGAATATACATACTTCAATATCTAACAATTGCAGCAGCTAATATAAGGCATTGAAGGTGTTATACATAATCTGGTGTTCTGGAATCACAGCTTTGACCCAGTTAGCAGGGGGTGGAGCCTATCCCTCAATAGAGCAAGTGCTAGCTAGCATCACACAATTTGCGATCATTTCGTTGGATATGCGCATTGAACGTACCACACGTGTGTTGAGTAGCGCAAAATCAAGAAGAGGATTCCATCAAAACCGAACGACAAGGCTGATCCTGGACTTGGATGTCAGGTGACCTTGATTCAGCTTATAGTTTGATATGATGGTGCACTTACGGTGAGGCTACATAGAAGTCGTTAATTACCTAATATTATCAACGAACGCATCTCTGATGAGCTAATGCGACAAATCGAAAGCATATTCAGAGACAGTTGTTTACCGCGGATTCCCGAATGATTTAAGCTTTGCTACGAAGTCAGCATAACCCTCTTGGATTCCCAATGTTTGTAAAATATCAAGTAATTGAAAAGTGTATAGGACTTGGACATTGATCACACAGCAACATATCACGGTACCATGATCGCCATCGACGTTTTGTTTTCTACCGACGTTTATTATTTGCTGCGACCCTATCATTTTATAAGCGCATTGGTACACATGTGCCTTGAATTACCACCTGATTATGTCAACGTCTACCTTAAACCATCAATTGCGTTTTCAATGTCCCATTTTAAGTTGTAAAGTTATTGACCAACTATCCAAGGTTAAAAAAAAGTCGACCAGTAAATCTATTCGATATTATATGCAATTGCCTATGACCAGGTTATTAGTGGTCAATAAGGCATGTTATCAGGTTATGCGTATGACGTTGTGGAAACGAATTCATCCTTTCCTATGTTACGCTAAGCGCATGGCTCATGTGACGTTGCGCTATGGTCTTATGGTATCAAATCCAGGTATTAACGATTGTTTCACGAAGTGACGAGACAAAGTTGGGACCGAATACCATTATGTCAGAGGTGTTTATGGTGCCATGGCTACTGTGGTACTTAGTCGATCAGCATATCTTTGAGATGCAGCCGAGACCATAGCTTATTATGAAGATGTTTATGCTTTTATCCCATGAACTGACTTCTGATACTGTACATCATACGCTTTCTTATCACTGTGAAGTGATCATGCATATTCATAATGTAGTGAGCGTCATGTTGGCTGCGGATGCAAGGCTACAAAAAACTCTAGGCTGTGGACAAGTTTATGGAAACATACTGTGGCCCACATCCGTAGAGTGATTATTCATGTGCCGCTCTTGAGGGGCCAATAGAGTCATGACTCATGTTGTCAGGTAACTAACGACCTGGCCTCTACTTTTTACTGCGCAGCTTAACTGCTTACTAACTGAGCTATAACACCCTCTAAAGAGCAGTGATGGAGTGTCCAGGGCAGATAAGTGGCAACTCTCAACTGGGCCGTGCCTTTCCTCTCATCGCTTTTAGTCTCACTCCTTTCAGCCTCTCTGAAATAGAGCTAACGTGCGTATATGTGATCTGCATCTATGGGAATATATATAAACCAAAATAATCATCTCTCTTATATGAAATTTGAGGCAGCCTCTGCAAACCTTCGTGATAAAGCTCAACATATGAAACCTGGTTGATTTGCGTCAACTGTCTAAATTAACACCTGACCCAATATAACCGCCACTTACCAACCAGCAATTCTCGATTTTTTTTCGATAAAGCTGTAAACCAAATTAATCTTTATAAACCCCATGGGATGAAATAACACATTCCTGTACCCTTATTTAGACCGACCTGGTCACTCTGTTTAAGCAGATAATTAAACATGTCATTATAAACGTTGACGATCATATTACTAATGTAATTGGAAATAAGTGGTTACTCTTCAAGCGCGGAAATTTAAGCCAATCAAACGACGAGATTCTTGGCATCTTTAATGTGGATCCAACATTTGAATATTTACAGGATCGTGTCGAATCCGACACAGCATCAATTCCTAACTCTCATTCAACCAGTGACATGATTCCTTAAACAAATTGACCACATATTAGGTTTATCGATCAAAGCTCCAATGTACATTTGGTGCTACATTACACGCATCAGGTTATGTTTTTTTCAAGTGGTATCTGATTAATTAGCTCACGTCGGCCAGGTGTATCTGCATCGTAATTGCAATATCAGCAAATTCCGGAAAGTCACATATCAACAAGTCAAAAGCTAACTGAGGCCATTAGCTGATGTTCCATGCGTCGTCACAGAACGCATAGCGTCTGACTTATCATTGAGGTAGCCACCAGCTTGGTCACTTCCAGGTGGTGCTGTCCACATATATATATGGCAAAACCGCCCAATAAATAAAGTCACAAGTAATATTTTATCTGATATCATCGGAACTATTGCGTTCATGAAAACACGTTTAGCAGTAAGTTTCACATCTTTGTTGACAGAAACAAGAGCGAGCGAACGAGGATGAAAATGATCAACTACGCACCGCATCGGCGCTCATGACGGAATAACCTTGGACTTAATGTCAGGTGACCTTCCTAACACTGCTAGTTTGGTATGATGTCGCCATTACCAAGATGACAAACCTGACAGAGCCGGCTACTAATAAGAGGTTATTACTTGATCACCTGAAACACTCTCCTTCGATAAGCTCATACGCTGGTCCCGAACCCAACGCGGGTAATGATGCAGCAATGTAGAGCGGAAAGTCCGGTTTGATTCGAAAATATCAGCGTTGATATACGTATACCCCAGAAGTAATAAAATAGATGATCGTCTTCTCGCGCTAATGGTTTCTCTGTCCTGCTGTTGGATGCAATAGAGCAGAGATCAGCCAATACGAGTGTAGATGATCCAGCAGATGTACATGCCAATGAACCAATGATTTCATGTAATATTTCTCGACGACGATACATGTATATAATTCACGATATAAATATGATCGTTTGGAGGATACAATTGGTAAAACACTTGATCATCATGTAATGTTGACTCTGGGGTCGAATGGTTCAGTCACACGTAACGCCGTGCGTTTGTCAAATCAAAAGAAATTTTATATATTAACTCTGGGTTATAATATGGTTGCATAGTGTCAGCTCCCATATGCATCCGCTGTTATCTAGGCGGACGCATGGACTTCCCCATTAAGCTGTACTCAATTAATGTGATCACCGAGTTGATCATATATGATCCTAATCATACAAGTTTGCGACATACGGGAGACTGGATACCATATTTTTTTTAATTATAACATGGCTTATTGATTGTGAATACGACGATTGTGGTCAACAGCATTATCTGGTTGCAAATCCTACATGCAAAATGATGGAAAAGAAAAGTAACCGTTTTATAACTGTAGTTTATTTTCGCATAATGTGTAACTGACAACTACTTTTGCTCGCTTTCTACAGCTCTCTGAACATGACCCAATAATTGGTCGACAGGGGTTCAAAAAGATATAAGATTGTTTTGATGACATTACATGGTTGATTGGATTCGTTCTTAGTAACTAGGTGTTAATGCTTTGATAAACATGCAAACGGCAAAATGAAGCAATATGCTGGACGCCACAGGTCAAGGCAATGTTCCATCAGTATCTGAACAGCCTTGTTAACTACAAAAACAGCATTCACTACTTGTAACATATCATGACCACATTTCACGAGGACGAAGTCAGTTTAATTGCATTCTGTGTGCTATGCAATGCATAAGCCATATAGGTGCAGAGCATAAATATTTGAATGTTCCCATATGCGTAACAATAAAAGCCATGTGTCATTTCAGTTTTTGACGCCTTAAGAGACAAACAAATTCCAT
>CM067351.1:15850445-15875445 GCA_034190875.2 Urechis unicinctus
TTTTTCCACTTTGTTTTTGTTAATCAATTCCCTACCAGATAAACCGTGTCCCATGAAACTATACCAAAAAATCTTACATTTGAACGAAGGTTAAAATCTCACAAGATGCCAACTAAGCTAAGCAGACTGGGAATGATGAAATATTTATCGGCAAAGTAGACCAGGATAACTGAAAGCATAGGTTTGTGCAGTAAACTGGATCAGATAACTTTGGAAAGCCTCTATATAGGAGGTCTGGGCATTGCTTAATAGCATCATGATTTTCACTATCCAATGTCTCGTTGGTGATAGTTGTTTCCAATTCTATCACACAGCTCATGTCCAAGGACATTAAGAGCAATTGAACTATAGGATCTGTTGATGTTTCAAGAAAATTGAAGGCACTCGAGGTCTTTTTAGTCTAAATTCTAAAATGATTTGTTGCATCACTTGGTTTGATCCATCTTTTGGGTCTCTCTCGACCAGTCGAAGGCCCATGAACACAGGGCTGGAACAGACCACCGAACCCAGAATGAAAATTTGGAATGTGGTCGAGGATTGAGAGCCACTTGTCTAACACCAGGTGGGGCTTGATACTAAACTGCAATACAGATGGTTTACAATGTTTCAGTATCCGCCAGATCTTATTAAAAATTAAAGGAAAAATATCAAGAATCCAAATGGTGGATATTTAAGGATCATAGGACCACAGTCATTCTCTTTTTCCTGGCGAGGAGAGTCAGACAACAATGTTTCCAGAACCTGAAAATCAGCACATAGTTGTTGCTTATAGAACAGAATTATGTGAAAAAATATATCCGAGTGGATACAATATCCGAGTGGATCTCTCACTGTGAGTGCCTGGTCAAAATATTCAAGTCCAAAATGCTCGCTAGACGCTGCACAAAAGCAAGTAGATCGGCAGTCCCGGCCAATCTGCCCTTGTACGCGACACTTGAGATATCCATTGCCTACGCAATTTCTGCTACTGAGGTAAACTGAATAATAGAACACTTCATGAAGAAATGTTTGAACAATGCACGGCAACGCAGCGCTTCCACGTGACAGATCCAGTTATGAATTCACGCTTGACAACGTGGTTTCTATGGAAGCTGATTTGGGCGACTGAACCTTGGTTCGTCCATATTCGTCATTTCCGGTTTACCAAGGTTCGCGCACGATATACCTCTTCGCTCCAAAGAACGTTAAATATCTCTTTTATTATCTGTCGGATGCCAACAATTTCATCACCATTCGATCCGCATCGATTCGTTCAGTTTACACTAAAAATCATATTTTAGGTGTCATAGGCACTTTAAGTTCTTTCGTACAATAAAGTTTTAAATGCTAGACGTACCAAACAATATCCACTACGCACAATGTCAGGCTGCTCATGATCCGACACTTTTGCAATGCTAGCACTTGTAAACGCAGGGGAATATATTTTCGACAAACCCGTAGTGCGACCATCTGCGCACCAGCGTCAACTGTGCATGATGATCCAGTATAACCCCAATGTAATCTTCATCAAGATCATCTGCCTCATCTATCAATACCAGGAGTTATACACATATACCCATGTAGACAAATATCACCCAACATGAGATTATTGTTTTGTGTATCGTTGTTCTGCTGCAGGAAAATGCAGTGGAGGAAGACCATAAGAGCGACCGTCCGTCAGCCATATATTGCTGCTGTGGGACATGCACATCAGAGTCCAGTGTGTTAAGGTACAGTATGCTAGCTCGCTCGGAAATCATACTTGATGTTGTAAGATAATTAATGTCTTCTATAAACCTTACGCGGGACATTTAAAGTCCTGCTTTATTTCAACATCTATTTCAACACTGATATTACATGCAGTGTATCTCACTTAAGTCTCCTACTTCTTACTGCTTCTCATTATAACCAAATGTGCTGTTGTGATAAAACGTTGCACATCAATCTCTGTAATTAAATGTAAGTGAAGTGCAGTCGACTGCGATCTTATTATATACCTGGAACAAACATTTGGCGGGCGACCGTAGCGGCAAGCCCATCACTTAATGTAAGCTACTATATTTTTCAGTTGTTTAAATATTAGCAAACTACAATATTGTCAACGTGTGAAATTGCAATATCTGAGAACTGTGTTTTCAGACATGTCATCGCTTCATTTAATGGCTATCATTTGGAGCGAACGCACGTTTTTCCCCACCGTCACGTATGTGATATACTGACAAGGAGGACAGGTAGAGTTAAGAAAAAGAAGATCCATTGCTCTCGCCATTACGTTTTGAAAACTGAGCGCGGCAAAGTAATAGCAACACAGGTTTTGCCACAATTGTTGTTTATCATATAGCATGTATTTGCTCCGTTAGCGTCAAGTTAATCCATTCCTAGTTTTAACCATCAAAGGGTTATCTATCTTCATCTCTCAAGCACAGTATTTTGCTGTCAATTTAATATAACATCCATTTTGCTGCTAATCTAGTTTGTGCCATTCTATGTGTAAGTTGGCAGACAACGATTTACTTCTCATGAATACATCCATAATGCCTAGTCTACAAGGGCTTAACTTTGGTAATCTTTTAAGTATCAATTTGGTACTAACCCAGTATTGCTATTATATACTATATTTAAATCGTTCCTGGCATAATATACTGTTTGTCATATTGATGGTCATATCACAACACATTTATGTAGATCACAGTTAATAACCGCACTTATGTAGTCATCTTGCCCAGTTAAATAGCCAAGCATTCAATGTATCGTGTTATATGCCGTAGATGTGTACCCTAATGATGGCGTGGCAGCTTCTGGTTAAGTGGACGGGCTGCAAACATTCTATCCGCCAGTGGCAGCGTTAGCGCTGGTCATAATGTTACTGATGTAGCAATTCAACCAATAGAGTTAGCACACGCAGAGGTCAACAGTCCGGCATGGCGCCAGCTGGAAGTGATAAAGATGATGGCACACGGAAATGATCACGGTTAAGTGAGACGGGGTGCCTCATCTTAGTATAAAAACACGATCTTTGATCACACATGCAGCATCAGCGTATGACCGGATTAGCCATTGACTTGACGAAGGTGAACCGTCCCGACGGAGGTTATATTATTATTGCATTGAGGGTCAACACGGCCGAGGGGAGGCAGTTAATTACCTACCCCTTTTAACAAGCACCTATGATGAGCTTGTACGCTAACATTCCAGGACCAGCCTTGTCGTGCAGTGTTTGTAGATGTTTTTCGCTTTCTTGCCATTACTAAGCCTCAATATTAACTTGCGCTACTCAACCCACGTGTGGTACGCTCTTCGCCTATGCTTAACATTAATATACCTGCTGAACGCTTTGCAAACATCTAATGGCTTTAACAGCCGTGGATATTGATAAACTTGCATCCCTATGTCCCAAATATCATTAACTTTAATGCGACTAATGAGCCTTATTATTTTCATGGCGATTGACAAACAGTCAACGTCTGCCTCAACGAATATCGATCCTGTTATTGTGATCCAAACAGCTAGCAATGTGTCTTGGTCATATTAATTTGGTGACTGATTATTACCTCCAATAGTGAACAAACCCCCGCCATGTGGTATGTGAAAGTTTTCGGACACCAGCAGAATATCCAGCTACCTTTCGTCGAGTAATGCTGCTAAGGTTACAATTGTCAATATCATTTCAGGGCATAACCAATGCTCCTTGCCAGCGCAGTGATCACAAATTCGATACAGGTAACAGAATGGCAGTAGCAGATTCGATGCCAGTTCAGCGCGCATGATTACTGTCCAGGTAAGGGTAGGACCACTATTAAGAGATTAAACGAGTTTCCCCCACTTTAATCTTGCAAGTGGGTCTCGGAATTGTATAACATGCGCATTGACATATATTGCATTCATGCATACACACACACACACATACACACCCACATACACACACAGACGCACCCGCACACACACATATACGCCCGCACGCACGGACACAAGAGCGCAGATAAGTTTCTCACCAAACATCATACTATGATCACAAGGTTACATCTTACCGCTTCGTAGCGAGGCAGTGGTCTAGTGATGATTTCCATTTTTGGTATGGAGCATCGATTTAAATATAAGAATTTCAACTGGAGTTTACCCAAGCAATCACACCTGCAACTTTAAATCAACACGATTACTGATATTTATCATGTATAAACCGCCAAATGGGCAACCCCAAACGATCTGCTATTATTTTGTATGTACTTGACTTACTGCGAATCCTCCAACTTGTCCAGATTAAATGGTGTGATCTCTCTCTGTTATTATCCTGCTATGAGGATATGAAATATACAGTACTATGAGTATAAAGCAGTATGTGCATGTTCATGGAACAACACGATGTCTAACCGTGCAGGTCGTTGACATATACATTAGCGTGGGCTGTGGGAGTGCTAGACGATGGCACTTCCCATGAGAAGTGATGGAGCTTTTTCACTTTACGACGATGATTTCATCACTCAGACCTTAATGGTCGTTCGACAAAGAAATGGGACAATGATTGTACCTGGTTGCATACAAACGATGAGGAATCAGATTCATGTCAACCAAACGGTTTATGATATGATCCATATGAGTCAATCTTGAGAGATGGTTCCCGTGGGATGGATCCCATCGGAAAATGTTAACCTATATGTAACCGAGTGAATACCAGCTCGAATCAGTTATTTTATCATGGACCATGTCAATTGCACTTTGTGTTATTACATACATCTACGGCGATGAATATCGACCACAACCACCCAACAAAAAGCCCCTCCCAATTTTGGCTCTGAAAGAACAATCAAAGGAATGACGAATGTGCCTGGAGACTATTGTATGACCTCATTGATGACGATGATGAAGGATAAATCTTGCACTTTGGTATACCTATTCTAGTTGAATTCATGCATTATTCACGATTTCATATTAAGTTCTCATCAACGTATTCCGTGTGAATTGGTAGGAAAAATTGCAATCAGGTGCGTTATGATGCACAACTGTTTTGGTCATCACAATGGGAACTTCGTCGTACTATCATCAAAGAGCTTATATCTATGCTGAAAGGGCTCACTCGCGCCTCTTTCGGAGAAAATAATTGAAACACACCACCTGTGATGCTTTGGTAGAGTGAATATTAAATCTACATGGAATTATCTTATCAATTCGGGGGCGTGGTCACCTAGACATATCAGAAGAAATATTCCTCGAGAAAAGTGATGTGCACTTATTTGCAACAGGGTAAGCGCACTTAGGCCCCAACTCTCTACATACACTCACACACACACACACACACACACACACACACACACACACACACACACACACACACACACACACACACACACACACACACACACACACACACACACACACACACACACGCACACACACGCACACACACGCACACGCACACACACACACACACACATATGCGCATTAAATCAAAAATGTTCTCAAATTTGTATTAGATACTATATTGTGCAAGTTAGTGGGGTTAGGGAACCAAGCATGAGGAACCTATCGCCTGAAATCTCATGTTCATGATATGTTGCGTTAAAGTTATATGTTATTTGTTATTTGACTTGTAGCTGACCCGTAGGATTTCCAATCCTAGGCTTAACCTCTTGCCGAGTTATCTATCGAGCTTTTGTTTATTTATAGATTACATGCATGCAATTCCATATATTCAAATGCACATAGGAAAATTCATTTATGAAACAATCTTTTGGGAAAAGCAATAAAACCTTGAAATGTAAACAATAATTATTCACTACATAATTATTCGTGTTACTCATTAAAAACACTCCGACTCAACCCTTCATCTCTTTATTTGACTAGCATGGCACATACATGTGAATCTGGTTGGGGGGTCATTATTCTATGGTAATCTTATTCGGTCAAGTATCGATGGTAATTTGCGGAATGGTCAAGGATGAATCATTTGCTTTAACAACGGAATCTTTTTAACTTATCGTAAGTTTATGCAATGTGAATTTAATTAGAGCTACGATAAACATGTATGCAAATATGACCTCGTCAGTCATATATACACAGGCGATATAATGCATTATCATTTTGACCTGACTCATTTCTAAGATCTACAATCACTGACATCATTGGCGTTTTCAACATCTATTCCTCACTTATCAAATGTATTTCTATCACCTTAAAGCAGGCATGGTTTATTTGTATATATATATTCGACACGAGGGACGAGCAAAGATAATCACACCCACCCATCTTATTATTCCTCTCACTTCGAACTGCTTCCAGATGGATATGCATAAACCACAATCAAACATGACATGCTGTAAAGCATATGGTATAGGCTTTTATAATCCTTATACTCCTAGATATAAATATCATTACTACTGATCAGCTTAAGATGGCTGCGTGAGTAGTTTGTGACAGATTTCTATGCAATTTTGGCCGGGGGCCCCACGGAACTCCTTGCGGCTGCAGGGTCAATTTTGGACATCCGGCAGGCATCAAGTTACCTTTAACTTGTACGTAAAACCTAGGGCGACATTTCTCTGCCCAGACGCCATTCAGACGCCGGCCGGGCTCTGCCTGGCATCAGGTCGATTTAATGTTCCTGCCTGAACTCAGCCATGAGGTTCTCGTACTGGCCGTAAAAGATCTGCGGCATATTTGTCATTGTCTTCTTGTTTCTTCATCTCGTAGAGGGCACCTAGAGAAAGGCTGAAGCGAATGAAGAAGGTCAGAGGAGCGCCTCTATATATACCTTACCCGAAAATTGAAAAACAGCTACAAGATTGCGGCCGTTGCTTCAGTCACATTTGCGCCGGCCGCTAGTTAGGAAGTAGGAATCGGCTGGCTTCACAGGTGCTGGGGACTCTTTTCAAATTGCACCTTACAGCCCCCACAAACAATTTGCCAGATTAAATCAAACAAACATCTGAAACATATTGCAGGGAGTCTGTAAGACTATCGCAATGAAACCGTAAGACTATCTGACAATAAATGGGCTGTCGTACGGCAGCCGGAAGATGTTCGTGTGTGGCCGGCGGGATATGTACATAGCTGGATACTAATGAGAGACTGCCGGGAAGGTTCTGATGAGTTTGGGTAAGAAATAATTTTGGGGGACACCGGCAACTTTTTATCTCAGTGCTAAAAGC
The DNA here is from genome assembly GCA_034190875.2 of Urechis unicinctus. Lineage (NCBI taxonomy): Eukaryota > Metazoa > Annelida > Polychaeta > Xenopneusta > Urechidae > Urechis > Urechis unicinctus. The sequence continues at coordinate 15,857,567 of CM067351.1, forward strand.
TTCCGGCGACACGTGCGTCTAAAAATAAACCGATAGTGGCCGATAATCTTCCGGCGTCCGGTTTCCCCGGCTTGCCAGCCGATTTTCGCCCAAAAATACAATGCCAAGGCGCCTTTTAGGAAATCAGCGCTCATGTGACTGAAGCATGATGGTGGGGCACTCGACAGACACACGACAGGGCCCTGTCATGGCAGTATGTGCTGCACTTTTATGACTGTGACCGCCATATCGCACCATCTTTTGACGAGCTCTACATGCCGGTCGATGTCTAGAAATCGCACACACCGCCCGGGTTAGGCTTTAATTGTGACTTAGGCACAACCGATATATGGATAACTGTGAGGTAAATTAATGTCATTCCTGTCTTCACCTTTTAATACGTACGCATACATGCCCTTTTTGGTATTGAGCACAAGGAAGGAAGTAGTTTGATACAGCTAGTGGTTACCTTTTGAATATGCGGAATCTCATCTATGCAATTACAAAAACACGATAGATAAGTAAGCAAGAACATAAGCCGAGAATTACTATTCCTATTTGACGGCTGCAGGCCGTATAAGACTTATTGATTTATCCTTGGTTACCGGGCCTCCGCAACGAGAAGAAAACTTTGATATATTTGAGTGTGTAAGCGTTGATACTAAAGCGACCTGAACCAGTGATCATATTTCTATATACCACATCATGTTGTTCTATGCGTTAAACGTACAACTGGTTTCAAAAGGTTATTATCGGTAGTACGACACCTTGACTACCCTAAATGGCACCACACTTTACCCCACGGTACTTGATAATGTCGTATTGAAAGAGCAATTTTCGACCAAATGTTGCAAATTAATTAGAGTCTAATTTTAAACAATTACGCATCGAATGCAAATTACTCTGGCATTTAATAAACGAAGTGGATTGCTCATTTGATACAGATGATTATGTTAAATTGTGAGTAAGGTTTGGAATAATTAGTGCATCCCTCGATACATAGATTGACAAGAACGTAGAAAGAAAAAATGTGAATTCTATATGGCGACTGCAGGAAACGTAAGTAAGACATGAACTGAAAGCATTAGAACCTCCTCTTCAATTAGCCAGCAGATGACACAAGTCATTCATACAATGGCTCATTTAATCGCTCAGCCGAAATAAGGCGTTGGTCACAGTACAATTGCGCAAATGAATCCTGCAAGTAAGTCGATGTGTGTCTGACTTGAGTCCCGAAAACAAAGCCGAATGATTGCACTGCGCTGAAGGGAGTAGCGTCTGACTCAAAACATGCACGATGACTCAAAGTTGATGAGGCATGTGCCCGTGACCCAGCGACATCTTACTATGTGGAAACCATGCTGTTTATATTATTTGTTCGCGTAACAATCCATCCGCTACAGAAATATCGCATCCAGGTCGCCTCATATTTTTGATTCATAAAGGTAATCTCGGAGAAACCTTTGCTGTAGGTAATCTGGTTTCCATTAAAAACTCTGCTCTATATTAGACAGATCACAGATCACAGCCTTTGTTTGTGTGGTGCAATCAGTTATAATATGACCCACATTATTGTCCACCTTTAGTACAATCATTTGTACAAACAGACGACTTCAGACGTTCAAGTCAGTGTCACATCATGTTAATGTCTTTCATCTGAAGTGGGTCTTATTACATTCGTTTTATCAATCTTGTTTGCACAATAAAAACAGACTTGTATCCCAAAATATGCACTTGACACAAGCGACGAGCTCCAATTATTCAGACCCCAACACTTACTTGCGCTGTTATCGCTCCATTAATGAATTTGTTAATCACCAAGAGCTGCGAGATTGCGAGGGGCGGGGGCTCTGTTAACTAAGGTAATGCAATTAGAGAACCTCATGACGAATAATTGTTGTGAGACGAATGATTGCTGTTTGGGGATATTTTAGATATAATTGAGTGTCATTTGTTTTCGGGTTTTTTAACCATTGGTGTTTGTCGCAACTTGAAAGAACAATATAAGCTATTGTTGATTTTCGAATGTACATATCTATCTATATTAATAGATAATAGGTAAGTATGTAAGCCATCTTCTAAACGATGAAAAAGACAATAGCCAGCGCACAAATAATTAATTCCACGACATAAACGCGGTGGGCGTCTGACTCATATATATGAAGTATGAAGTATTACAAAACAGTTTATGTTTAATATCATTCCAAGCGTAAAAATGAGATCTGACATTGAACTATGTGGAAAAGCAGATAGTTTCCTGAACACAATGGGTGTTAATAGATGTGTACTGTTGAAAGTATGCATGAAACTACAAAATATGGTGCTGCATGCGAAAACGTCCATAGCCGTTTTGCATTGACTTCAGTGTTCATCAACGAAACGAATCACTCCTGGTGTACTCTATCTCGACTTTCCACTTCGTTGTTGAGAGAAAGTTACCTCCATGACATTAAGAGCAATTGAACTATAGGATCTGTTGATGTTTCAAGAAAATTGAAGGCACTCGAGGTCTTTTTAGTCTAAATTCTAAAATGATTTGTTGCATCACTTGGTTTGATCCATCTTTTGGGTCTCTCTCGACCAGTCGAAGGCCCATGAACACAGGGCTGGAACAGACCACCGAACCCAGAATGAAAATTTGGAATGTGGTCGAGGATTGAGAGCCACTTGTCTAACACCAGGTGGGGCTTGATACTAAACTGCAATACAGATGGTTTACAATGTTTCAGTATCCGCCAGATCTTATTAAAAATTAAAGGAAAAATATCAAGAATCCAAATGGTGGATATTTAAGGATCATAGGACCACAGTCATTCTCTTTTTCCTGGCGAGGAGAGTCAGACAACAATGTTTCCAGAACCTGAAAATCAGCACATAGTTGTTGCTTATAGAACAGAATTATGTGAAAAAATATATCCGAGTGGATACAATATCCGAGTGGATCTCTCACTGTGAGTGCCTGGTCAAAATATTCAAGTCCAAAATGCTCGCTAGACGCTGCACAAAAGCAAGTAGATCGGCAGTCCCGGCCAATCTGCCCTTGTACGCGACACTTGAGATATCCATTGCCTACGCAATTTCTGCTACTGAGGTAAACTGAATAATAGAACACTTCATGAAGAAATGTTTGAACAATGCACGGCAACGCAGCGCTTCCACGTGACAGATCCAGTTATGAATTCACGCTTGACAACGTGGTTTCTATGGAAGCTGATTTGGGCGACTGAACCTTGGTTCGTCCATATTCGTCATTTCCGGTTTACCAAGGTTCGCGCACGATATACCTCTTCGCTCCAAAGAACGTTAAATATCTCTTTTATTATCTGTCGGATGCCAACAATTTCATCACCATTCGATCCGCATCGATTCGTTCAGTTTACACTAAAAATCATATTTTAGGTGTCATAGGCACTTTAAGTTCTTTCGTACAATAAAGTTTTAAATGCTAGACGTACCAAACAATATCCACTACGCACAATGTCAGGCTGCTCATGATCCGACACTTTTGCAATGCTAGCACTTGTAAACGCAGGGGAATATATTTTCGACAAACCCGTAGTGCGACCATCTGCGCACCAGCGTCAACTGTGCATGATGATCCAGTATAACCCCAATGTAATCTTCATCAAGATCATCTGCCTCATCTATCAATACCAGGAGTTATACACATATACCCATGTAGACAAATATCACCCAACATGAGATTATTGTTTTGTGTATCGTTGTTCTGCTGCAGGAAAATGCAGTGGAGGAAGACCATAAGAGCGACCGTCCGTCAGCCATATATTGCTGCTGTGGGACATGCACATCAGAGTCCAGTGTGTTAAGGTACAGTATGCTAGCTCGCTCGGAAATCATACTTGATGTTGTAAGATAATTAATGTCTTCTATAAACCTTACGCGGGACATTTAAAGTCCTGCTTTATTTCAACATCTATTTCAACACTGATATTACATGCAGTGTATCTCACTTAAGTCTCCTACTTCTTACTGCTTCTCATTATAACCAAATGTGCTGTTGTGATAAAACGTTGCACACATCAATCTCTGTAATTAAATGTAAGTGAAGTGCAGTCGACTGCGATCTTATTATATACCTGGAACAAACATTTTGGCGGGCGACCGTAGCGGCAAGCCCATCACTTAATGTAAGCTACTATATTTTTCAGTTGTTTAAATATTAGCAAACTACAATATTGTCAAACGTGTGAAATTGCAATATCTGAGAACTGTGTTTTCAGACATGTCATCGCTTCATTTAATGGCTATCATTTGGAGCGAACGCACGTTTTTCCCCACCGTCACGTATGTGATATACTGACAAGGAGGACAGGTAGAGTTAAGAAAAAGAAGATCCATTGCTCTCGCCATTACGTTTTGAAAACTGAGCGCGGCAAAGTAATAGCAACACAGGTTTTGCCACAATTGTTGTTTATCATATAGCATGTATTTGCTCCGTTAGCGTCAAGTTAATCCATTCCTAGTTTTAACCATCAAAGGGTTATCTATCTTCATCTCTCAAGCACAGTATTTTGCTGTCAATTTAATATAACATCCATTTTTGCTGCTAATCTAGTTTGTGCCATTCTATGTGTAAGTTGGCAGACAACGATTTACTTCTCATGAATACATCCATAATGCCTAGTCTACAAGGGCTTAACTTTGGTAATCTTTTAAGTATCAATTTGGTACTAACCCAGTATTGCTATTATATACTATATTTAAATCGTTCCTGGCATAATATACTGTTTGTCATATTGATGGTCATATCACAACACATTTATGTAGATCACAGTTAATAACCGCACTTATGTAGTCATCTTGCCCAGTTAAATAGCCAAGCATTCAATGTATCGTGTTATATGCCGTAGATGTGTACCCTAATGATGGCGTGGCAGCTTCTGGTTAAGTGGACGGGCTGCAAACATTCTATCCGCCAGTGGCAGCGTTAGCGCTGGTCATAATGTTACTGATGTAGCAATTCAACCAATAGAGTTAGCACACGCAGAGGTCAACAGTCCGGCATGGCGCCAGCTGGAAGTGATAAAGATGATGGCACACGGAAATGATCACGGTTAAGTGAGACGGGGTGCCTCATCTTAGTATAAAAACACGATCTTTGATCACACATGCAGCATCAGCGTATGACCGGATTAGCCATTGACTTGACGAAGGTGAACCGTCCCGACGGAGGTTATATTATTATTGCATTGAGGGTCAACACGGCCGAGGGGAGGCAGTTAATTACCTACCCCTTTTAACAAGCACCTATGATGAGCTTGTACGCTAACATTCCAGGACCAGCCTTGTCGTGCAGTGTTTGTAGATGTTTTTCGCTTTCTTGCCATTACTAAGCCTCAATATTAACTTGCGCTACTCAACCCACGTGTGGTACGCTCTTCGCCTATGCTTAACATTAATATACCTGCTGAACGCTTTGCAAACATCTAATGGCTTTAACAGCCGTGGATATTGATAAACTTGCATCCCTATGTCCCAAATATCATTAACTTTAATGCGACTAATGAGCCTTATTATTTTCATGGCGATTGACAAACAGTCAACGTCTGCCTCAACGAATATCGATCCTGTTATTGTGATCCAAACAGCTAGCAATGTGTCTTGGTCATATTAATTTGGTGACTGATTATTACCTCCAATAGTGAACAAACCCCGCCATGTGGTATGTGAAAGTTTTCGGACACCAGCAGAATATCCAGCTACCTTTCGTCGAGTAATGCTGCTAAGGTTACAATTGTCAATATCATTTCAGGGCATAACCAATGCTCCTTGCCAGCGCAGTGATCACAAATTCGATACAGGTAACAGAATGGCAGTAGCAGATTCGATGCCAGTTCAGCGCGCATGATTACCGTCCAGGTAAGGGTAGGACCACTATTAAGAGATTAAACGAGTTTCCCCCACTTTAATCTTGCAAGTGGGTCTCGGAATTGTATAACATGCGCATTGACATATATTGCATTCATGCATACACACACACACACATACACACCCACATACACACACAGACGCACCCGCACACACACATATACGCCCGCACGCACGGACACAAGAGCGCAGATAAGTTTCTCACCAAACATCATACTATGATCACAAGGTTACATCTTACCGCTTCGTAGCGAGGCAGTGGTCTAGTGATGATTTCCATTTTTGGTATGGAGCATCGATTTAAATATAAGAATTTCAACTGGAGTTTACCCAAGCAATCACACCTGCAACTTTAAATCAACACGATTACTGATATTTATCATGTATAAACCGCCAAATGGGCAACCCCAAACGATCTGCTATTATTTTGTATGTACTTGACTTACTGCGAATCCTCCAACTTGTCCAGATTAAATGGTGTGATCTCTCTCTGTTATTATCCTGCTATGAGGATATGAAATATACAGTACTATGAGTATAAAGCAGTATGTGCATGTTCATGGAACAACACGATGTCTAACCGTGCAGGTCGTTGACATATACATTAGCGTGGGCTGTGGGAGTGCTAGACGATGGCACTTCCCATGAGAAGTGATGGAGCTTTTTCACTTTACGACGATGATTTCATCACTCAGACCTTAATGGTCGTTCGACAAAGAAATGGGACAATGATTGTACCTGGTTGCATACAAACGATGAGGAATCAGATTCATGTCAACCAAACGGTTTATGATATGATCCATATGAGTCAATCTTGAGAGATGGTTCCCGTGGGATGGATCCCATCGGAAAATGTTAACCTATATGTAACCGAGTGAATACCAGCTCGAATCAGTTATTTTATCATGGACCATGTCAATTGCACTTTGTGTTATTACATACATCTACGGCGATGAATATCGACCACAACCACCCAACAAAAAGCCCCTCCCAATTTTGGCTCTGAAAGAACAATCAAAGGAATGACGAATGTGCCTGGAGACTATTGTATGACCTCATTGATGACGATGATGAAGGATAAATCTTGCACTTTGGTATACCTATTCTAGTTGAATTCATGCATTATTCACGATTTCATATTAAGTTCTCATCAACGTATTCCGTGTGAATTGGTAGGAAAAATTGCAATCAGGTGCGTTATGATGCACAACTGTTTTGGTCATCACAATGGAACTTCGTCGTACTATCATCAAAGAGCTTATATCTATGCTGAAAGGGCTCACTCGCGCCTCTTTCGGAGAAAATAATTGAACACACCACCTGTGATGCTTTGGTAGAGTGAATATTAAATCTACATGGAATTATCTTATCAATTCGGGGGCGTGGTCACCTAGACATATCAGAAGAAATATTCCTCGAGAAAAGTGATGTGCACTTATTTGCAACAGGGTAAGCGCACTTAGGCCCCAACTCTCTACATACACTCACACACACACACACACACACACACACACACACACACACACACACACACACACACACACACACACACACACACACACACACACACACACACACACACACACACACACACACACACGCACACACACGCACACACACGCACACGCACACACACACACACACACATATGCGCATTAAAAATCAAAAATGTTCTCAAATTTGTATTAGATACTATATTGTGCAAGTTAGTGGGGTTAGGGAACCAAGCATGAGGAACCTATCGCCTGAAATCTCATGTTCATGATATGTTGCGTTAAAGTTATATGTTATTTGTTATTTGACTTGTAGCTGACCCGTAGGATTTCCAATCCTAGGCTTAACCTCTTGCCGAGTTATCTATCGAGCTTTTGTTTATTTATAGATTACATGCATGCAATTCCATATATTCAAATGCACATAGGAAATTCATTTATGAAACAATCTTTTGGGAAAAGCAATAAAACCTTGAAATGTAAACAATAATTATTCACTACATAATTATTCGTGTTACTCATTAAAAACACTCCGACTCAACCCTTCATCTCTTTATTTGACTAGCATGGCACATACATGTGAATCTGGTTGGGGGGTCATTATTCTATGGTAATCTTATTCGGTCAAGTATCGATGGTAATTTGCGGAATGGTCAAGGATGAATCATTTGCTTTAACAACGGAATCTTTTTAACTTATCGTAAGTTTATGCAATGTGAATTTAATTAGAGCTACGATAAACATGTATGCAAATATGACCTCGTCAGTCATATATACACAGGCGATATAATGCATTATCATTTTGACCTGACTCATTTCTAAGATCTACAATCACTGACATCATTGGCGTTTTCAACATCTATTCCTCACTTATCAAATGTATTTCTATCACCTTAAAGCAGGCATGGTTTATTTGTATATATATATTCGACACGAGGGACGAGCAAAGATAATCACACCCACCCATCTTATTATTCCTCTCACTTCGAACTGCTTCCAGATGGATATGCATAAACCACAATCAAACATGACATGCTGTAAAGCATATGGTATAGGCTTTTATAATCCTTATACTCCTAGATATAAATATCATTACTACTGATCAGCTTAAGATGGCTGCGTGAGTAGTTTGTGACAGATTTCTATGCAATTTTGGCCGGGGCCCCACGGAACTCCTTGCGGCTGCAGGGTCAATTTTGGACATCCGGCAGGCATCAAGTTACCTTTAACTTGTACGTAAAACCTAGGGCGACATTTCTCTGCCCAGACGCCATTCAGACGCCGGCCGGGCTCTGCCTGGCATCAGGTCGATTTAATGTTCCTGCCTGAACTCAGCCATGAGGTTCTCGTACTGGCCGTAAAAGATCTGCGGCATATTTGTCATTGTCTTCTTGTTTCTTCATCTCGTAGAGGGCACCTAGAGAAAGGCTGAAGCGAATGAAGAAGGTCAGAGGAGCGCCTCTATATATACCTTACCCGAAAATTGAAAAACAGCTACAAGATTGCGGCCGTTGCTTCAGTCACATTTGCGCCGGCCGCTAGTTAGGAAGTAGGAATCGGCTGGCTTCACAGGTGCTGGGGACTCTTTTCAAATTGCACCTTACAGCCCCCACAAACAATTTGCCAGATTAAATCAAACAAACATCTGAAACATATTGCAGGGAGTCTGTAAGACTATCGCAATGAAACCGTAAGACTATCTGACAATAAATGGGCTGTCGTACGGCAGCCGGAAGATGTTCGTGTGGCCGGCGGGATATGTACATAGCTGGATACTAATGAGAGACTGCCGGGAAGGTTCTGATGAGTTTGGGTAAGAAATAATTTGGGGGACACCGGCAACTTTTATCTCAGTGCTAAAAGCTTCCGGCGACACGTGCGTCTAAAAATAAACCGATAGTGGCCGATAATCTTCCGGCGTCCGGTTCCCCGGCTTGCCAGCCGATTTTCGCCAAAAAATACAATGCCAAGGCGCCTTTTAGGAAATCAGCGCTCATGTGACTGAAGCATGATGGTGGGGCACTCGACAGACACACGACAGGGCCCTGTCATGGCAGTATGTGCTGCACTTTTATGACTGTGACCGCCATATCGCACCATCTTTTGACGAGCTCTACATGCCGGTCGATGTCTAGAAATCGCACACACCGCCCGGGTTAGGCTTTAATTGTGACTTAGGCACAACCGATATATGGATAACTGTGAGGTAAATTAATGTCATTCCTGTCTTCACCTTTTAATACGTACGCATACATGCCCTTTTTGGTATTGAGCACAAGGAAGTAGTTTGATACAGCTAGTGGTTACCTTTTGAATATGCGGAATCTCATCTATGCAATTACAAAAACACGATAGATAAGTAAGCAAGAACATAAGCCGAGAATTACTATTCCTATTTGACGGCTGCAGGCCGTATAAGACTTATTGATTTATCCTTGGTTACCGGGCCTCCGCAACGAGAAGAAAACTTTGATATATTTGAGTGTGTAAGCGTTGATACTAAAGCGACCTGAACCAGTGATCATATTTCTATATACCACATCATGTTGTTCTATGCGTTAAACGTACAACTGGTTTCAAAAGGTTATTATCGGTAGTACGACACCTTGACTACCCTAAATGGCACCACACTTTACCCCACGGTACTTGATAATGTCGTATTGAAAGAGCAATTTTCGACCAAATGTTGCAAATTAATTAGAGTCTAATTTTAAACAATTACGCATCGAATGCAAATTACTCTGGCATTTAATAAACGAAGTGGATTGCTCATTTGATACAGATGATTATGTTAAATTGTGAGTAAGGTTTGGAATAATTAGTGCATCCCTCGATACATAGATTGACAAGAACGTAGAAAGAAAAATGTGAATTCTATATGGCGACTGCAGGAAACGTAAGACATGAACTGAAAGCATTAGAACCTCTTCAATTAGCCAGCAGATGACACAAGTCATTCATACAATGGCTCATTTAATCGCTCAGCCGAAATAAGGCGTTGGTCACAGTACAATTGCGCAAATGAATCCTGCAAGTAAGTCGATGTGTGTCTGACTTGAGTCCCGAAAACAAAGCCGAATGATTGCACTGCGCTGAAGGGAGTAGCGTCTGACTCAAAACATGCACGATGACTCAAAGTTGATGAGGCATGTGCCCGTGACCCAGCGACATCTTACTATGTGGAAACCATGCTGTTTATATTATTTGTTCGCGTAACAATCCATCCGCTACAGAAATATCGCATCCAGGTCGCCTCATATTTTTGATTCATAAAGGTAATCTCGGAGAAACCTTTGCTGTAGGTAATCTGGTTCCATTAAAACTCTGCTCTATATTAGACAGATCACAGATCACAGCCTTTGTTTGTGTGGTGCAATCAGTTATAATATGACCCACATTATTGTCCACCTTTAGTACAATCATTTGTACAAACAGACGACTTCAGACGTTCAAGTCAGTGTCACATCATGTTAATGTCTTTCATCTGAAGTGGGTCTTATTACATTCGTTTTATCAATCTTGTTTGCACAATAAAAACAGACTTGTATCCCAAAATATGCACTTGACACAAGCGACGAGCTCCAATTATTCAGACCCCAACACTTACTTGCGCTGTTATCGCTCCATTAATGAATTTGTAATCACCAAGAGCTGCGAGATTGCGAGAGGGCGGGGGCTCTGTTAACTAAGGTAATGCAAATTAGAGAACCTCATGACGAATAATTGTTGTGAGACGAATGATTGCTGTTTGGGGATATTTTAGATATAATTGAGTGTCATTTGTTTTCGGGTTTTTTAACCATTGGTGTTTGTCGCAACTTGAAAGAACAATATAAGCTATTGTTGATTTTCGAATGTACATATTCTATCTATATTAATAGATAATAGGTAAGTATGTAAGCCATCTTCTAAACGATGAAAAAGACACATAGCCAGCGCACAAATAATTAATTCCACGACATAACGCGGTGGGCGTCTGACTCATATATATGAAGTATGAAGTATTACAAAACAGTTTATGTTTAATATCATTCCAAGCGTAAAAATGAGATCTGACATTGAACTATGTGGAAAAGCAGATAGTTTCCTGAACACAATGGGTGTTAATAGATGTGTACTGTTGAAAGTATGCATGAAACTACAAAATATGGTGCTGCATGCGAAAACGTCCATAGCCGTTTTGCATTGACTTCAGTGTTATCAACGAAACGAATCACTCCTGGTGTACTCTATCTCGACTTTCAACTTCGTTGTTGAGAGAAAGTTACCCTTCCATGGAAAACGTGTTTCCCATTCACAAATTGTCAATAGTTCCGAAAAACACCAACATAAATCCACCATGTTTCTCTTGGTTCACACGAACTTACACGGATGGAGGAATGAATGTAAGGGGAAGTTTGTTAGCTGGTAGAGGGCGCTGGGGCTAACATGCACGTGTGTATGACTGCATACCATAGTGTACGGTTCATGTATAATGTTTGTGTGATGGGGGTGTGCGTGGGAGTGTGCGCGTTTGTGTGTATGGACCTTCCCATTCCAAATTTGTCTACATAAGAAGCTTTTCAGGAGGAATTGTTAAATAGATTTTACATGGTCCTAACCTTCAAGGCCATATCTTGGATCTAATGTTTTCTTCTATGTGAGTATTTGATCCTTGCCATGTGACCAACAGGACTGACGCACTAAGTTCGCCATACGGAAACTAAGTTGAATCTTGGTCTTGTATTATACCGAATGAGTTTTCATCGGGAACACCATCGGATCATTAATTGCTACATGTTGGCTTAGGCTACGTCACACAGTCCGCTTATCATATATATTTAATACAGAGACGAGCCGATCGGCATTTGGAAGGCTGATATTGCAAACTTAAGGTTTATTCTGGCAGATGAAAATTTGACGGTGCGAGACCGATTATCTTTGTCACCTTTATATGCTTTCTTGCTTATCCCAATTGGCATATTCCAAGATGTATTTGCTAATTAAATCTGGTATACGCTTGGTAATATATAGGATGAATTTTAGTAAACACCTTTGGAGCCCTCTTACAGGATCCGTCTCTCAGCATCGTGAATCATCGCATTGACAGTCACCATTTTGCTGCCTTGAATCGAGGTTAGCAGTGAGGTTCACAGATTAAATACATCTACCTTTAAAAACCAGATCACCCATTGTCTGATTCAGATATCTTATATTTCCATAAAACACATCAGCAAACTCATATCATGTGAATATTTACATGCAATAGGGATTATAAAGGAAAGAGATAATCTGTGACAGTTTTTGTCACCATCTCGCTGTTGATTTCAAGACATCACAACACGTTAACTACCATTTCTCATATGATATTGTTGTATTGAACGAGCAGTTTGTGAGCAAATGCTGTAGCTAATTAAAGCATAAATGCTAGACAATTACGCGTCAAATGGAAATTATTCTGGCAATCATTAAACAACACTAATTGCCCATTACAGACATATAATCATGTTAAACGGTAACTAAAGTCAAATGCATAATTTTTCATCCAGCCACATAATTAAGTCATTTGCCGTTGTAGTAAAACGCCATTCCCCTAGATTCATCGATACCTGCAGTATTGCACTGTCTTAAGAAACACCTCATACTAAGTACAAACGAGAGGGGAACCTCATGTTTGAGTCATTGTTAACGTGATGGAGATGTGACTGATCGCTATCCATGAAAGAAGGGATCTAAGAGTTGGAAAGACGGAATAACAGATAGTTTTATATGTTTCTTACAAACACAAAAACGACCAGACATACTCACCAGACATGACCAATTTGAACGCCTTTCGATCTGTGATCTATTTAGGTTGTGCCAAAGCAAGCTACACCCAGTCAAACTATACCGAAATCACCTTAAGTTTAACCACCGAGCGATGATAGTGGCGTCAACGGTGTCATCTTTCTACTGCAGACAATTCGCCCAGTCACATATGTGTTTCTCATTACAGTTTTTATTTTGCTCCATGATCAGTTGGGGCTGTCAAGTTAAAAGTGCGTCTGCCAACGAAATGACTCTAAACAGATAATTATTGAACAATCATTGCAACGTTATTACAGAGGCATTAAATGCAAATGATGGTATCATTCAAAACAGTTACTTCATTATTTACGTACGCGCTTATCGAACGCCGAATGAATATCTCATATATATAATTCGCTGTTGCGAAAAGGAGCCTCTCTGGCTTTGAGTATTGCATCATCGTACACTTGTGTAACCATTTCTCAGTACTCGGTGTATTTGTAGGACTACAACATCGCGGTCGAAACAGAAATTAAAAAATAGACATCTGCATAAATCCAGTCAAATAAATGTGCAGTATTTTCTGAGATGGAATCTGCCATTGTGAACTTAGTGAAGTATGGTGGACCTATCTTGATGCTTGTCGGAACTATTGGCAATGTACTGTCAATCATTGTCATCCTTCGATCTTCAACATTTTGCAAAAATACCATGGGACTATATTTAGTTGTCCTGGCAGTGGTGGATACTCTTGCTTTGGACATTGGTTTAACAGACTACATCGCCATTGTGAATTATTCAAGTTTCAGAGATTGGAATAATGTTTTGTGCAAAAGTATTTCATTTTTGGTAGAATATCTGCCTCTGATTGAACCCTGGATTTTGGTGAGCATAAGTGTGGAGAGATTCTATGCTGTATTTTGGCCATGGAAAGCCAGACTCTATTTTACCCGGAAACGAGCTAGTATAGCTCTCATATTCACAGGGTGCCTTCTCGGTGGATTGCCTGGTCATGCAATATGGAACTTCCACATTGAGCGTGAAAATTTCAATGGATCAAATGTTACTGTTTGTGTCTACTCGGCGAACGAATTTACCCGTATTATTGTTTCATATCTGAACATGGCGCTTGTGTGTGCTGTTCCGTTTGCTATATTGATATCAACATCAATGGCCATCATATGTAAAATCATTCGTACAAACAGACGACGTCAGAGACTGCAGTCAGAATCACATAATGTTAATGTCTCTCAGGTGACGAGGATCTTATTAATTTTGTCATTTTCATTCGTTATATTTACAGCTCCTTTCCGTTTTCTGGAAATACATGCGGTATTCGCTTACTATGGTATATTGAAAATGAACAGTGTTAACTTTGGTAAATTATACGGTGCTTACAGAGGAGCTAACTTCCTCTATTATTTGAATTATGTAACAAATTTCTATCTATATTGTTTAACATCCAAGGAGTTCCGACGCAACCTCATAAGTTTAGTTCAATCACGCGGCACTTCTAACGGAAGCAGCTGAGAGGATCAACTAGCTGTAAGTGGATGACTCTGTACCTAGTGTGACCTAACATGTTGTATGTCTACTGTCAATCATTTGATCTAACAGTGGTTGGTGGGATTTTATTCATTTATGCACAAACATGCGGTATTCTGCATTTAAATTTTAACTTCGCATAAGTATCTAAAATGAGAGTAAATCATAAAGCTCGTTTTTTGAAACACCTAACCATTCGTTTGTTACATGTTTTTTTTTTTTGGTGCAAAGGGATTAGACATCGAACTTGTTTGCCAGTGTATGCGCGAGGCACAAGCTACCATGTTTTCCACCTCTTATAATTCGTTGCCATGTTATCTTTTCCAATTTTATTCAAGCAGAGCTACTTATCGAAACGCAGGATGAGCGCTGAAATCAATGGTGTTTGTCGCAAAATTGACAGAACTATGACAAATATTAGTGTTATTTCCAATGCAACGCATACATGCCCTATTCATACTCAACAGTAATAGGTGAGTTCCTTGGTGCAACTGAATATGTGGAATTTCAGGGGATTTAAGCATACAAAAACCTATATGTATAAAATCATTCCAGCCCCAAATAGATACATTTTCAGGAATGTAGGAAGAGGACTCTTAATCCTGTATGGCGGCTGACGGACAATCAGACATTAACTAGACGCTGTGGGCCCTGTTATATAAATTGGCGCCTTTAGGCGCGCAATCGAAACTAAGGGTTGCATACACAGCAACCTCACAGATCTATTCATTCAGCATGTCTCGTCAGATAGAACAGATGAATTTATGTTAATGATTGGGGTACGCATTACATGATATGCATAATTGGGGCGAAAGAGTATATGCCACTCTTCTGAGGAGAGTTCAACGCCATGGTGATTGGGGAACTTTGAAGTTACTCCTTTCCCAAGACTATTGATCTAGCGCATGGATTAACTGTTGATAAGGCCTGGAGACATGACCTAGCGACATCCCTCCAGGGGGAGATTTGACAATACACACGAAGCTAACCAAGCTATTATTTCACCTTGAGGTTTACCCTTCAAGGTCCATACAACTCACCCCTTACGATTTACCCCTCACGATTCAACCCCCCGTGATTCACTTAGCCTTATTAAGTGCTTTTGACAGCATAACATGATTGGCCCATTTTGTAAGCATCGTCGTAAACGCAACGTCTCACTGTCACCGAATTTATAATACTTCGCTTTTGATGACAATTTATGATCAACGATAGTCAAGAATACATATGTAGTTAAAATAATGATAAATATTCATCATCCGTAGAGGTTATGTGCGTGTAAGTGGATGGCGCACATTTGTGGGTGTCTGGTGTCACCCGACAGCTGATGCCATCTCTCCTACCCCAACTGAGTTAAAAAAATTTCCAAAAAAACAAGCACGCAAAATGGAATGCTAGCCAAGAATGTGTTGGTGCAATAAAACAATGTATGTAACTACCTAAATTATCTTGTAAGGAAACGCTATCCTCGCTGTCAAGCTGCCCATGCTCCGACCTAGCACTCCTGCAGTGCAAGCACTTGACAACGCGGCTGAATTCATTTGAGACAAAAGCGTGTGACCGACCTGTTAAACAACTCCACATGATCATCAAGAGTTTTACCATTGTACCCCCTCCCCCATTACAATTACAAACGACAACCCGCGCCAAGAAATATCTCTCGAAACCATTGTTTTATTGGCAGGTCCATCTGTTGGATCGTCTACACTTGTACTTGCTGATCTTTGATCTGTTGCAGCCAACAGCAGTACAGAGAAACCAAGAGAAGACCATAGTTCTCATATTTCTGCTGTGGCACATTAACACGCATGTCCTGTGTGTTATGGTGCAAATTATTATCTCGTTTGGGAAACATATACCACGTGTTCTGATAATTAACGACTCTTATCAACCATACACTACACAGTTTAAGTCCCTTTATCCCAACATCACACGAGGGGTTATATTTGAAGGGCTGATATTGCACGAAGTGTATCTCACTTAAGACTCCTTCATGCTATTGAAACCCAACGGGCTGATGTTATAAAACCTTGCTCTTCAATCTCCGTAATTAATGTTAGTCATTTACCGTCGACTGCCATGTAATTACCTACAAGCCTGGAACAAACGTTTGGTGGGCGACCGCAGCGGCATGTCCATCACTATACGTTAGCAATTACATTGTTCTGTTGGCTTAATGGTAGTAAACTGCAACGCTATCAATATGTGTTGTCGAAATATCTGGGAAAAGTGTCATCGCGTAATAAGATAGCTATCGTTTATAGCAAAAGTATGGTTTTTCCTTCCGAATAGGGTGTTATGCTCAGAAGGACAGGTAAGAAGAACGGGTGGTCTAGACATACTTCTTTGAAAGATCATTCAGAAGTTGTTCCATTCGCAGGCCGTCTTGTTTAAATATTGCAATGTATGCACACGTATGACTAGGTCTTTAAAGTTCTGGACGGATGGCTGCTTAATCATGGTAACAGTAGTCACTCTACAATCTCTGCTAATCACATAGCAAGTCATCGTCCCGTTGTGTAATGTAGTATTATCAAATGTTTTACTAATGTACCCCCTACCCACAAAAAAAGATTAAGTGAATTATCCATCAATTACAAACATCCAACTACATCTATCAAGTATAGTGTACTATTTCATCCATTTTGTATCGTGTCAACATACGGTTTGTATTACTGGAAAAGCAAGAGGCATTGTTTTGCATTTTTCTCTGTCACATCTCACAAATTCAGCTATATTGCCAAGTTTAAAGGGGCTTTGTTGCTCTACTTTCTACTGAAGCCAGCATTGCTGATGATTTCTAAATTCATCATCACAATACTTTTTAGTTGATCAAAGGTACTGATGGCAGTACAAGCATCTTTCGATGAATCATGTTATATGCTGTAGATGCTTGTGTAATGATGGCGTCGCAGCAGCTTGTTGAGCAGACGGGTCATGGTGTTACTGCCACAATAATTCACTTGATCGAGTTATCACAATTAGAGTTCATATGGTCACTACCTAAATGTGCGACGGAAACTTTAACCCATAATGCTACCTACTTCTATTAATTCGTACTTAGAAATATTATGCAAATTATATAAGTAATATAAATCCCTGTCATGATGTTCATCTGTTGAATACGATTGGACAACCTGTGAAGGTTACTGCTAAATTGCGCGCCTTGGTTAGAGGCCAGCGTAAAAGCCTATCGGAGATTGATGT
>CM067351.1:15880445-15912945 GCA_034190875.2 Urechis unicinctus
CATCAATAAAGTGGGCCGCATTCTTTTAAAATAATTGTGCCTCAGTGACTTTCAAGGAGCAATAACCTATTTCATATTCATTAATCATTGGTCCTAATGTATGTAATGAGCAGCGTCGCATTATGGACGCCAATGAACACTTACACAGTTTCTTTTGATATTCATCCCTTTTTTCAACGAATCTATGTCTGGCTCAATGTTCATATAGAAGTCATAAATATCATTTTGGGGGAAATCTTGGAAGGTCTCGAACGCGTGTTTTCGAAAGAAAAACCTGATCATAATCACTCAATTTGTGTCCACTCGACTCCTTAGCAGTATGGATTGGTCAAGCTGCCAGACTGACCGAACCAATCGGGTGTGGGCTGATCAAGAGAATTCAGATCGAATCCAACGCCCTGGACGGTTATATGCTACGAATTGAATGGGTCTTTTATTCGATTGAAATTCCATCAACGACAAAATCATTAGCGACAGAGAATGAGCTCTGTCTTAACTTCAGATTTCAGTCCCTGTATAACGTAAATTATTCTGATGAAGTTTGATATTTGATTCATCTTTCAGATAATGTTTATTTTCAGACGTGAATTAATTGCGTAATTAAAACCTTAAAAAGGTTTTGGCTACCAGAAATTTTCGACCTGCTACAATTATATAACAATGCATAATTTGAAATTGCAGCTATTTGGGAAAAGTTTGCAATTGCATTATATTGCAATAATATGTAAAAAATTTAGATAACAGGTTCAAAACTTGCGACTATTTTTGAAAACCGTAACCGGAAATGACTTCATTAACATCCATGAAGTCTTAGGATGCGAATCGAGCTATCACTGAGAACATGTGGTCCATAGGACACATATTGCCCCTTTTATAAACATACGAAAGAATCATTAAGCAACAAAAAAAATGCAAATTATGTAACGATCCCACCATTTTAAATAGAGCTATTCGCGATGCTAGTTTTTCAATTTTTCGACGACCTTGACCATAGCTTGGGGTCAGGGTCAGAACAAAACCTCATCTCGCATCCATTTACAGAATAAGGCCTGCATAAAATTTCGCAAATTGCGACCTGTATCGCGTCCTTAAAAACTAGTTAACAAACTAACAAACCAACAAAACCACAAATTGGACTGACGAAAAAAACTTGATAGAATAAATATTATAAAGCCGATACAAAAGAAACGACAATTTACAGTGAAGGATTAATGGATCGAGGTAAATTGTATATAAAGCGGCTACTTATGAACCTTCCGAGATTTCACAGCACAGTATCGAATATCATCATACTGTTGCATGTATCGTTATCCTGCAATACAAAAAGAACACATAAGAGGGAGGACACACATATACAAAACCACAAACATACACACACAATCTAAAATATATATACATATATATATATATTTATACATGTAAATTTATATATATAAACGTATATGTATATATAGAGATATATATATATTTATTTTATATATACAAATATATATATATAAATATATATATTTATATATATATAAACGTATATGTATATATTTATATATATATGTATATATATATTTATGTATATTTACAAAATATATATATAAATATATATATATATGCATATATATATATATGCATATATATATTTTGTGTAAAAATATACATAAATATATATATACATATATATATAAATATATATACATATACGTATATACATATACGTATATACATGTATATATATATGAATATATATATATAAATATATATATATATATATACATATATATATATATATATATATATATATATATATATATATATATATATATATATATATATATATATATATATATATATATATATATATATATATATATATACATATGTATACATTCTATGTGATATGTGATTGAACCCTCACTATTTTGCCCAATTTACCTGTTGACTTGTCTGTATAAATTCGTCCATTGATATAATGCCAGTGTGATTTGGGTCCATTTTCTGTGCACAACAATACCTAACTGCTGTATTGTAATGGTCAAAGGCCTACAGGGAAATATATCAAATGTAAAAATCCTTAACCATACGCTTGAACATACCTTGAACACTCTATCAACATGATCCCTGACGGTATGGTCCGTAACAGTGGGGTCAGTACTTTTACCCATAAGGTCGTAAATGGCAGAAACAACATGAAGCATCTCGTCTTTGGTGATGATTCCGTCGTTATTTGTGTCATAAAGACTAAATGCCCACTGGAGCTTCTCGTTTAGTGTTCCACGGACCAACACTGATAGACCCATCACAAACTCCTGTGCATTTAAAAATGAATTACCGCATTACTACAAGAGTGATTATGCGTGCAAGTTTAAATGAATGATAAAAAAACGGATGTGGGCTTACGCCGAAGTTTATCGCGCCTTTGCGGTCATGATCAAACATTTTGAAGACGAAATGCGCGTATGAATCGGCATCTGTTGTGACAAAGAACTTGTATATTTGATTATAACATATAGCAGTCGCTTTATCAGTGGATATAGTATATATTTCAATCCCTGAGAGTACATACACTGTCACTGCATGATAAGCAGCACAGCGCTGTGTAAATCAAAGGACGTGATGAGAAAAAATCGCTTCAATGAATTGTCTCGATATCATGTAGCCAGATTGGGGTAATCTTTACCTTTGTAGGAGAAAATACTTTAAAGCTTTTCTGATGCTAACTCAACCAGACAAACCCCCTACATCTGCTGTACGATTTGATCATGCTTTCTCTTAAGTCTCACGTCACATTAGGTAATGCATAACCCATTTAGGACGGTTATTATTTACGTCTTACAAGCCATGTACTCACTACCCAGTGGGAAAAACTGTGCAATAACATCCCTGAAGGTGTCTTCGTTAACTATTCCTGTTGGACATTCCTGCACTCAACAGCCCTAGTCACCATTGACAGTATAATCAACATATCATGTGAGCAAGTGCAACGCATGTAAAGAGTTCCAAACCTGTGAAGAGGTCAATTCTCACCTGCTTGAAACCCCGATACATGATCTGAAGCTCTCTGCGTGAGAAGTTAGTGTTTCTACAGAGGTCGTCAAGACTTTTACGTTCGTAGCGGATTTCTTGAAATTCATCACTGGCGTGGTTATGATCTGTCAGAAGAGCCATGACCTGTGTTATTGACGTACTATTACATTGTTGCAGTTTTTGCAAATGTACAAAAACAAAACATCCATGATGCATTTAGCTAAATCTTATTTTAATATGTACAGTTTTGAAGCGATAAATGTGTATGTCGTCCCAAAATTATACTATACTTTCGACAATTTTCTTGTAACCATTAAAGGAACTAGTGCTAGATAAAATGCACAATTTCCCGCACTTTTTCGCATTCTCAGTTGCTATATCTCCACAACAAGCTTGTACACGTTCAAGGTTGAAGATGTGTCGATACCCAATACCCAAGCAGAGCTCTATCACAACCAGAAATACATGAAAGCGACAAACCTTTTTGAAGATTTTGAAGGTGAAAGATGTTCAATGTCCTTGAGACCCTACGAGAAAATCTTCGAGTCATAGCAAACATTGCCTTGGCTTAGCAATCGGCGAGTAAGAAGTCTCAAATGTGAGCAATAAACTGAAGGTTGGCTGGACCTGTCGACCACTATCCGATATGATCATCAACTGTCCCTTATAAGCCTGTGCGACTTGCTAAAGTACACAGCGGTTCACGCGGGTTGGGGCTAGATATTGATTTTGCATTAGAAGTGCTTGTCTTGTTCATCTGCAGGTGGCGTCATATATCTCATTAGTGTAATGTATTGCTAAATTATACCCCAATGAACTAACCGAGGCCTACGACTGTAACCAGAACCCAATAGCCAATTATTGATCGCCGCTCGGGGGAATGTAGCTAGAAGCCTCTATCACTGTAACTTATTCATAATATTTGATGGTCTCTATTGCTATTGCTCGCTAACAATGTATGACAGTGCTTCCTTTGAGAGTACAATCGGTACAGGTAATACCCCCATTAATATATTGTTAGAGATAAATGTGGCGCACATATCGCTTAGAGGCATTGCGCCTAACAATCTACATGACCATGGCCCTTGTCTGACATGCATCCGGGGGCCTGTATATTGATGTACATCGCGTGGTAAATGCGTCCTCTATGTGCCGATTCAACTGGCAATATAATTCGAGAATAACTCTTTGCATTAATAGGGTCGATATAGATTGTTGGCGTAAAAACTGCCATTAACGCATAAACCTTTGATAAAATTATGAACTCATGAGGAATAATGAGATGTTTGAAATCTAAATGCTACACATAACGCAAAACGCGAAAGAGACATTACATAATCGTTATGGTTAAAAGTGTCACTTAAATATATATATAAATATATACATATATGTACGTGTATATATATATGTACGTGTATAAATATATAAATATATATATATATATATATATATATATATATATTTATTTATTTATTATTATATATATAAATGTATGTATGTGTGCGCGCGCCTATAGCCTATGTCACCTGCAATATCAGCCATTAACGACGATCGGGGCAACTTTGTCTCGCCTCACCGACATCCTTTGTGACATTGCTATTCGTCAACAGTAATGTCGCTTTGAATATGAGATTAAAGCGGGTGCTTCCGGGAAGTTATTAACGAACGAACCCCATTACACATGCATTCCTTATGAGCTCATACGCTACCTCCTAACCGGGTTCCTGTAAAAAGCAGCGCAATGGGGACCGTATACGGTTCGATTGCGATCCATCTACGAATCTGCCTTGCAGACGTATCCTTGTTGGATTCTCATTTTGTACACTGGTTAAATGTCAGAGCGTGGATTTGGATAACTAGATAATCACGATATTGTTTTAGGATCAACACCGTGACAGGAGCAATTGTTGAAGCGGGACGTAGCTTGGATGACTGCTTTCATCTTGCACTAACAGTCACCTTGGGAACAATCCAGTGTTAATAAAGGACAGTGCAATAAGCATCATGAATAGTGCTCTCGTTATAAGTCGCTGCAACCCGTAGCTGTGTCATCTTCAGTCAATGATCATTCCTGGTTCGTCAAATGAATGGGTTAATTTCATGATATTGTACTTGCACTACCTAATTCATGCCTCTTGTAGAATCCATGATGTGAATTGTCGATTTGTCGAAATTAGTGACAAGCATTGTCGTATACTAAAGATGAATGATTCTTGAATGAATTTGATGAATTACTGGGCGTTATCGAGGATACTGAGATAAGCACTGTTGCCATGGCTATGACCAAACAGTAATTGTTAATGATGTGCCGTTGTGCTTTACATGGAAGAACATGGTTAAGACAAGTAATAGGACGCACATGGACATTCTACGAGGCGATGAGATGGGTAAGGCGATATAGTTAGTTCTTAGCTACACCGAATTACATTATCCAATCATAAAGTGGAAGTATGTATCAGTGTGTGTGTGAGTTTGTGTGTGTGTGTGTGTGTGTGTGTGTGTGTGTGTGTGTGTGTGTGTGTGTGTGTGTGTGTGTGTGTGTGTGCGTGCGTGTGTGTGTGCATGTTCGTGTGCGTGTGTGTTATTCTATTTTTGACAAGCAAATCAGAGGTCTTTATCACGGAAAGACTACCACTGCCTCGTTACAAAGCGTTATGATGTAACCTTATGATGATAATAGGGAGTTATTTCCTGACGGGATGATTACAGAAAATATATTTCTTACATATGTAGAGCCATATACTTTTTTCAACGCGCTGGAGTAGAGTAGATTTTATGCTTGTATATCATACGTTTTACTTAGGAATCTGCAGCAAGAGATTTTGGAAAATGATTATGTAGACTCGACAAGTCTCAAGTTGCATTACATTTTCAATCTCCTAGCTTTAATTACCTGAAAACAGATTTGTTGCGTGCCATGGTTTACTTTCCGTTATATAATACATAAAGACAAGGTGTGGTTATGTCAGGTAAGACCGCACTGCAACCGCTATAGCGATACACCCAAAAAGCTCAGACTCTTTCATCTTCATAAACTCGACTTGGGGCTCACTGCGATAACTAACCACATGCCCGAGTCATTTTAGATGATTCAGTTGGGGAAACGGGCACGGCATCTAATTCATGAGTCACACTGCGTCATCGAGATCATGATCTATGCCCTAGATTCGCCACTATTCGGGCGATCTAGGAGCTGTCTGGCAATTTCCAGTATATAGATTGACCATCGCCCGCTTCCCAACAAGAACTCCATGTTTCTTCCATGGCTGCAATGAGCTTGCTAGGGGATGTCAAGATATTCTAATTAGTATCTTTCTGCATGCATAACGCTATCTTTCTATTTCATGTACATATATACCATGTAGATAGGATACGTTTGCCAGATTGACAACTATAGACTACTTTGATCTCTACATGTCAACTGCAAGCATCCACTTCTAACAAGGAAACACGCATCTTGCAACCCAAATGTGTTATTATTGTAAATTGTAAACCTATTTCACATATAATCCAAAAGAGAAAGCAAATACGATTAAAGTTCATATGGCGAAATATAGATGATAGTATAACTAGACAGTGGCTAGGTCGCCGTTGATAGTGGAATGACCCGAGAGTTGGTAAGTCGGCGTTGATAATGGAATGATCAGACAGTGGGTAGGTCGGCGTTGATAATGGAATGACCAGACAACGGGTAAGTCGGCGTTGATAATGGAATGGCCAGACAGTGGGTAAGTCGGCGTTGATAATGGAATGAACAGACAGTGGGTAGGTCGGCGTTGATAATGGAATGATCAGACAGTGGGTAGGTCGGCGTTGATAATGGAATGGCCAGACAGTGAGTAAGTCGACGTTGATAATGGAATGACCAGATAGTGGGTAAGTCGGCGTAGATAATGGAATGATTAGACAGGGGGTAGGTCGGCGTTGATAATGGAATGACCAGACAGTGGGTAGGTCGACGTTGACAATTGAATGACCAGACAGTGGGTAGGTCGGCGTTGATAATGGAATGACCAGACAGTGGGTAGGTCAACGTTGATAATTGAATGACCAGACAGTGGGTAGGTCGGCGTTGATAATGGAATGACCAGACAGTGGGTAGGTCTGCGTTGATAATTGAATGACCAGACAGTAGGTAGGTCAGCGTTGATAATGGAATGGCCAGACAGTAGGTAGGTTGGCGTTGATAATGGAATGGCCAGTCAGTAGAAACGTTGATGTCGATGATAGTATGACCATACAGTGGGTAAGTCGACGTTGATTATATCGAATCAAGCTAATAAGCGTCAAATATGTATTTTGAGTGCAATGCAAAACGTTGAAACCTCGATGCTGATATTTAAGTTTGGCCATCCCCATTAATTCCGTAACCATGATTAATTACTACCTCAGAAAGTTGATTTTATTGAGGTCTTATATAATAAGCTTTACTCATGCTGAGCACAGTGCAGGTTAACAATAAATGCACGAACGTTAGCAGAGGTAATCTTTCAGGTCTAACAGTTTTTTGTTAATGAGAAACTTATCTTAGCTATCTAAGGGACGTAGGTGTATGCATTAGTGTGTGTGTGTATGTTTGTTTGTGCGAGTGTGTGTGTGTGTTTGCGTGTTTGTCTGTGTGCAATAAATGTCAGTGTTATGTAAAGCAATTTCTGAGACACACTTGCAGAATTAAAGCGGTTAAACTTTTGCATCATTTAAAAGTAGTCTTACCCTCATCTGGACGGTAAGGGTAAGACTACTACAATACAGAATATACATACTTCAATATCTAACAATTGCAGCAGCTAATATAAGGCTTTGAAGGTGTTATACATTATCTGGTGTTCTGGAATCACAGCTCCGACCCAGTTAGCAAGGGGTGGAATCTATCCCTCAAAAGAACAATTGCTAGCTAGCGTCACACAATTTGCGATCATTTCGCTGCATATGCGCATTCAACGTACCACACGTGTGTTGAGTAGCGCAAAATCAAGAAGAGGATTCCCTCAAAACCAAACGACAAGGCTGATCCTGGACTTGGATGTCAGGTGACCTTGATTCAGCTTATAGTTTGATATGATGGTGCACTTACGGTGAGGCTACATAGAAGTCGTTAATTACCTAATATTATCAACAAACGCAAACTAATGCGACAAATCCAAAGCATGTTCAAAGACAGTTGTATACCGTGGATTCTCGAATGATTTAAGCTTTGCTACGAAGTCAGCATAACCGTCTTGAATTCCTAATGTTTGTAAAATATCAAGTAATTGAAAAGTGTAAAGGACTTGGACATTGATTACACAGCAACATATCACGGTGCAAAGATCGCCATCGACGTTTTGTTTTCTACCGCCGTTTATTATTTGCTGCGACCCTATCATTTTATAAGCGCATTGGTACACATGTGCCTTGAATTACCACCTGATTACGTCAACGACTACCTTAAACCATCAATTGCGTTTCCAATGTCCCATTTTAAGTTGTAAAGTTATTGACCAACTTTCCCAGGTTAAAAAATAGTCGACCAGTAAATCTATTCGATATTATATGCAATTGCCTAAGACCAGGTTATTAGTGGTCAATAAGGCATGTTATCGGGTTATGCGTATGACGTTGTGGTAACGAATTCATCCTTCCTATGTTACGCTCGGTGCATGGCTCATGTTACGTTGCGCTATGGTCTTTTGGTATCAAATCCAGATATTAACGATTGTTACACGAAGTGACGAGACAAAGTTGGGACCGAATACCATTATGTCAGAGGTGTTTATGGTGTCATGGCTGTTGTGGTACTTAGTCGATCAGCATATCTTTGGGATGCAGCCAAAGCTATAGCTAATTATGAAGATGTATATGCTTTTATCCCATGAACTGACTTCTGATACTGTACATATACGAGTTTTTTTATCACTGTGAAGTGATCATACATATTCATAATGTAGTGAGCGTCATGTTGGCTGCGGATGCAAGGCTACAAAAAAACTCTAGGCTGTGGACGAGTTTATGGAAACATACTGTGGCCCACTTCCGTAGAGTGATTATTCATGTGCCGCTCTTGAGGGGCCAAAAGAGTCATGACTCATGTTGTTAGGTAACTAACGACCTAGCCTCTACTTTTTACTGCGCAACTTAACTGCTTACTAACTGAGCTATTACATCCACTAAAGAGCAGTGATGGAGTGTCCAGGGCAGATAAGTGGCAACTATGAACTGGGCCGTGCCTTTCCTCTCATCGCGTCTAGTCTCATTCCGTTCAGCCTCTCTGAAATAGAGCTAACGTGCCTATATGTGCTCTGCATCGATGGGAATTTATATAAACCAAAATAATCAGCTCTCTTATTTGAAATTCGAGGCAGCCTCTGCATAAGGTTATGTTTATTCCCACAGTCTTGTAGTACGAGATGCCATCATCAAGCGAATTCTAAATACTGTTCATGCCCTTACCACCCGCCGGTCCGGCCAAAACATCACTGCAACGTCCGTGTTTTCAGGACCATTTAATTTTAAAACAACCTCCCCAGTTAACTGATCGTGAGTGATATGGGTCGTTTGTGCTACCATATGTATCACAAGCTGACCCCCGAACATAGCATGTGCAAAGTTTTGAAGATGTTATCATTTTTTCGAAATCATTCCAATTCATTTAGACTGATTGACTTTAACTAAAAAGGAATTGTGTCTTTATTTTGATGAACACATGTTGACTGAACGTCACTACTGATATATGGAACACTTCAGCTCTGCCGCAACATTAGCATGTGCTATTGTACTGCTACAAGGGGTGATAAATTCGATAACTAACCACTATTGAGAGTTATTATGAATTCAATTCAGATCAAAGTGCTGTTAACCAGCTTCCTACGACCATGGTATACTTCCTACAAGTTGACTTTGCGTGGTAGACAAGCTGTTCGCATGAGTATTGAATCCAACGGATGATTAATTAATTCTCGATGAAGCGCCAATTTCTGGACATAATCCATCGTGCCCTAATACATGCATCCCGGGATAGCGGGTTGGACCAATGCAGTAAACATAGATCTGTCCCCAGGCATAGAACTCGATCAAGGGCCATCGGGCTTGTGTGACAATACCTCAACAAGTCACATCATGTCAAAACCAGAGCTCTAATATACAAATAGTACAGTTATCTTTAGTTGAGTTGTTTGTCTCCTTAAGTATAAACTGCTTGCTTCCAGATCTGTCTGTAGGTTGGTTTTGTCATCACTATCCCCCATTCGGATCTTTCTGCTGTTTTCTTTGGAACATCTCAAGCCATTAATGATGTGAGAAGGTCATATAAACGAGTTCAGGCACACTGTGATTACCCATCCGTGAATTGACGAACTCGATATAGGAGCTCTGCTGTAACGATTCCATCATGAGAGTATTTATTTCTGTTTTCAGCTTATAGATGTTGCACCTTCACTGTAATATAGTGGACGCAACTAGGTCATTGGTTTCCCAATCGAAACAATCACTCATCGCATGTTTGATATGCGTTAGGTAAAATGACATTTAAGTCAATTCCGTGTGCAATTTCTATGCAACCGGGTAGATAGAATGCAAGCAAAATTGATGTAATGTAGAGGGGCAATGCGCACTGCCAACAGAATGTAGTCAATGGGTTGTCCAGTAGACCGGGGCTGTGATAAAATGCTTTATGTCAGTACCAGCTGGTGTCCAGTCCGTGTAGTTATGTACAAAGTAAAGGCATGTTATTAAACATAAACTTATGCATTAATCGAATACATTTCCACATTGAAACTAACATACTGCCGTCTGGATGCTGCAACAAAGTAATACAGAGAAACGATGATATACTAGTAATGGCTAACAATGTGATGTACGCCAGTACTTCTAATGCTGCTTTGTGTTGCTGGCATTTTACTACCAATAGTGTTTCCCTCGACTCAGTGTATTGTCTAGTATATCATCAGAGCGACGGATGCAAACTATGTACACCGCAGTTGATGACCATCCGATCAATACCTATCTACTCTAACAACATCACTTAGTTATATTTGTCATTTGATAATGTAGCAACTACGACCAGAGCTCAGGGCTAGTGGATCCTCTTCGCATTCAGAAACACTCACCCATTAATAGCGCTTTCAAATAGATCCATACTTTAGTGGTGACTGTTGGCGAATTGCACCATCGTATATATCTGTCATTGACAGGAATGTGAATTATCTCATGGCATTAAGAATGGAACGAATTGTTAATTTGGTGTGGATACCAACATCATAAGCTTGTTGGTTTATCCTGTAGGCCTTTTGCCAACTGCAGATGTATGAAACGACACCAAGTCCTACTAAATGAGTCGCATCATAATACTACATTGCTGCATTGTGATGAAAGTTTGATTATGCATCAATATACCGGCCTGGGCCGTGGAACAGATGATCAGCAAGGGAAAACATACATTCTCGTCGATTGCGCAATATTACATAAGCCATGGCGCATATTATAGGCAAGATACTCATTACGGTTTTCGCAGCTAGACAGTGCAGTATGGCATTTGTAATTGATATAATCTTTATAGATACCTATTTGATATGGATTCTACAAATCAACAGAGGCTTCGTTGAGAATAATGCTTGCTTGCGTCGGACTCATAACTCGGTGGTAAGCTTGACGATATTGAACGATCTACTGACCTAATTAATATACAAGGTCAGGGACTCGCCTTTCCCATTGTGGCAGACGACAATGGAGTTAATTAGTCAAGTGTTAAAATTACATTCTAAAGATTCCGGTCTCATACCAATGACCTTTTAAAATAACCAATGAATTATCATTTCCAGGTTTTTTCAACACACTTGATTGCAACTGACACTCGATGCTTCTGTCAGGGTGTTTTCCTGCTGGCGAGGTATCATACGGCATCCAAGAAAAATTAGTCGCTCTGCAACATATACTCTGGGTAACGTTATCCAACGTTATATAGAAGACGATTCATCAATAGCGGAGGTACGGACAAGTAACCAACAATGGTCTTCATCATTTGAACTTGCATCCAGTGTGCTCAAGTGACACATATCAGATATATATGAATAACAAACACCGCGATCAATGACATGCTTTATTGACCCTGAGCTGCAACAATGTGCGACAACACCTTCAAGACTTACAGCGCCAAAAGGACGATTCCTTTCCGTGAAAATGACGTCACGACGCTGAGATCTGCTTGTCGCCTTATCTCTCGACAAAAGCAAGGCACCTTGCAGCTTGACTGCCTCACGTGTGATTTCGTTTTGTTTCGATTTCCAGTCACCTCAACTAGAAGTCAATTTATGTGATATCGATTATCTGAAACTACAAGGTATATGCGTGAGTATCGCCTCATGCATTTTTCAGCTGCAGGAAATGTGGCGCGTTAAGCTGTGCGTCGATGGCGCTCTTCTGTGGAAGAATCCCTTGTGTCGTGATGGTGTCTGCATCGTGGCAAATCAGTATAGGTTAATTTGTCATTGTTAATTGGAGAAAGTTGTCCCAGGAAAACTGCTTGAAATAGAGTTATGGTAGGTAGTTAGTAATCACGCGTGGTTATCAACCAACGACTATGCAAGCAAATTAATGTGTATCGCCTCATATAGTTATCATTGACAGTAGTGGGAATTCTCTAATGGCATTAAGAATGGGAGTGGTGTTAAGATGGTTTGAATGCTATCAATACGACCCCGATTTATAACAAAACGACAATAAATGCGTCCCATCAGGTAGCCCTACAAGACGTCTGCGTAGACGTCTTACCTTTTTTCGAAACAACGCAATGCGAATATTTTTAGATCGATTCAGACAACTACCAAGCACAAAACATACACAAGTGATGGAGTTATAGAATGCAATGATGTTTTACGGACGATTTTATCCCTTTTCGGCGGGGGATTTCATCCATGGTAATTATTTATAGTTCGATCAATTTGGGAAGCGGTAAAAAGTCAGAAACACAGCAACATGTTTGTTTACAAGTTCAAGACCACATGCATTGCCCATGCGCAGAATGACGAAGTCTAATGCTAAGCCCGGGGGGGGGGACTTAAGTGTAATGATATAGTATACATGTGCCGCACGAAGGGGGTGGTTTTTTGACATCTTGACTTTTACGACGGGTTAGACAATCGCATAATACCTTGTACGATGGAGTATACTTTTTCTCATTCTCAACGAGTTCAACGGGTACGGGATTTCGAGGTCCCGCGGCACACCCCTGTCCGAGTTAGGGTAAGTGCCCCCCACTTGGGATGCTAAGGCAATGCGGGAAATCGCGAGAATTAATAGTTTCCAAAA
The DNA here is from genome assembly GCA_034190875.2 of Urechis unicinctus. NCBI lineage: Eukaryota > Metazoa > Annelida > Polychaeta > Xenopneusta > Urechidae > Urechis > Urechis unicinctus. Next base: position 15,893,745 of record CM067351.1, read on the forward strand.
TGGCAGACTTCGTATCGCGATTTGTTCGGAAACGAACTATCGATGGCATTTATTGAAGAATAGCGTCGAGTGGTGGTAAGTTTTTTGGAGCGAAAGGTCTATTTTTTGTAAAGGCTCTTGATATATGTTATTTTCTAGGTGCGAAATGTAGCCCTTCGCGAGATATAGTCCAAACTAAATATCGCCGACTGTGTTTTGACTAACTGTTCGTAACGGTATAAATTCATGTTACCGTTACACCGGAGCTACCCATCAGGATGCTACATTGCGGCGGTGCCTGGGTCGTGGAGCAGATGGCCAGCGAGGCAAATAACTACTTTCCGTCGAGTGCACCATATCACACGGACCATGGCGCATATTTTACACATGATGCTCATTAGGACACCAGATGACGGTCGGGTTATGTAGCTTGGATGTATGTATGTATGTATGTCATTTTTAATTTACATAACACTTGAAAATATGTAGAGCCTGTGTTCTCCCTACTGTCTGCCATCAGATTAGTATTCTACTATTCAACAGAGATTTCTATGAGGACGTTCGCCTGCTGACAGACTTACGATTTACATACCTAGGAGTGTAGCATTATACCTGAAGGATATACTGACCTTTGTTTGTCTATGAGGAAAAGACTTGCATTTACCACTATTGCCGACGATTACGTCAAGCATTAAAAAGGCAGCCTCAACCTTACGCTATCGGTCTGATACTGGTGGCCTTGAGTCCTAGTATATTAATAATATATCCCGGATATATTCTGGGGTACGTTGTACAAAGGCAAGTAATAGGATTAACAGAGCATTAGCATTCAGTTTTCTTAAGTAATACAAAACACATATCTAAGAACGACAACCACGGGATTAGGGATTTGCTATATTAACCTTAAGTCGCATCAATGAACGACAACAGAAAGGAAGCCATCGGAGACCAAAGAATGACACGATTCCGAGTAAATGCTCGATAAAGCTAATGAGTTCGACCTTACGATTTCCAATTCATACATGAACTGCGTCATATGGGTCTTTAAGATAGCGTTGAGACCTGCTTTTCGCCTTATTTATCATCGTCCCCATGCAGCCTCCCTACCTCACATGGGATTTCGTTTTGCTGCCAGTTTATGTGATGGCGAATACTTAAAACTACACATTGTCTTCCGGGGAAAGTTTCAGCTTCAGCGGAATATGGTGCGTGGTAGCTGTCTGTCCGATCGATGGCGCTAATCTGTGGAAGAATCCCTTTTATCGTGATTGTGCCTGCAAGTGGGGAATCGATATAGATAAATGTTTCATTGAAAATCACTATAAATAAAGTTATGGGAGATAGTGAGTAATTACGCATGGTTATCATCCGACGACTGTGCATGCAATTTACCGACGGACATCGACCCTCGCTGGGAAAAGACATACATTAACCTAGAAACAAAATCATGTATTGCAACCGAGCCAAAGAAATCGTATTTTCTTCGCGGAATCATGGTTACTGCTATATTACATGAGGAAAATCATCAGGTATACTTGTAAGGATCGCCAAACATTAATCATTTTTTACTTACAGTGGAGTAGTGTGAAGTCACTATATTAGTGGTTGAGGTTTGTGCGAGCAGCCAGTTTCACATTGTCGCGTGCTACCATGAACCCTATACGTATTGTTTAGATGTTCCACTTCGCATTTAGACAAACGGTGTTGTTGTCATATACTACGGATTTGATGAAGTTAAATAATGTTCGAACCTATCACAACATTACTAATTCAGGTAACAATTGTAGAATAGTTCATGATGAGGAAGATGCTAAGTGAGGTATGTGTTTCTGGCCTTGGGATGACGAAAGTCGATGAATCATGTTTGTTTACGAGCGCAAATTAGCTTGAAATCACGTGTGTTTGTCGATTGCTGGAACTTGTATATTAGATTCAGTTGAGTTTGTCCTTTGGAAGTATACAACAGGTTAAGTGGAGCAACCACCATCTATCATCCAGGGGACATTGATGCTAGGAATAGCCGTTCCATGGTATATCGCCAGCGCACATGACACGTGCCGGGGAATCGAACGTTAGGACGCACGAGGGCGCCACTTCTCATGGCAGAGGAGTCGCTTGATCCGGTCGGAGTAGTTATTTTCGCTGGGATATGTTTTCTAAATCCTATGAATACTTCTAAATGTTTGGGCAGATATGCATGTCTTATTGAATGTTAACATAGTTACTAGTGCACGTGGCGTCCGTCGAGTAGAAAGAGTCAAATACATTGATCTATAAGGATCTGATCTGCTCTCTCGTGGTCCATAAAGTAAAATAGCATATCATACTAAAACTACCGCAACAACTCTTCACGATACCCTATTATGTTGTGTGATTATGAACGATCGTATTTACGGTGCCCCTACGAGTCAGCTGTGAGTCAAGCATGTTGTCATTTGAAAGTCATCAGGACCACAGCGGAGATCGGGGCTCCTCAGGAACGAGTAGATGAATGAGATGGAGAAGTCTGTAATTACCCTAAGGAATATCGCCAGATTATTGTACTCTATCGTGATTAACCTTTGGAATATCTTCAGATTAATGAATTCTATCGTGATTACCATAACTACGCTTGTATCTATCCTACATCGTAGAACTATCATACTTACTCTGACTACTTTCGTCAGGACTCGGCTTCAACGTCGCGCAAATGTCGCGTATGGTCGTAGTGCCATTGTCATTCTGCCGTATAAACGTCATACATTACTCGTCCCCGTCCATCTCCAAGTGATACTCTACGTTCCGTCAACCCGAATATTCATGAGTTATCATGCTGTAAAACTCGTGGGTTATATTGGCCATACGCGTGAAATGAGTTAATGGGAGGTCTGAACTCGTACAGAAAACAAATGAACGACTGTGAGGAATAATGACTGCATAATCGTTACCTCCATTGATATCGTGGCGGCATTACCGATAAGCCTAGGTAATTGGCAAATGATTTCATAGCAGGATTTGTAGATTAACCCGGACAACATCAATTCAGCTTATCATTAAATTATTCCCCATAGAGCTAACTACTGCTTTTCTTAATTCATCAGATTTGTCCTGTGCCAACTGGCGATATGCAAAGGCCACATGTGATATACGGAAAGTCGTAGTGCAAAACGTTGGGAATACGTATCGGTAATAGTCAAAATGTCAATAATCGGCCTCATTGGTGAAATTGCCCCATGATAAAAGTATATGTCGCAGGATGTGATCATTTAGTTAGTACGATGATTGCAATCAAAGAACGATTATGGCAGGCGTTGGCAGATGTCGGAAGTAGCTACCTTCATGGCACCTCAGCATACACTTGCATGTTAACTGCATTCGACGTCGACACTTGATTTTGGCTGACGGGTGCTTAGTAATTGGGAACGATCCATTGCTTCATGAATATCAAATTGCTTGTAGTTATTGAGATAACACCATGTATTACGTATTTCACTTGGCATTAGTAACCTTTTCTGGTGAGCTTACATTGATTAGTACAATTCAACTTTGATAATTTGCTTGTCAGTAAATGTGTGAGTATTTATTAAGTCTAGTCTACTGCGTTGCGCATTTACGTTATTACTATGAAATCTGTAGTTATTGCTGCGGATATGGGAATACTCAACAACAAGAAAAACGATGGTGCTCTAATATATAAGGTGCCATCAGACTAGGCAAATACTAATTTGGCGTACGATCTCGACTCTTAATGATTAGACTTCAAGGGAAATAAATCATTGTAACATGATGAATATTAAATCGTTAAAAAACCGCTTCAACCTTTTCTAATGAATTTGGACACACGCCAAGACCACGTCTTAGCTTAGTGCTAACAGCGTCTTTCGCCTGCGAATATCAGAAGACATAACCCGCTTCATATTTGGATACATTTTGACCTGTATCTAGCGCGTGCATTGCAAGCAATGTATGAAGCTTGTTTATCCATGTTGGCCAGGTTTAGTACCATACCCTCGATATGGTTCACAGATGTCAATTAGCTCGCCAGATGTTTAGCAGATGTTCAATTAATCTATATGTTTTCCTTGTTCGACCCATTGCTATGGTGAGGGGTAGCGGGTGGGGTTCTTTACGACCACAGCGATGTGAGCTCTAATTCTGCTCGTTCTTGTCGATTACTATAAACATGGCAATCAAATGATGTACACAGCTATTGAACATCACATTAGCATACAATACTTGACATCTTGACATAAAGCAGTTAGATATCATAATCACTGCAATGCAGGACATAAACAGACAACTGATAAGATATGGACTGTACTCGATTGAATTTCACTTCCTCAATACGTGGGGATATATTACGTGGCGGATGTGAATTGGCTGAAAGATGGGAAATATGGCGGCCTTTAGAAATAGAAGTAAGTCATTTGCAAAAGTCGTGAACCTTAAATAAACTACATTTGAAGATTAATATGAGAATATACGTTTGTGATTTGGGCATTAGTAATGGTACATTAATGTGATAATGAGTGATATTAGGCGTAATACGTGATCTGTGATTAATGAGTGATATTAGGATTTGAAGGACGTAAAAAAACCATGAAATTATTATAATTATAATATTATATTAGTATTATAACTATTATCGTACATTTCTGCCTATCACAAATCACTCAACAGCAAGTATTTGGTGGTTATTTTAATCACCGAATTAATGTTATTAAAACACCGACATATAATTTAGCATTAAGCGACTATCGTGGCTGTTTCAAAGGGCACAGCTTGGTGAGATAATCTAAATTTGGGCCTTGTCCTCGATTGTACCAAAGTGTACGGTCCCCGTCTTGAGTTTATGACTTAAAATAGGAATATTTGCTTTACCTGTATGAGATTCCCACAGTTGGTGGTAGTACGAGATGCCATCATCAAGCGAATTCTAAATACTGTTCATGCCCTTACCCTTACTACACACGGCTTTAAATTATATGGTTGCCAAAGCCTACCGGTCCGGCCAAAACATCACTGCAACGTCCGTGTTTGCAGGACCATTTCATTTTAAAACAACCTCCCGAGTTAACTGATCGTGAGTGATATGGGTCGTTTGTGCTACCATATGTATCACTAGCTGATCCCCGAACATAGCATGTGCACAGTTTTTAAGATGTTATCATTTTTTCGAAATCATTCCAATTCAGTTAGACTGATTGACTTTTACTAAAACGGAATTGTGTCTTTATTTTGATGAACACACGCTGACTGAACGTCACTACTGATATATGGAACACTTCAGCTCTGCCGCAACATTAGCATGTGCTATTGTACTGCTACAAGGGGTGATAAATTCGATAACTAACCACTATTGAGAGTTATTATGAATTCAATTCAGATCAAAGTGCTGTTAACCAGCTTCCTACGACCATGGTATACTTCCTACAAGTGGACTTTGCATGGTAGACAAGCTGTTCGCATGAGTATTGAACCCAACGGATGATGAATTAATTCTCGATGAAGCGCCAATTTCTGGACATAATCCATCGTGCTCTAATACATGCATCCCGGGATAGCGGGTTGGACCAATGCAGTAAACATTGATCTGTCCCCATAGTACTCGATCAAGGGCCATCGGACTTGTGTGACAATACCTCAACAAGTCACATCATGTCAAAACCAGAGCTCTAATATACAAATAGTACAGTTATCTTTAGTTGAGTTGTTTGTCTCCTTTAAGTATAAACTGTTTGCTTCCGGATCTGTCTGTAGGTTGGTTTTGTCACCACTATCCCCCATTCGGATCTTTCCGCTGTTTTCTTTGGAACATCTCAAGCCATTAATGATGTGAGAAGGTCATATAAACGAGTTCAGGCACACTGTGATTACCCATCCGTGAATTGACGAACTCGATATAGGAGCTCTGCTGTAACGATTCCATCATGAGAGTATTTATTTCTGTCTGTTTTCAGCTTATAGATGTTGCACCTTCACTGTAATATAGTGGACGCAACTAGGTCATTGGTTTCCCAATCAAAACAATCACTCATCGCATGTTTGATATGCGTTAGGTAAAATGACATTTAAGTCAATTCCGTGTGCAATTTCTATGCAACCGGGTAGATAGAATGCAAGCAAAATTGATGTAATGTAGAGGGGCAATGCGCACTACCAACAGAATGTAGTCAATGGGTTGTCCAGTAGACCGGGGCTGTGATAAAAGGCTTTATGTCAGTACCAGCTGGTGTCCAGTCCGTGTAGTTATGTACAAAGTAAAGGCATGTTATTAAACATAAACTTATGCATTAATCGAATACATTTCCACATTGAAACTAACATACTGCCGTCTGGATGCTGCAACAAAGTAATACAGATATGACCAATTAACTGGCAATGATACAGAAGCCACAAAGCCAATATGGCTATAGTACTCATAACGTTCAGAGGGGGGAGAGTGTTGTAGTTGTAAAGCGATTCTGTTATAGTTGAACAGGGAACATTGGTTTGATGTAAATGAGTAAATGCTCGTTAAAGCAAATGAGTTTGACCTCACGATTTCCAATTCATACATGAATTGCGCCATATGGGTCGTCAAGATAGCGTTTACGCTTTGACCTTGTGATTTCGTTTTGCTGACTAGACGTGCGCTTAAATCTCGATTATAATCAATTAGCTGCCAATTGATGTGATGACGAAGACTTAGAACTGTACATTGTCTACGTAGATTGTTTTTTTTAATCGAATATTAACATAGCTCCTACTGCTTGTCGCGACTGTCGAGTTGAATGAGACAAAAACATTCACCCACGTGGATCTGCTCTACACTATGGTGGCCTGTAAATCACAATAGCATACCATAATCACGATATCTTGTGGATCCTCTCCTTCTATCATAACAAACCTCGGATCTTGAGTTTTGACGAACCGAAAACATGTGGAAACGTTCAATGAATGCATCAACTGTGTGATATTCGCGAGAGATGAATGTGATGATACTGTACATCATGACAGCACTGGTGAGGCTGGATTTGGGCTTCGCGAAAAAGCAGTAATCATAATGGTTCATATAAAAAAAGCTTCATAACGTCAGAGTAAAGTTCATAAAATCTATCAATTAAGTGACGTGCTTGGATTTTACTTCGCTTAAAACAGCTGGATGACACCACAAAAGGAATGGATGAGGATGATTGCAATGATTGGAAAGTGCCCCTTGTTTAACAACCTACCCGACCAGGTTACGAACCTCAGCCACTGCAACTGATATAGCAGCGACAACAGGCTGGTATCTGATGCATCCGACCAACCGGCTTCTCATGGATGTTTCCTGAATCCCATGAATAATTCTACATGGTTGGGCAGATATGCATGTTGAATCGAAAAAAACATAGCTACTACTACATGTTGTGTCCGTCGAGTAGAATGAGACAAAAACATTAACCCACGAGGATCTGTTCTGCTCTCTGGTGGTCCATCAATCACGATAGCGAATCATAGCCACGACATCTTGTGGACCCTCTACTTCTATTATAACAAACCTCGGACCTCGAGTTTTGATATTCGAGTGTTTGACTGCCTAGATTGCTCTGCGAACCGAAAACATGTTGAAACATTAATTGTTCTAACTGCATCAACACTATGCCATTTGCGATTGAGCATTGTGATGATGCTGCACTTCATGATAGCACACGTTAAGCGGAATTTGTGCTTTGAGAAAACGCATAAATCATAATGGTTTGTATCATAGAAAGCTTCATAACGTCTGAGTGAAGCTCATAATATCTGATAATTAAGTGACACGCTTGCATTTTACTTCGCTTCCAACAGCGGAATAACACCACGAGAGGGATGGATGAGAATGATAGCAATGGTTGGAAAATGCCCCATAAGCTCTACTGTAACGGACCCTACCCTACCGGGTTACGAAACTAAGCCACTGGGACTCAATTCATAGCGACAACTGGCTGGGATCTGATGCATCCAACCGGAAGTGATGCATCAAAACGGCCTCCCACGTATCAAACACATTGGTTGTTGTACCATGTTAAATAATTATGTATCATTAAATGAAGGCTGGGTCATGGGGCAATTATTCAAGAGGCTATATTATATTCCTCATGAAATACACTATTCTAACTCCCTAATGCTATGTATTAGCTCATACGGGACTCATGCTTTTTGATGTATGCCATTTAGCGACCTCACGTGTAGCCCTGATTAGACGCTTTTACCTTGCTGTCATCATATTGTAATGCAAGGCTTAGACTCAGTGATCGAGAGACACCGAGGGTCCCTTGTAGGTCATTAAGCGCTGGTAGCCCATACAGAGCACCCCATTGCAAAGCGCGACCTCTACTGCTAGCCACTCGCACTAACAGAGCGCTCGCGACCATGCTGGCGCGCCCACTATATGTTTTGGCTATATCCATGGTAACTCAAGGTAAATAACAATCAACATAAAGAAGGCCTGGTATGAACGTAGGGTAAGTGGTTGCGCAACAAAAATACATCCTATGTTAATAATGATGATGATTTCAGCGGCTTATGACAGTATAATTCACCGAGGACCACATGCTGCGCCAGCAACCTGACAGGTGAGTATCAGATGGCCCTCTTACACTGATCTACGCCTCTATTTGGTTAAAGCGCAGTGTATACGAAAACCCATAGCTTGCAACACCACAGAGACTCTGAGGAGGAAGCCCAATACAGTGTAGTCTACTTTGAGTATTCCTCTCTCTTCTATTTACGGCGTTTTTCCTGGTCGCTCGTATGGACCATTGCTTATTCTAACATCAAAACCGAAGCACTCTCCTGTTGAGAATCGATTAAGAAGCTCCGTGTATAATCACCTGCCGCGTAATCCCAGCCTGCCGCTGTATCCCGACTGCCACCCAGCAAGTCTAATGCAATGTTACAAATATATAGCCTGTTAATCTTTTACATCCAACCACGACAATTTACTATTCCATAGCTACGCCGTCCCGACATCAGTCCAAAGTGGATTGTTTCCTTATAAGGCTGTCACATTTGCTATCATAATTTGAATTATTAGTCAAGGATTTCATACTATCTTACATTCTCTAGCTAGAGAAAGATTTGTAGGAATGATTATATCTGATAATTCCGGCACTGATCACTCTAAGCGATTCCCTATCTACTGTCGTTTAATGGGGAATAAGCAGGAAATTCCCGCATAAATATTGGGTGTACCAATTATAGTATATAAAAGGTGTAAGTTAATTGGGCATCTAAGAACCTCACACACGGTAATGTTTAATGTATGATACAGGTGCATTACCATATTGCATGTTTTGAAATGCTGGTAATGTATTTGATTAGATGTTGTGATGGAATCATGGCTAATGCAAGTCGTGGCATGTTGTCACTGCTGCACAGTCATGGAGTGGACAAAATTATTAACTTTCATCTGTTTGTAGCTTTCCAACGAGATGGTCTGATATGAGAATGGGAACATGTTGCGCTGCTATGGGCGAAGGGCGAGATGAGCTGCGGTCTTGTAAACAGCGACATACCAGATGATTAAAGATAATAGCAACATTAAGCATTTCTGGCCGATGCTCCAAATGGTTTTGTCTATTAGTCAAGCACGGCCTAGTCTCAATACAATCACGAACAAACACCAAAATGATACAGGATAATTGTGACTATTGAATTACGTAGACAACTTTTAGTGCAATGACACTTAACAATGTTGTCGCCAGGCAACACAATTAAGACACATTTTGTGTACGTTTGATGTGACAAGCCTAATGGAGATTGGTACGAGTCATGGTGTAGCTCCGAGGTGTGGAGACATTGGGCTGAAAGATGCGGGGATATGGGGCAGTTAATATATGCTACTGCAGGGCATATCGAAGGTCTGGCAGCGCAACTGAGGGCCAATTTAAGTCTGTATTGGATATAATTGACCGTTTTCTCTGTCGATGTTGGTGTTGCATACTTCAACAAACACAAACTCGGTTGCCATTGACGTATTAATTACTCTTTGTGAGGCGTCGCGCCATTTGCATTATATCTTGGCCCATTATTAATTCCAAAACCTTTAACAAAAGTTAGCTTGAGTTTACACTTTTTTTTCCGAGGTCTTTTCGACGACATATGTCGCTGTAAAGCCTCAAGTCGGTCGTTGAAATTCCTCCGGGTTACATTAGGGTTTTCATAACCACGGACAATAATTCACGCGTCCTTGTCACGTGACAATCTGAGCGTCTCCCAAGAATAGCTTAATTTCATTTTTTATTATGGCTGCATGCCCCTATACATCAATCCCCATGACGATAATATCCAGAGATATTCGGCTGATAGAAATCCCTCTGAAACAGACATTTATCAAAACTAAAGGATTGTGATTTTACGTCCCTTTTTACCTGGAATGTCTCCACAGCACGAGCTGATGTCATTGATTCATGAATGGTGAGACAGATTACGATATGTAGCCGTCAGATGGCATGTGAAGCAGCGCCAAATTGCATCATGCTGGTAAGCATTACGTCTTTAGCTGCTATTGTCTCGGACTCCCACACGCTGGCAAATATTGCTCTCCTCTCACCTGGATTCAAAGGATCAACTGATACATTAGATGCCATTTCACTGCGCGCTTATCGAGCGGATCTAGTTGAGCAGTTTAACATCAGCGGACAGGAGTACATCTAATCAGAGAACAGCTGTCGCTGTAAACCTCTAAATTTGAATATGTTTGCCATGTCGAGGATGATGTCGTGCAGAATTACGCTTTGGTGTATGGTGTCCATCATTAATGTTCATGTAGATGGGGTCCATTAATAATTGCCGATATAATGGATTTTTCATAAATACTCATAAATTAAGTGCTTAACACCGCATCTATTAGTATGTTCTTGTTTGTAAAACTTACACCCTGTGGGCTGACTAATGTCAACATGCCATATTTATCCATCGGTCGATTGTTATAAACAAGGAAACCAAGCGTGCGTCATTGTTGAATATGACTGTCCCGTTGTAATATTAGCCTACAATGTTGTTCTCGCCCACAATCGGTAGTTCAATCGTGTCTGACATCCCTGTGAGTTCTGCATGCAGGTAACCGACACGTGTGTTGGTGTCACTATCGGGACGATGGCAGTCATCAGAACTGACGATGCAATTAACAGTGTTTAAATCCAGTTTGAATATTTATATAGTACCCATATTAATTTAAGACGAATATTCCCTAATGTACTTTATTCTACGGCGCATAGACGATGAGGAAACTCCGATGACATAGCCACAATCACATAATATTCGCATGCTCATTGCACTCATTGAGCGAAAATGTCACTTTTTGTATGAGAAGGGATTAGGATCACTTATTACAGTCCCTGCGCCTTGTGAGATATGGTTTAGTCAGAATCACAGATACTGTGAAATATCGATAGTCTCATCTGTCTTTGCATAACCATTAGTGTCCCTTGGCGTCTGCTGTCTAGAATAATCACTGTGGTTGTCGTGCTCATTAAGGAACCCTCACTCTTCCGAGAACATACCACCAATTATTCGTTTGACAAGTATTCTCTTGTCAAATGTCACAAATCAGTTCCTCGCTAAGAAATTTGTCAGCTACTACATGTAATAATCGAATTTGTAACGGGTGAATTGTCTTGCCTATGGCAATCAAACCAGCATCATTATGGATGCCAACAAATCAAATTGGCTTCCCAAGAGCATTGTTTAATTGTCCTCATTTATGTAAACAATACACACAATTGGCACAGGATTTATTCCTACCGCGGAATATCAATTAACGACGGCAGCCTATGCAAACAGCTGCTTTCTCAGTGACCCATATCTGTAATAAATTCACAGTTACTACTGCAACACCGAACTGTTACTCAAAACTGCTCGATAACATGACGACAATTGAGGCTCTCCATCGCGCCCTGCTCCTCGTGGGCAGTTGTTTCGAGTTATGGTTCTGGCTAGTGGCATTAGAATAACATCGACTCTCAATATTCACAGTCTGTTCTACCAGCTGCTATCAGCAGACATACTTCCAATTGTCACATAATCGGGGAGTAGGTTGATTTGGAGATGGAAATTGCAGATGTTTAAATTATGCGAGCAAATTGGGTGGTAATGCTTCAAAAAGACGAAAATATGGCTTTATGAATTTTAGTCTGTGGTGCTGCTCATTCCGCAAACTCATAGTTGCTAAAGGTACTTACCTGTTTTCATCTCTTGTCACACATACGACACCACCGGCCGTACGCCAGTTACCCGTAAAGCAATAGTTTATTGATCAGCCTAGGATGCTTTAACTGGTGTTATATCTTGCGCAGCGCCCCCTACTGAGTTTAACACTCCAGGGTGTACCGCGGCCACAAGGCTGGCCTTCATACACGCAGCTGACGGATCTGTGAAGCATTTCTGGTATCGGATTTTGCGTTAGTATATCTGAATGACACTTTACAAAATTATAGAGCGAGGAAATCGGATGCATTCTCAATCTTTGTGATCGAATTGGCCATATGTACAGGCTTGATTAATCAAATCACAGTCGGATCTGGATATCTTCTGGTGGCTAAATCATATGGAATTGAAAGCATGGCAATGTTTGCACTGTCTAGAAGGTTTTCACGCAGGTTCTCGCGAACATTCAACATATTTCAAAATCAGACAATCAAACGGGGTAAGTTTTATATGCTGGGCTTATGCGACGTACGTGTGGATTGTGTCTGTTATAAGAAGCTCGAACACGATTATTCTCACACTGAATATATGTCGGATTAATAGCCCCATTCTATACTTAGACATGGTCAATTTCTATTCTCAAATAGAACGTTTGATCGCTTACGTGAACTATACCTTTGGTCGCCATTCGTACCATTTGTGTGACGCTGACATAATGCATTATTAACCCCCAACAGCTTTGCAATTCAATTGGCTACTTCTCCTGTTAAGTAACCGATAATTGTTAATCCGACGACACAAATGGTGGCAGGGTCGTACATAATACAGTGACATGTAGTCGAATGTGTATGTACGAGTAATGTAACAGTCCTGTATGGCGGAAACTGTTTCATAAATGCTGTTCTAGTATCCCTTAACTCAGGGAATTTAATCTGATAAGAAATAGATAAATGATGGCAAGTTTTGGCGAAAAAAATACTATTAAAACTATCGAGTGTTGGAGTCACCATCGGTGAAAGTTATCGTTGTCAGAGATCTCCATTGATGTATTGCATTGAAACGGTTACTATCACAAAGCATTGTTATTTCTCCTTACACCCCTTATATGTATGGCTTTATTGAAAACAACGTATTCGTGCATGAGTTGGTTTCGTTATTACAAGAAACTGCATGGATCACAGGGTAGTAGCTGTAACACTGTCTGCACCACAATCTCTACTTAGAACGTAGCGCCATTCCACTGCAAACGTGGTGTAAATTCCATGTCAGTTGGATAAGAGTTCATACATCACGTGTATGATATAATCGTCAATGAGAGAGGAGTCCATCCATTCCCCGGGAACCATGTTAGATTTATTACCTTTACGAGTATTGCCACGGCGTAAACGTATTTGCGTCTGTAATAGAGCAAGTATAACTGGCGGATACTGGTGAATTCTTGCAGACAGATCTAAATGCTGCAGCTATTCACTCGATCGACGTATCACAATCACAAGCTTGATGCTTACGGTTATTACCCCAATCCGCGATGAAACCAGTCACCCATAACGCTGCCTTTCTCCATAATAACTCTTCTTAGTCATATTATGGAAATTAAAAATGTTATTCAAAACCATGGATGATAATCAGATTTTAAAAATGCATAATCCAAGTTCTGATTTTAGTTTTGAAGAATGTCAAAAATATAAATTCCGAAAATAGCACCAATGTTGAGACAAGGAACGACTCATCGCTCGTTTACGACAGCTACGGTTTTTTTCAGAGAACGATTAATGCCATTACACTTCTTGCCGACTAGATAAGATGATGTACGTTTCTGCGGTAGATATGATTTTTACGACAGAATGGAGCAGTTTCTGCAATAGGTTTTTGACAAAAGTGTTGTCCATATTTTGTACAGACCATGATCTTGATGACCTTGAAATGCAAGTGGTTCGCTACAAGCCAGAAGGACTTGACGCACTCTGCAAAAATACCAAATTTTCGCGCAAGGAGCTTCAAATAATGTACCGAGGTTTCAAACAGGTGAGAACATACTTTGGTATTCGGATGGCTAAAAATACTTGTGTTATAACGACTTTTCATATTTTCAATTGAAATGTAAACATCGCGGTCGATGGTTTCAGGAATGTCCCACGGGAATAGTGAATGAGGAGACGTTCAAAGAGATTTATGCTCAGTTTTTCCCTCAAGGGGGTGAGTATCCAAACAGAACGTTTACCGGGCAGCGTCATGTCTGCCATAAGTTCACTGCTCGGGTTGTATCAACGTGCTATTGGTTCGATGCATCGTGCCTTTCTTAAAGGAACAGTGTGTGGCTTAATAGAAATGGTTGCTTATAGAACCACTCCGTTTTGTCTGTGCCATACATAAATGATTTGAAAAAGTACACACGCAGATTGAGTCGCATGATTTTACTGTCAATGCGTATGGCATCTACTTGTCGTGCAGATTCGAGCACGTATGCACATTTTGTCTTCAACTCGTTTGACCAGGATCGAAGTGGTACTATAAGTTTTGAAGTGAGTGTGCTTGTTTCATCTGCGATATGAGCTAACCACTTTGAGGTATTTTAAGCAAGTGATAATTTAATCTTCATAGATAGATGTGATCATGTGTTGTGACTGTATTGACACAGGAGTTTGTGTCGGGCCTGTCCGTGTTGGCCCGCGGAACGTTTCACGAGAAGCTACAATGGGCATTTAGCCTATATGATATTAATGGCGATGGCAAATCACCAAAGATGAGATGCTTGATGTAGTGTCCGCGATCTACGACATGATGGGGCAAAATTCGGACCCTATTGTTGATGACCGCACGGCCAAGGATCACGTGGAAAGAGTGTTTCAGGTAAGAGAACGAAGTGGCTTTTTCATATATTGCTATGGCAAATATAATATGCATAATAATATCATCACGTTGGATAATGTTTGTGAATGGCCACAGAAAATGGATCATAATGGAGATGGAGTCATTTCAACTGAGGAGTTTATGGAGACTTGTCGAAGGGTAATGTTACACTTTGTCGTTAATTGTTGTTTGTTATCGGTTAGCGACAATGCGTTAACATTATCTAAACATCAACTGCAAAAACAAAGCTCGTGTAACTGCTATGCAAATCGCGATCATGATGTGATCTGTGACATATAGGGAGATGAATGCACACATAACTGCTGCATTCTATTATATATAATACCAACACTTTATTGGCTATTTGTTATGTTACAGGACAATAATATATGCAAAGCTATGATGATGTTCGACACAGTTCTGTGATTATCCCACATTTCCAATACTTCACAGCAGTACCTGAACAAATACCCTCAGTAATGACAACGTGAAAGACACGGTACATTAAATGGATATGGTGAACTGATGCACAGCAGCATGCATATGCTCAATTGCAAATAAATATGCCTCAGCGGGATTTCGAGACTATAGTCACCTTCCATTTGGCAAATCATCGACCTTTTATTCAAAGGCAATGTGTTGATTACCGAGTGGGCGCCATACATTCGTGATTTAAAGTGTGGTATATAAGATGGATAAAGGTATCAGCAATAATCAGCCATTTATAGAAGTCAGTGTAGCAATTCACATCAAAGTTCGCTTTTTATATGTATTTGTTATTTGTGTTGTAAAAGTCATTCCTCAATCATACTAGGTAGCAAAATATATTTATCCCCCTTAATTGCTTTATTCATAACCAATAAGAAACAATAAAGCTATGGCGCAATCTTCGCGCATTTATCGTATTGTGTGATTGAAACACTATGACATGAGTATATAGGAGAAAAGCAACATCAATATGAAGCATATTAACATATCAAAAGATACTTCTGACAAGAGTTTGACAGTGCTTGGTATGAAGTATCACTCTAAATGGCCATATTATAAGATCCATGCAATAAAGATTTTATTTTAGCTTATGCATGAAGTAGTGGTCAAGAAATATAAATTATCCAATACATTTCCGACGTCATTAAAGATCGCTAAATGGGGTGTTGTTTTTCAATTTGTCTATTGTATGCATTTACCTGTTACATTGTCATATCTATTTACATGTCAACCTATTCAATTAGATACGCCAACAAAACTACAGCAAACATTCATATAACAGATGCAAAACAACTCAATAGTCCAAACGCACCAAGAGCACTCTATCCGGGGGCGATGGTGCGATGTTTCTTTGGACGGTAGTCATTATGCTTTAAATTCTATTCATCAACAAATACTTATTCATTAATACTGCTCCTTTGCTAGATAAAATCCCGGGGCGCATAGTCCCAGCAAGGGCGTATTGACCCGGGGCGGATCGTCTTGGGGGCGCACTGACCCGATACCCAAACCCACGACACTATTGAAAATGACACACATTCAGTCAAATATGACATAATCACGAAATTACATGCTTATTAATAATGTTGAATCGGGTGTACTCGCCATTGAAGCTGGAGCAGAAGGGAACTGACAATACGCAACCACATAGTGCGTGGAAGTGAATGGCGCACATTTGTGGGTGTCTGGTGTCAACCGACAGCTAATACCATCTCTCCTACCCCACTTGAGTAAAAATGAATCTCCAATCGAAATGGAATGTTAACCTTGAGTGTGTTGGTGCAATAAAGCAATGTATGTAACTACTTAAATTATCTTGTAAGGAAACGCTATCCACGCTGTCAAGCTGCCCATGCTCCGACCTAGCACTCCGGCAGTGCTAGCACTTGACAACGCGGGAGAATTCATTAGTGACAAAAGCGTGTGACCGACCTGTTCGACATCAGAGCCGACTCCACATGATGATCAAGAGTTTTACCAATGTACCCCCTTCCCCATCACAATTACAAACGTCAACCCGCGCCAAGAGATATCTCTTGAAACCATTGTTCTATTGGCAGGTACATCTGTTGGATCGTCTAGACTTGTACTTGCTGATCTTTGATCTGTTGCAGCCAACAGCAGTACACAGAAACCAAGAGA
Source organism: Urechis unicinctus (assembly GCA_034190875.2). Taxonomy (NCBI): domain Eukaryota; kingdom Metazoa; phylum Annelida; class Polychaeta; order Xenopneusta; family Urechidae; genus Urechis; species Urechis unicinctus. The sequence continues at coordinate 15,910,836 of CM067351.1, forward strand.
AGACCATAGCTCTCATATTTGTGCTGTGGCATGTCCTGTGTGTTAGGGTGCAAAGTATAAGCTCGTTGGGGAAACATACACCACGTGTTCTGATAATTAACGACTCATATCAACCATACACTACACAGCTTAAGTCCTCCTTTATCCCAACATCACACGAGGGGTTATATTTGAAGGGCTGATATTGCACGAAGTGTATCTCACTTAAGTCCCCCTCATTTTATTGAAACCCAACGAGCTGATGTGATAAAACCTTGCTCTTCAATCTCCGTAATTAATGTTAGTCATTTACCGTCGACTGCCATGTAATTACTTACATGCCTGGAACAAACGTTTGGTGGGCAACCGCAGCGGTATGTCCATCACTATACGTTAGCAACTACATTGTTCTGTTGGCTTAATGGTAGTAAACTGCAACGCTATCAATATGTGTTGTCGAAATATCTGGGCAAAGTGTCATCGCGTAATAAGATAGCTATCGTTTATAGCAAAAGTATGGTTTTTCCTTCCGAATAGGGTGTTATGCTCAGAAGAACAGGTAAGAAGAACGGGTGGTCTAGCCATACTTCTTTGAAAGATCATTCAGAAGTTGTTCCATTCGCAGGCCGTCTTGTTTAAATATTGCAATGTATGCACACGTATGACTAGGTCTTTAAAGTTCTGGACGGATGGCTGCTTAATCATGGTAACAGTAGTCACTCTACAATCTCTGCTAATCACATAGCAAGTCATCGCCCCGTTGTGTAATGTAGTATTATCAAATGTTTTACCAATGTACCCCCTCCCCCACAAAAACAAAGATCAAGTGAATTATCCGTCAATTACAAACATCCAGCTTCATCTATCAAGTATAGTATAGTATTTCATCCATTTGGTATTGTGTCAACATACGGTTTGTATTACTGTAATGGCAAGAGGCATTGTTTTGCATTTTTCTCTGTCACATCTCACAAATTCAGCTATATTGCCAAGTTCAAAGGGGCTTTGTTGCTTATATCTACTTTCTACTGAAGCCAGCATTGCTGATGATTTTGTAAATTCATCATCACAATACTTTTTAGTTGATCAAAGGTACTGATGGCAGTACAAGAATCTTTCGATGAATCATGTTATATGCTGTAGATGCTTGTGTAATGATGGCGTCGCAGCAGCTTGTTGATCAGACGGGTGGCAGCGACTCACAGGTAAGCACTGGTCATGGTGTTACTGCCACAATAATTCACTTGATCGAGTTATCACAATTAGAGTTCAAATGGTCACTACCTCAATGTGCGACGAAAACTTTAACCCATAATGCTACCTACTTCTATCAATTCGTACTTAGAAATATTATGCAAATTATATAAGTAATATAAATCCCTGTCATGATATTCACCTGTTGAATACGATTGGACAACCTGTGAAGATTACTGCTACATGGCGCGCCTTGGTTAGAGGCCAGCGTAAGAGCTTATCGGAGATGGATGTTTCAGGCGATCAAGTAATAAATGGCTTATCAGTGGCCGTCTTAGCCAGGTTTATCATCTAGGTAATGGTGACATTGTCCCAAAACTATCAGTGTCAGGAAGCTCTGCCGACATCAAGGCCGAGGTTACCCCGGTCGCTTAGCGTTGGTGCTGCGTGTGTTGTGTCCTTCTTAGCGTGATAATATGAAGTCGTTCACTTCCCTTTGCTTCCGTAAACACTAATGTCATACTTACAATACCTGCTTAATGTGTTCCATGAACGCAGTGGTCGCAGTGACATGAGATCAACAATCCAGTGTGACTTTATCTACTGTGCGGCAGTGTGGCCTGTTTATATGTCGATTGACAAAGCTGTGGACACACTGCTATTATCACTCTTTAGTCATACGTAGTAAGTCATCTTAGCATAGCTATGCGCTCTTTGGTCACACATGCAACATCAGCGCATAGCCGTGGACATGATGACGGGTGACCTTCGTGAAGCTGCTAATGCTGTAATTACGATAAGGATTAAGCCGGTCGGGGCAGGTCATTAATTACCTACAGCCTTTAGCATGTATCTCTGATGAGCTCATTCGGTGGCCTCTAACTTGATGTGTGTATTGTGGTAGAAATGTTTAGTGGGTTACGCTGTCTCGGAATCT
>CM067351.1:15917945-15925445 GCA_034190875.2 Urechis unicinctus
AGGTAAATTGAATATAATGAGGCTACTTATGAACCTTCCGAGATTTCACAGCACAGTATCGAATATCATCATACTGTTGCATGTATCGCTATCCTGCAATACAAAAAGAACACATAACATATACAAAACCAAAAACATACACACACAAGCTGAAATATATATACATATATATGTATATATTTATTTATATATATATATATATTTATACATATAAATATATATACAAACGTATATGCATATATATGTATATATTTATGTATATATACAAATATGTATATCAATATATATATATATGTATATATATATTTATAAATATATATATATACATACATGTACATATATATATGAAATATATATATATATACACATATATATATATACATATATATATATATGTATATATATATATATATATATATATATATATATATATATATATATATATATATATATATATATATATATATATATATATATATATAATATATATATATATATATATATATATATATATACATACATACTATGTGATATGTGATTGAACCCTGACTATTTTTGCCCAATTTACCTGTTGACTTGTGTGTATAAATTCGTCCATTGATATTATGCCAGTGTGATTTGGGTCCATTTTCTGTGATCAACAATACCTAACTGCTGTAGTGTAATGGTCAAAGGCCTACAGGGAATATATCAAATGTAAAAATCCTCAACCATACGCTTGAACATACCTTGAACACTCTATCAACATGATCCCTGACGGTATGGTCCGTAACAGTGGGGTCAGTACTTCTACCCATCAGGTCGTAAATGGCAGAAACAACATGAAGCATCTCGTCTTTGGTGATGATTCCGTCGTTATTTGTGTCATAAAGACTAAATGCCCACTGGAGCTTCTCGTTTATGTGTTCCACGGACCAACACTGATAGACCCATCACAAACTCCTGCGCATTTCAAAATGAATTACCGCATTACTACATGAGTGATTGTGCGTGCAAGTTTAAATGAATGATAAAAAAACGGATGTGGGCTTACGCCGAAGTTTATCGCGCCTTTCCGATCATGATCAAACATTTTGAAGACGAGATGCGCGTATGAATCGGCATCTGTTGTGACAAAGAACTTGTATATTTGACTATAACATATAGCAATCGCTTTATAAGTGGATATGGTATATATTTCAATCTCTGAGAGTACATACACTGTCACTGCATGATAAGCAGCACAGCGCTGTGTAAATCAAAGGACGTGATGAGAAAAAATCCCTTCAATGAATTGTCTCGATGTCATGTAGCCAGATTGGGGTAATCTTTACCTTGGTAGGAGAAAATACTTTAATGCTTTTCTGATGCTAACTCAACCAGACAAAACCCCTACATCTGCTGCACGATTTGATCATGCTTTCTCTTAAGTCTCAAGTCACATTAGGTAATGCATAACCCATTTAGGACGGTTATTATTTACGTCTTACAATGCAACATATTTTTAAATAACAGTTTGCCGTGAATTACCATGAGAAAGCCATGTACTCACTACCCAGTGGGAAAAACTGTGCAATAACGTCCCTGAAGGTGTCTTCGTTAACTATTCCTGTTGGACATTCCTGCACTCAACATAGCCCTAGTCACCACTGACAGTATAATCAACTTATCATGTGAGCAAGTGCAATGCATGTAAAGAGTACCAAACCTGTAAAGAGGTCAATTTTCACCTGCTTGAAACCCCGATACATGATCTGAAGTTCTCTGCGTGAGAAGTTAGTGTTTTTACAGAGGTCTTCAAGACTTTTACGTTCGTAGCGGATCTCTTGAAATTCATCACTGGCGTGGTTATGATCTGTCAGAAGAACCATGACCTGTGTTATTGACGTACTATTACATTGTTGCAGTTTTTGTAAATGTACAAAACAAAACATCCATGTTGCATTCAGCTAAATGTTATTTTAATATGCACAGTTTTCAAGCGATAAATGTGTATGTCGTCCCAAAATTATACTATACTTTCGACAATTTTCTTGTAACCATTAAAGGAACTTTTGTTGAAGTGCTAGATAAAATGCTAAATTTTCCGCACTTATTCTCATTCTCAGTTGCTATATGTCCACAACAAGGTTGTACACGTTCAAGGTTGAAGATGCGTGATCGATACCCAATACACAAGCAGAGCTCTACCATAACCAGAAATACATGAAAGCGACAAACCTTTTTGAAGATTTTGATGGTGAAAGATGTTCAATGTCCTTGAGACCCTACGAGAAAATCTTCGAGTCATAGCAAACATTGCCTTGGCTTAGCAATCGGCTAGTAAGAAGTCTCAAATGTGAGCAATAAACTAAAGGTTGGCTGGACCTGTCGACCACTATCCGATATGATCATCAACTGTCCCTGAAAAAGCCTGTGCGACTTGCTAAAGTAAACAGCGGTTCACGCGGGTTGGGACTAGATATTGATTTTGCATTAGAAGTGCTTGTCTTGTTCATCTGCAGGTGGCGTCATATATCTCATTAGTGTAATGTATTGCTAAATTATACCCCAATGAACTAACCGAGGCCTACGACTGTAACCAGAACCCAATAGCCAATTATTGATCGCCGCTCGGGGGAATGTAGCTAGAAGCCTCTATCACTGTAACTTATTCATAATATTTGTAAGTCTCTATTGCTATTGCTCGCTAACAATGTATACACAGTGCTTCCTTTGAGAGTACCATCGGTACAGGTAATACCCCCATTAATATATTGTCAATTGCGATCCATCTACGAATCTGCCTTGCAGACGTATACTAGTTAGATTCTCGCTGCAACCCGTAGCTGTGTCATCCTCAGTCAATGATCAATCCTGATATTTTGTTCGTCAAATGAATGGGTTAACTCATGATATTGTACTTGCACTACCTAATTTATGCACGCTTGTAGAATCCATGATGCGAGTTGTCCATTTGTCGCAATTAGTGACAAGCATCGCGTACACTGCCGATGAATGATTCTTGAATGAATTTTATGAATAATTGGGCATTATCGAACGATACTGAGATGAGCACTGTTGCCATGGCTATGACCTAACAGTAATTGTTAATGATGTACCGTTGTGCTTTACATGGAAGAGCATGGTTAAGACAAGTAATGAGCTGGTTAGGGAATTTCAAGATATTCCAATTAGTATCTTTCTGTATGCATAACGCTATCTTTCTATTTCATATACATATATACCATGTAGATAGGATACGTTTGCCAGATTGACAACTATAGACTAATTTGATATCTGCATGTCAACTGCATGCATCCACTTCTCACAAGAAAACACACATCTGGCAACACAAATGTGGTATTGTTGTAAATTGTAAAACTATTTCACATATAATCCAAAAAAGAAAGCAAATACGATTAAAGTTCTTATGGCGAAATATCGATGATAGAATAACTAGACAGTGGCTAGGTCGACTTTGATAATGGAATAACCCGGGAGTTGGTAGGTCAGCGTTGATAATGGAATGATCAGACAGTGGGTAGGTCGGCGTTGATAATGGAATGACCCAAGAGTTGGTAGGTCGCCGATGGTAATGGAATGATCAGACAGTGGGTAGGTCGGCGTTGATAATGGAATGACCAGACAGTGGGTAAGTCGGCGTTGATAATGGAATGACCAGACTGTGGGTAGGTCGGCGTTGATAATGGAATGATCAGACTGTGGGTAGGTCGGCGTTGATAATGGAATGACCAGACAGTGGGTAGGTCGACGTTGAAAATGGAATGACCAGACAGTGGGTAGGTCGGCGTTGAAAATGGAATGACCAGACAGTGGGTAGGTCGGCGTTGATAATGGAATGGCCAGACAGTGGGAACGTTGATGTCGATGATAGGATGACCAAGCAGTGGGTAAGTTGTCGATGATTATATCGAATCAAGCTAATAAGCGTCAACTATGTGTTTTGAGTGCAATGCAAAACGTTGAACCTCGATGCTGATATTTAAGTTTGGCCATCCCCATTAATTCCGTAACCATGGAGATCTGCTAATTACTACCTCAGAAAGTTGATTTTATTGAGGTCTTATATAATAAGCTTTACTCATGCTGAGCTCAGTTTAGGTTAATAATAAATGCACGAATGTAAGCAGATGTAATCTTTCAGGTCTAACAGTTTTTTGTTAATGAGAAACTTATCTTAGCTATCTAAGAGACGTAGGTGTATGCATTTGTGTGTCTGCGTGTTTGTTTGGGCAAGTGTGTGTGTGTGTGTGAGTGAGTGTGTGTGTGTGTGTGTGTGTGTGTGTGTGTGTGTGTGTGTGTATGTGTGTGTGTGCGTGTTTGTCTCTGTGCAATAAATGTCAGTATTATGTTAAGCAATTTCTGAGACCCACTTGCAGAATTAAAGCTGTTAAACTTTTGCATCCTTTAACAGTAGTCTTACCCTTACCTACACGGTAATCATGCGCGCTGAGCTGGCATCGAATCTTTTAAGGAGATAGCTGGTCAATCGATCGATATTTTGCTAATGCCATTCTGCAAACAAGCTACCTCAAACCAGTCATGCTATGAACATCCACAGAATGATATCTATTGCCTTGAATATATGAAATGCTGTAACCGTCGGAACCTTCATTGCGTTTTTACGTAACTTTTTTAATCATATCTCGATCATATTCACCGTGAGTGAGGTAGATGTATAATCTTCTGTATTTTTATTCTCATACCTCCATTAAAAAAATATAGCATCCCATTTTATGTGACAAAACCTGGGAGGCGGCAAATACAAGGTTTTAATAACATCATATGACTCGGTCAGACGGGTGATGTTTCCATGCTATTGCGACTTAACATCAATGCGAACAAAGGTAGTGCAGTACCAGTATCATTGTGGAAAAGTAAATGCTAAATGATTACTAGTATTCAGTAACGTGAATGAAAAATGCTGATATTGCGGCCCGAAGGAGAATTACATATCAAACGCATAAATTGACCAGCGATATGAATTATGTCAATTTAAGCTCGAGGAAGAGACAGCACAAACGATTACATGCGACCATATATGACGTCACTAATTATCATACCGTCAGTATTCTAAAGAAAACAAGGAGATTATAAAAGCAGGTATTACTTAAATGTCTGCTGACCGATATCAACCAAGCACTGTGACCAGATCTTAAAATGAGCTGCTTTCAATTTATCAGACAAAAACGGAAAAAACGATTTGAACTTCTGGGGTGCCTCACCATGACTATCTAAATCATTCGACAGGCACATATTTGTGATAAATATGCCCTCATTCTATCAACACAGCATAAACATACTTCAATATCTAACAATTACAGCAGCTAATATAATGCATTGAAGGTGTTATACATAATCTGGTGTAATGGAATCACAGCTCCTACCCAGTTAGCAGGGGGTGGAGCCTATCCCTTAAAAGAGCAAGTACTAGCAAGCGTCACACAATTTGCGATCAATTTGCTGGATATGAGCATTGAACGTACTACACGTGTGTTGAATAGCGCAAAATCACAAAGAGGCTTACATCAACACTGAACGACAAGGCTGATCCTGGACTTGGATATCAGGTAACCTTGATTCAGCTGCTATTTAAATGGGATGGTGCACTTACGTGGAGTAACATAGAAATCGTTAATTACCTAACATTATCAACACACGCATCTCTGATGAGCTAATGCGATTAATCAAAAGCATGTTCCGAGACAGCTGTTTACCGCGGATTCCCGAATGATTTAAGCTTTGCTACGAAGTCAGCATAACCCTCTTGGATTCCTAATGGTCGTAAAATATCAAGTGATTGAAAAGTGTATAGGACTTGGACATTGATCATACAGCAACATATCACGGTGCCATGATCGCCATCGAGGTTTTGTTTTCTACCGCCGTTTATTATTTGCTGCGACCCTATCATTTTGTAAGCGCATTGGTACACATGTGCCTTGAATAACCACCTTATTACGTCAACGTCTACCTAAAACCATCAATTGCGTTTTCAATGTCCCATGTAAAGTTGTAAAGTTATTGACCAACTATCCCAGGTTAAAAAAAGAAGGTCGACCAGTAAATCTATTCATTATTATATGCAATTGCCTAAGACCAGGTTATTAGTGGTCAATAAGGCATGTTATCAGGTTATGCGTATGACGTTGTGGTAACGAATTCATCCTTCCTATGTTACGCTAGGCGCATGGCTCATGTTACGTTGCGCTATGGTCTTTTGGTATCAAATCCAGATATTAACGATTGTTACACGAAGTGACGAGACAAAGTTGGGACCGAATACCATTATGTCAGAGGTGTTTATGGTGTCATGGCTGCTGTGGTACTTAGTCGATCAGCATTTCTTTGGGATGCAGCCAAAGCTATAGCTAATTATGAAGATGTATATGCCTTTATCGAGTTTTCTTTTCACTGTGAAGTGATCATACATATTCATAATGCAGTGAGCGTCATGTTGGCTGCAGATGCAAGGCTACAAAAAAAACTCTAGGCTGTGGACGAGTTTATGGAAACATACTGTGGCCCACTTCAGTAGAGTGATTATTCATGTGCCGCTCTTGAGAGGCCAATAGAGTCATGACTCATGTTGTCAGATAACTAACGACCTGGCCTCTACTTTTTACTGCGCAGCTTAACTGCTTACTAACTGAGCTATTACACCCACTAAAGAGCAGTGATGGAGTGTCCAGGGCAGATAAGTGGCAACTATGAACTGGGCCGTGCCTTTCTTCTCATCGCGTCTAGTCTCACTCCGTTCAGCCTCTGCCTCGTTACAAATGTAGTTATTCGCATTAATCATCTTATCGTTTTACATGGCATTTTAATAGCCTAATCAACTGATAACGATGAAGTCGATCTGATCAAGGAACTGTACTAACTTTCGTAGATACGTTGATTTTTCCCCTTAAGGGTTTTACAGACATTAGGTTATTTCCTACAACAATTATGTATTTGGCTTATTAACCATAAAAACAGCGAAGACAAAACGAAACAAAACACAACCACTCCCATTAACCATGCGTAGCATTAGTCGCCTAAGCTCATCAGAGATGCATGGGTTGATGATGTCAGGTAATGAACGACTTTTATGTAGCCTCATTGCAATGGCACCAATACATCAAACTAAACACATCAACAAGGTCACCATTCCAGGACCAGTCTTGTCGTGCAGTGTTTGCAGAGTTTTGTCGCTTTCTTGCCATGACTTAGCCTCAACATTAACTTGCGCTACTCAACCCATGTGTGGTAAGTTCTCTGCCGATGCTTTACATAAATATACCAGCTAAACGCTTTGCATACATCTATTAGCTTTACCAGACGTGGATATAGATAAAGTTGCATCCTGAATGTAACGAATCTCATTAACATTAATGCGATTAATGAGTTTTACTAGTTTCATGGTATATATATATATGTATATATATATATATATATATATATATATAGTAAATATATACATATATATATATATATGAACCGTATATTCACATATATATTTGTATATATATATAGATA
>CM067351.1:15930445-16010445 GCA_034190875.2 Urechis unicinctus
CACTAATTTCCAAAAAGATGTTGCCCCAAGCACAGAGCCTCTACGGACCGTAGATATTTCTCATGTGTTTTAACTACCTTTTACCACCATCACTATTCGTTGCACTTTGTCCAAATGCATCCATGATGCGAAGACCACAGTGGACCGCATCGACAGTTATTATGCCGGACGGTTAAATTGTTAATTATCATTGTAAATAATTTGTCAACATAGCCAAACTATAATAATAAATTTGACGTTGACGTTGCGATTACGACCAAGCTTACAAAATGGACCAATCGTGATATGCATTGAAAAGCAATGAATAAGGATGGGCGGATCATTGAAAAGACAGTATCGACAAAATTCCAATTCAGATTTTGCAATACTCTTGCATTGCCCCAACATCATCCGCTCATTGCTGCGAATTCTATATCCTATAATAGTTATTCCGCCAGCATGAAGATAATGATTTTGCTTCTTTACCATAGCTTGATCCCATGCATTTAATAAAGATTCAGATGTTATTGTTACGTGCATTGCACACTGTAACTCTGGGTTATAACGTGGCTGTCTATAGTCAATTCACGTAGGCATCCGCTTCAGACATGGCAGAAGCATGCGATTCAAATGAAACTGCATTAAGCTGAAATGACTTGATGTGATAAAGAAGTAGCTGCTGTATAATACTGATGATCCAGGTTCACGATATATGAGCAACTGGATAGCATGTTTAGCATGGTGGTACGTTTGTATCGACTTAATGTTTACTCTTGGTACCTGAGCCTTCTGTCTACCACCTAATCTGGACGCGGGGGCAACACAAGCCATGTATATATGTAACGCATTTATCGGGTTTATATTGGGTTTAAAGGGGTCTTGCGTGTACATTACACAACTTGAGTGTAAGAGGCTCCAGACATACGTGTTTTGAGAACACATAAGACACCCGTAGAAAGGCAAAATGTCATACTTGAGATAGAACATTATATTTTTGCTGTCAAGGTAAAATGATACACACGACGAACACATGATGCAACATTATCAAAAAGTGATTTCGTAAATTTGTCATGCTTGACCGAATGTTTGTCATTTTTAATAGTTTCAAGGGTTGGCAATTTGGTTGATTTATCGTTCAGTTATCTACATGTCCGTATCTTATTAATTAGAACACAATTGACAAATAGATATGACAATGTATTTTGTAATTTCACACAATAGTCAAATGGAATAACAACATCCCATTTAGCGACCTTCAATAATATTCGGTATATGGATGGAATTGCATTGGATATATTCTATTTTTAGAACATTACTTCGTGCATGAAATCAACTGTTTATTGAATAGAGCTTATAAATGCTCAATAAGAGTGATATTTTATACCAGGTGCTGTCATACTTTAATCAGAAGTACTCAGAAGTATTATATTGATATACTTCAATTCGAAGTTGCTTTTCCCCCATATACGCATGTCATACAGCTTATATCATGCATTCAGATAAGGGCATGCCGATTGCTCAATAACTTTATTTTTTCGTATTTGTAATGAACAGACAATGTATGGGGCTTATTATACGCCGTTACTTAAGATGACTGAGGAATAATATTAACAAAACAAATCATTAAAAATACAAAAAAACGTTGATGTGCATTGCTACACTAACTTCTATAAATGACTGATTATTGCTGATACCAACATCCATCTTATATACCACGCCTCAAATCACGAATGTATGGCGCCCACTCGGTAATCAACACATTGCCTTTGAATAAAAGGTCGATGATTAGCCATATGAAATGGGACTATAGTCTCGGAATCCCACTGAAAGAGGCATATTTATTTGCAATTGAGCATATGCATTCTGCGGTGCACTAGTTCATCAAATCCAAGCAACGTATCATGTCGTTCACGTTGTCATTACTGAGGGTATTTGTTCAGGTACTGCTGTTAAGTATTGGAAAAATGGGGGTAATCACAGAACTGTGTCGAACATCATCATAGCTTTGCATATGTTATTGTCCTGTAACACGACAAAAGGCAATAAAGAATTGGCATAATTGACGATAAAACGCAGCAGTTATATGTGCGGTCTTCTTCGTGTATGTCATACAAGCACCTTATAATCGAGATTTGCAAATGGTGTTAACCAACTCATAAACAGTAATTTATATATAAAGATTCAATCGCATTGTCACATACCGCTTACAAACTCTGCATTAACGACAAAGAGTAACATTACCCTTTGACATGTCTCCATAAACTCCTCGGATGAAATGACTCCATCTCCATTATGATCCATTTTCTGTGGCCATTCACAAACATTATCCTACGTGATAATCTTATATAGGATAAACTACTTAGCAAAAGCAATATATTCAATAACCACTACGTTCTTTTACCTGAAACACTCTTTCCACGTGATCCTGGGCCGTGCGGTCATCAACAATAGGGTCCGAATACTGCCCCATCATGTCGTAGATCGCGGACACTACATCAAGCATCTCATCTTTGGTGATTATGCCATCGCCATTGATATCATATAGGCTAAATGCCCACTGTAGCTTCTCGTGAAACGTTCCGCGGGCCAACACAGACAGGCCCAACACAAACTCCTGTGCCAATACAGTCACAACACATGGTCGCATCTATCTATGAAGATTAAGTTATCATTTGCTTAAGATACCTCAAAGCGGTAAACTCATATCGCGTGTGAAACAAGCACACTCACCTCAAAACTTATAGTACCACTTCGATCCTGGTCAAACGAGTTGAAGACAAAATGTGCATACGTGCTCGAATCTGCAGGACAAGTAAATACTTACAATACTCATTCAGAGTATATGTAAGCAAATCAATCTGCATGTGTCAACATTCAAATCGTAAGAGACCGTTTCCATTCTGTCAGATAGTGTACCTTTTTAAAAAAAGCACGATGCATCGAACCATTGCACATGCTGTGTTGATACCACTCGAGCAGTGAACTTATGGCACACATGACATTGTCTGGTTAAAGTTATGTTTAGATACTCACCCCCTTGAGGGAAAAACTGAGCATAAATCTCTTTGAACGTCTCCTCATCCACTATTCCCGTGGGACATTCCTGAAACCGTCGACAGCAATATTTTCATTCGAATTGCAAACATGAAAGTTCGATATTACACAAAATAATATAATTCATTCGATGTCAAAAGTATGTTCTCACCTGTTTGAAACCCCGGTACATTATTTGAAGCTCCTTGCGCGAAAAATTAGTATTTTGGCAGAGTGCGTCAAGTCCTTCTGGCTTATAGCGAACTACTTGCATTTCAAGGTCATCAAGGTCATGGTCTGTACAAAATATGGACAACACTTTTGACAAAAACCAATTGCAGAAACTGCTCCATTTTGTTGTAAAAATCATATCTATTTTATTTAGTCGGCAGGAAGTGTACTGGCGTTTATCGTTCTCTGAAAAAAATACGTGGAGCAACGAGCAGTGAGTAGTTCGGTATCTCAACGTTGGTACTATTTTCCGAAATTATATGTTTGCCATTCGTCAAAACTATGATCAGAAGGTGGATTATGCATTTGTTTTCAAAATCTGAGTATCATCCACGAACAACCTTTTTTATTTCAATAATATGAATAAGAAGAGTCATTTTGGAGGAGTGTAGAGTTTTGGGGGACTGGTTTCATCGCGGATTTGGGTAATAACCATGAGCATCAAGTCTTGTGATTTTTATAAGTCGAACGAGTGAATAGCTGCGGCATTAAAACATTCCGTGGTGAGTAGCTGCCACTGGCTGGTAGCAGGCTGTAGCCCGTCCACTTAACCAGCTGCGGCCGTACTATTATTTCACGAAAATTGCTCCCAAACAGTTCAAGTTAACTATTTAGACTGCGATATTAGACTTATCATGAAAATCAACAAATCAAGTCTGGACGAATTCTCCAGTATCCGCCAGTTATACTTGCTCTATTACAGACGCAGTTAATTCAAGTAAGCAACGGGTTTATTCAATGGCATTACTCATAAAGGTAATAAGTCTAACTTATGGATGGACTCCTGTCTCAATGACGATCATATCATGCACGTGATGTTCCTGTTCTAATTTTACTGACAAGGGGTTACACCACGCTGCGGTGGGAATATGCTACACTGTGATCAGTTCAGCTTATTGTAACAACGAGCCAAAATATAATTAAATAGCTAAATTTCATTGTTTCATTTGGCTTACAAGTGCTATATTCTGTAAGAGCAAGACTAGTGGGTCATCAGCAAGTGATCTTAGCTATATAGTATTGTGATGCGTTGCGAATCCATGATGGTGATTCTATCGTGATGGTGATTTCCACGAAAGTAAATATCGCGATAGTCAGTATGGGCTCGAGAGCCTCAATATAAAAATCTTTCTAATAGACAGACCGCATTTACTGGCAACAAGCTCCTGGGAATATCAATTATTGTTAATATCAACTACTGTTAAAGAATCATCTACTGTAACACATGTATCACGCCAATTATTTAAAAGTTCTAGCCCAGTTTGGTGATTGAATTATGAGCATAACATTGATGCCAGTGTGTATACATTGTGAGTACAATCAGCTGAAATGAATTATACATTCGATTACATGTCACTATTTTATTTATGATCCCGCCACGATTTGAGTCGTTGGATGAATAATAAGCGGTTACTTAACAGTAAAGATTGTAGTAGCCGATTGTATTGGTAGCAATAGAATGTCAATAATGCATCGTGTCAGGGTTACTGAAGTGGTTCAAATGACGATCGGATGTATAGTTCATTTAAGTGATCAAACGTTCTATTTAAGTATAGAAACTGACCATATATATGTGTAGAATAGGGTTATTGACATACATTCATTATGAGAATATATTCGTGTTCGTTAAAAACACAATCCACACGTGCGACGCATACACCAAACATCACAAACTCACCTCTTTTGATTGTCTGATTTTGAAAGATGTTGAATGTTTGCGAGAACGTGCGTGAAACCCGTCGAGACAGTGCAAACATTACCATGCTTTCACGTCTACACGATTTAGCCACCAGAAAGTATCCCGATCCGACTGTTATTCGATAAATTTGGAAATCGAGCCTGTACGAATGGCAAGTTTGATCACAAATATTGAGAACACACTCGATTTCCACGCTCTATAATTTCATGCCATTCAGATATACAAACGAGAAAAGCCGATACCAGAAATGCATTCACCGACCCGTCCGTCAATTTGCTGTGTTCACGAAAGCCAGCCTTGTGGCCGCGGTACACCCTGGAGTGTTAAACTCAGTAGGGGGCGCTGCGTAAGATATAACACCAGTTAAAGCATCATAGGCTGGCCAATACACTATTGCTCTGCAGATGTCAATACTTTAAAGGTACCTGGCGTACGGCGCTTAATTTCTTGCTGGTGGTGTCGTATGTGTGACTAAACATGCGAGGAAAACAGGTAAGTACCCGTAGCAAGTGTGAGTTGGCGGAATGAGCAGCAACACAGACTAAATATCCATCAAGCCATCTATTTGTCTTTTTGAAGCATTATCACCCAAATTGATCACATGATATTTGACAATAAGTGTGCCTGTTGATAGCAGCTGGTACAACTGTTATTAGCCACAGCCATTACTCGGCCCCGAAGACTATTGATCAATGGCTCTTGGCAAGCCAACTTGATCTGTTAGCATTAATAATGCTTTCATCGTTACCTTTGCCAAGACGCTTGTTTGATTGGCAAGACAAATCAGCGGTTACAAATTCGACCCACAACGGGTCGCAATGTATTAATAGCCGATGAGCACGACAACCACAGTAGACGACGATAATTCTACACAGCAGACGCCAAGGGGCACTACTGGTTAGACAATGACATATGAGAAGATCGTTATTTCACAGTATCTGTGATTCTGACTAAACCATATCTCACAGGATCTGGAGACTGTAATAAGTGATCCTAATCCCTTCTCATACAAACAGTGACATTTTTGCTTAATAAGTGCAATGAGCATGTGAATGCTATGCGATTGTGGATATGTCATCCCAGTTTCCTCATTGTCTATTAGCAGCAGGGTAAAGTACATTAGTGAATATTCGTCTTAAATTAATATGAGTACTATATAAATATTCAAACTGGATTTAAGCACTGTTAATTGCATCGTCAGTTCTGATGACTGTTATCGTCCCGATAGTGACACAAACACACGTGTCGGTTACCTGCATGCAGAACTCACAGGGATGTCAGACACGATTGAACTACCGATTGTGGGCGAGAACAACATTGTAGGCTAATATTACAACGGGACAGTCATATTCAACAATGACGCACGCTTGGTTTCCTCGTTTGTAACAATCGACCGATAGATAAATATGGACCCCATACACATGAACACTTATAATGGACACTATTTTCATCAGCATTTATAATGGACCTTATCTTCATGCGCATTTACAATGTTAATCTACGAGTTCAATTGCCAATTAAGGAAATTAATCAAAAATCTGTCAATGTTTTCACAGAATGTGTTAAAATCGGTAGAGTGTAACAATGACATAAAAGCAATGAATATTCTCACCTTTCTGACCGCTTTGGGCATGGAATAAGCTGAATTTTTTCGTAATTCTGCACGACATCCTCCTCGACATGGCAAACATATTCATTTAAGAGGTTAACACCGATATTATTTTTATGATTTAAATGGAAAACACCAGTAGTGATCAGATGTGTCCCTGTCCGCTGATGTTAAACTGCTCAGCTAGATCCGCTCGATAAGTGCGCAGTGAAATGACATCTAATGTATCAGTTGATCCTTTGAATCCAGGTGAGAGGAGAGCAACATATACCAGCGTGTGGGAGTCCGAGACAATAGCAGCTAAAGACGCAGTGCTTACCAGCATGATGCAATTTTACGCCGCCTTGCATGCCATCTGACGGCTACCAATGGTAATCTGTCTCACCATTCATGAATCAATGACATCAGCTCGTGCTGTGGAGACATTCCAGGTAAAAAGCGTGCTGTGGAGACATTCCAGGTAAAAAGCGTGCTGTGGAGACATTCCAGGTAAAAAGCGACGTAAAATCACAATGCTTTAGCTTCGATAAATGCCTGTTTCAGAAGAATTTCTATTAGCTGAATATTTCTGGATATCTTCTTCATGGGGAATGATGTATAGGGGCATGCAGCCATAATAAAATACGGTATTAACCTATTCTGGGGAGACGCTCAGATTGTCACCTTACAAGGACACGTAAATTATTGTTCTTGTTTATGAAAACCCTGCAGCAACAATGAGGAATTTCAACGACCAAATTGAGGCTCCCCATGGTCAGTTTTGACCGCGAAGTATGTATAGTGGTTGTTAAGGCCTCGGGAAAGAATGGGTGTCAACTCAAGCCAACTTTTTCAAGGTTTTGGAATTAATAATGGGCTAAGATATAATGCGAATGGCGCGACGCCTCGCAAAGAGTAATTAATACATTAACGAAAAACGTGTTTGTGTTTGTTGGAGTTTGCAAAGCCAACATCGACAGGGAAAATTGTATCCAATAAAGACTTAAATTCGCTCGCACAATCACTCTGTTGCGTTGCCGAACCGTCGAAATGCCCTGCAGTAGCATATATTAACTGCCAGGTATCCCCGTAGCTTCCAGCCCAATGTCTCCACACCTCAGCACTACATCAAGACTCGTACCAATCGCCATCAGGCTTGTCACATCAAACGTACACAAAATATGTCTTAATTATGTTGCCTGGCGACAACATTGTTAAGTGTCATTACACTAAAAATTGTCTGCGTAATTTAATAGTCACATGTACTTTATATCATTTTGGTGTTTGTTCGTAACTGCATTGAGACTAGGCTATGCTCGACTGTTTGTCAAAGCCATGTGGATCATTTGACAGAAATGCATAAGGTTCCAATGATCTTTAACCACCAGGTATATCGATGTATGTAGGCTGCAGCCCATATTATTCTTTGCCAATAGCAACGGAAGATGTTCCCATTCTCATATCAGTCAATCTTGGTTGACAATTACAAACAGATGAAGGTTATTAACTTTGTCCACTGCATCACTGTGCAGCTGTGACGACTTGCATCAGCCATGGTTTCCATCACAACATCTAATCCAATACATTACAAGCATTTCAAAAGATGCAATATGGTAATGCACTTATATCATATATTAAACATTAGCGTGTTTGAGAGAGGTTCTTAGATGCCATATCAACTTACACCTTTTATATATATATATATATATATATATATATATATATAGCATATATATATATATATATATCCGATATATATATGCTCAAGCTATATGCCTGGAATGTGTGCGTTTTATTCGAGCATGCTCGCCCGGTCCGACTGGTATGCTCAAGCTTTATGCCTAGAGTCCTGCGTATTCCCCATTCACTGACAGTGGATGAAAAATCGCTTAGAGTGATCGGTGCCGAAATTATCATATATAATCTTTCCTAAAAATCATTCTCTAGATACAGTCTATAAGATGGGAGGCGGTTGGTATGCAGAGACTGGCTGGGATATCGCGGCAGGTGATTATACGCGTGGAGCTTCTTAATCGGTGCTCAACACGAGAGATATGTAAAGCTGTGATTCGGTTTTGATGCAATAAATGAAAAGTATGTTTCCTGGTGCAACCTGCTAAAACGAAAGCCAGTAATGGTTTGATGGCGAGACTTCGGGATGCAAATAGCATATGTATGTTGTGATACGGAAAATAATTGCTCAGAAATTTTTTATTTTCAACAACAATGTGATATCGTAACGTTGCAGTAAGCAGTGGGACTCGCCGTAAATAGGAGAGAAAGGAATACTCGGAGTAGACTACGTTGTATTGGGCTGCCTCCTCGGAGTCTCTGTGGTGTTGTAGGCCATGGGATATCGAGAACCAACTAGTGGCGTTCATCAGTATAAGAGGGCCATCTGATACTCACCTGTCAGGTTGCTGGCGCAGCATGTGGTCCTCGGTGAATTACTCTGTCATAAGCCGCTGATATCCTCATCAATATTAACATAGGATGTATTTTTGTAGCGCAGCCACTAACCCTACGTTCATACCAGGCCTACTATGGATATAACGAAAACACATAGCGGGCGCGCCATCATGGTTGCGAGCGCTCTGTTAGCACGAGTGGCTAGCAGTAGAGGTCGCGCTTTGCAATGGGGTGACCTTACACGGGACCTATCGTGCTTCTCGATCATTGGATAACTGCATGTAAGCCTTACATTGTAAGATGATGACAGCAAGATAAAATCATCCAATCAGCGCTACACGTTAGGTCGCTAAAATGGCATTCATCAAAAAGCATGAACCCTATATGAGCTAACACCCAGCGCAGGGGAATTAAATAGTGTATTTCATGAGTAATATGTTGGCATTGTGAGTTATTGCCGTACGACCAAGCCTCCAGTCCACGATAAATAATTATTCAACTTGGTCAAAGAGTTTGCGGTAAAACATTTGAGCATCAGCTTTCGGTAGGTACATGGGAAGCCGTTTGGATGCATCACTTCCGGTTGTGTGCATCAGATCCCAGCCTGTTGTCGCTAGAACTTGAGTCCCCGTGGCTTAGGTTCGTTACTCAGTGGGGTAGGGTGTGTTTAAAAGTGTACAGTAGCGCTTATAGGGCATTTCCCAATCATTGCGACCTTCTTCATCCATCCCTCTCGTTGTGTTGAAAGCGAAGTAATATCTAAGCGCGTCACTTGATTTTCAGATTTTATGAACCCCACTCAAACTTTATGATGCTTTATATGATATGAACCATTATGATTTATTCGTTTTCTCACAGCGCAAATCCTGTCTAACCAGTGCTATCATGATGGGCAATATCATCATAATGCTCTATTGTGAATATCATTAATGTTCATCCACTCATAACGTGGAATGTTTCCAAATGTGATCGGTTTGGAATGCAATCTTGGCAGTCAAACACTCGAATATCAAAACTCGAGGTCCGAGCTGTGCTATGGTAGAAGTAGAGTACCCATACGATGTCGTGGTTATGACATGCTGTTGTGATTTATAGACCACAAGAGAACAGATCAGAATGTTTTTGGGTCCACTGCGGAACGCGACAATGTAATAATGACTGCTCACACGAACCTCAACAACGGGCAATACAAGTTTGATTTCTAGGTTGATTTATCACTTCTCCAAGTAAGGTTTAGTGTCCACCCATTGCTTGCACAATCGTTGGTTGATGGCCACGCTTGATTACTCGCTATCTCCTAAATCTCTGTTTATAGCAATTATCAATGAAAAATTTATTTACCGATTTCCCACGATGCAGACACAATCTCGATAAAAGGGATTCTTCCACAGATTAGAGCTATCTATTGACTGCCTACCCAGTGCGCCATATTCAGCGTAGCTTAAACATTTCGTGGAAGACAATATATAGGTTTAAGTATTCGCGATCACATAAATTGGTAGCTAATTGAGTTGACGCTTAAAGGAGATTTTACACCCAGTCAGCAAAACGAAATCCCATGTGAGGTAGTGAAGCTGCATGGCGTCTACCTTTTGGTAAGAGATAAGGCGACCAGCATGTCTCAGTGTAGACGTTTTATTGACGACCCATCTTGCACAGTTCATGACTCAATTGGAAATCGTGAGGTCAAACTCATTTGCCTTAACGAGCATTTACTCGGAATCGTGTCATTCTTTGGTCTCTGTGTGTCTTCGTTGGCTTCCTTTCCGTCGTCGTTCACTGATGCGACTTAGGGTTAATATAGCATATCCCTAATCCCGTGGCTGTCGTTCTTTGATGCTTGTTTTCTTTCTCATTAGAGACATGGATGCTTATCCAAATGATAAAGACGGCATATCGTCCTTTTAGAGTCTCCCCAAACCCCATCCGGGTCTGTGTATCATTTATTTACTACTTAACTTTGTATAACGTTTCCCAGAATATCCACTGCATTGCAGCTAATTTTGATACGATGCCATATGTTACCATGCCGACCGTCCAGATATATCCTGGATATATATAACAAATATATTTAACTAACTCAGAAACCAATGTCAGGGGTCAAGGCCACCAGTTTCATACCGGTGGCTTTAGGTTGTGGTTGCTTTCAGATGACGTTATCGTCGGCAATAGTGACTTAGTAACTGCAAGCTCCTGACCTCATAGACAAACTATACCCCTGTGGGTACGGGGTTAGAATAGGCCAACTGTATCCTCCTGCATGTCGTAAGAGGCGACTAATAGGGGGCAACCTGTTGGCCGTGGGTTGCGACTCGTGTCGGTGGACAATGGGTGGTTGAGCAGAGCGTTCCTTTAAAGGTCTGGCCCGGATTTCGCCTAGACGAGAGGCAGGAATGACCTGGTCCAATCAATCGGCTGGTGGTGATTTGCCACAGAATACCATTTGCAAATTGATCTTTTTTCATTATTATTTACTTGTATGACCCCTTTATTTTCCACATATCCTAGAAGGCGGCTGGTTAAACAGGTCAATCGTATCTATTCACCTTTGTAAGCACCATATTACACATAAGTGTTGGTGTGCCGTTAAACCCTATACTTTCCTTACCTTGTCAAAGACAAACTAGTTCTGTAGATCCTTCAATAGTGTAATACTACACTCCTAGGTATGTAATTCATAAGCTGCAAGTCTTTCAGCCAGCGAACACCATCCTTACAGAAACCTCTGTCGAATCGTAGAACACAAAGGGCATTGGTCCTCTACTTGTTATTAAAGGTTATGTAAGTTATTAATGCCATACTGACCTACATAGCTACATGACCCGACCGACATCTGGTGTCCTAATGAGCATCCTGCCTATAATATGTACCATGGTTTGTATAACATGTCAGTCTCTTGTGCAATCGTCAGCGAAGTTATTCACTCGCTGACCAGCTGCTTCACAACCCAAGCCCATGCATTGATATGTAATCGTAGTTTCATCGTACCGCTGCAATGTATAATGATGGAACGACGTGTTTAGTAAGGGTTTGTGTCGCTTCATATAACAAGCTCATAGTGTTGACATTCACACCATCGTTACCCTCACCCTACTCTTGATGTCATTAGAGAATCTACCACTGCCGTCAATGATAGCGATAGGAGATGGCACACAGCCCACCGCCAACCCCTCAGGACAGTTCCCCGACCGTCACTACTAAAGTAGGAATCTGCTTGGCAGATATTAAGAAATGATTGTTTCTGAATGAAATAAAGGTGCGCTAGCCCTGGGTACTGGCCGTGATTGTTGAATAATTAACTGACTGACACAATGGAGTGAACATATAAATTAGATGAATTTTGAGGGGATGGTTATCACCTAGATGCACATTGTATGTTCTTTTTGGTAACTTTGTTCATTACAATGCCTCCTTTTATTCTACATCACGGGGAACATGTGAGCCATTGTTATTGCCATTGAATATGTATTGACGGTTTTATAAGCGGACATTTTCGGAATTCAAGGTTTTCGTTGTTTCAGTAACCCCTGGGATCTGCGCATATTTGGATACATACATACATACATACATACATACATACATACATACATACATACATACATACATCATACATACATACATACATACAGCACATACATACATACATACATACATACATACATACATACATACATACATACATACATACATACATACATACATACATACATACATACATACATACATACATACATACATACATACATACATACATACATACATACATACATACATACAATACATACATACATACAGACAGACATACATACATACATACATACACATACATACACAGACATACATACATACATACATACATACATACATACATACATACATACATACATACATACATACATACATACATACATACATACATACATACATACATACATACATACATACATACATACATACATACATACATACATACATACATACATACATACATACATACATACATACATACATACATACATACACATACATACATACATACATACATACATACATACATACATACATACATACATACAATACATACATACATACATACATACATACATGCATACATACATACATACATACATACATACATACATACATACATACATACATACATACATACATACATACATACATACATACATACATACATACATACATACATACATACATATATATACATAATACATACATACATACACATACATACATACATACATACATACATACATACATACATATATACATACATACATACATACATACATACATACATACATACATACATACATACATACATACATACATACATACATACATACATACATACATACATACATACATACATACATACATACATACATACATACATACATACATACATACATACATACATACATACATACATACATACATACAAACATACATACATACATACATACATATATACATATATACATATATACATACATACATATATTACACATAAAAAAACGCGACTGGTCGCAATAACATGGCCTTGTTCGCCAAATCGCCTTGTTGACATGATAGCACCAGAAGTAGCACAAAACAGCACAATGCTAGTTGTTACTAGAACCTACTCTTGTCACCATTCTTTCGTTAACAACAAACCGCCCCAACCATATTTGTAAGAATGCGTTTATGCCAATGGTCGTCCTTCAATATTCACGACAAAAGATGCAACCAAAGGCCATGAAAAAGCAATGACGATTTAGTAAACGTGTTGGTGTTATATAGTATCTGTTTTGCTTGAATATACCCCCTTATTTCATTTAAGAGGACAGAACATGGATCTAAGGCTTACCCTGCGTGGCATCCAGCCCCACTGACGTTAACTGTTGCTAATTTTATGCATTCATTTTAGAAAGAAGCACATAAGCCGCCGTCGATCATAAGCTTCCGGCGATAAAAAAGTGATAAAACTTGAAAAGTATCGGAAATTAGTTAGGCAAGGGGACAACTGAACTCAATGCTACAAATAATTGCAGAAACAAAACCATTTTGACAGGCATTAAAGTTTCATGGCTGCGCAGCTGCAAATCAACTCAGCTTTAATTCTGTCTCCGTGACGTAACGCTGCTTTATATGGGAAAAGGTAAGATGTTTAGTAATACATGTATTGTTATGTATCTCTGAAGTTGATCTCATACTTTACTAGTGCACCGGTGTGTTGAGTGCTGTACAAATGCTCTATAATAATACAAGCTCTTCTGAACTACAATCTATAACACTTATTAGCCATTCCATGCGCACTCTATCCTAGGGTTATCTTACGTACTGCTGCAGCAATTAAATGTACAACGGACCTTCTCCCAGACGGCAACGACGAGAAAAAAACGATCGAGAAAAAAAAGATTCAGGTTAATGTTCACCTACAGATAAATAAATCACACGTCGTTTATATGTCATTGTGGATATCAGAGATAGCCATTGTGCTGTGGCATCATCTCGTGTTATGCCCATTGCATGGTTTTATGTCGTTGAATCCACATCAATATCATTGCTGCATCCTGCCGATAGGGACTGCATTGTGCCTTATAGAACCACTAGCATTTCAACTGAATGGCCGTAAAATAAAAGCCTATCAAATAAAGAAGAACAGGAATAATGGTATGTTGAACAAAACAGAGCTATTCATTGTTATTTGATAGCTCGGTTATGTCGCAATAGGATGAATAAGAATCCCATAAAACCACTCATTTTCTCCCATCTTACTATTTCTCCAAACATAATGCATTTAGATTGGCCTAATGCAGCATGGTTAGTGACACATATATGTTACTAAGATGCCGAAAACTTTGAATAATACATTTAAATAACGTGTGTGAGACCCATGCATGAATGGTATGGATGCGAAAGACAAGTTGTGTATGGGTAATATGGTTACAATACTGATGCCAACCAGGCTAGATAAGACCAATGAAGCCGCTTGTTTATATTTTCACCCATCTTTATGCGTAGTACACAACAACATATACAACAACACTTTCCGTGTAACACATCTGGCATTTGTACAGCGCCAGGTGGCGCACGGGATATATCAGATGAATTAAGCGGTTTTATGTTGGCAATGTCACTTGAGTAGTTGGCTCAGTGGGGCGTAACGTAATGTTAACCTGAATCTATGTTGACTGGATTCATCTACGAATCCTGCTTTGAAATCATTTGCCAAGTATCTAGGTCTCTCGGTAATGCCGCCACGATATTAATGGAGGTAATGAGAATGCACTTATAATGTCTCACATCCGTTCATTTGTTCCCTATTAGCCTTTCATGTGTATAGCCATTATGACCCATGCGTTTAACAATATGCTAGATTACGATGATTTTGGACGGAGGAACCGCGGGTGTGATGGACGGGGACGAGCATTGAACGATGTTGATATGACAGCATGACGAGGTATGCGAGTATGCGTGTCCGTTGCACGACGTTCAAGCCGTATCCGGACACAAGCAGTCCGAGTAAGTACGATAATTCTACGATAAAGGAGTAGATACAAGGGTAGTCAATGTAATCACGATTGTGTGGCGATAATCGTAAGAGTAATCACGAATCAAAACGAGTCCAGGTATACAGGCGTGGACAAACCTCTCCTTTTAGTTCATCTATTGGCTCCTGAAAGCTCAGATATCCGCCGTAGTCCTGATGCCTCCCAAAAGAAAACGTGCTTGACTCACGCGGACAGCTCGCATGTAGGTGGATCGCAAAAACAGTCGTACACACTCACATACAATAATAGTGTATCATGAATGATGACCTGATGGAGTAGTTCTAGGGTTATCCAGATTTAGCACGATATGGTACTACAATTGACTACAAGTTGCAAACTGTTCGTCACGCGTAGCTGACAATGTGCCAAGGCATTTAGCGTCCATCGAAAGAATACGCATAAAATATTCACACTCGAATATCAGAACTCGAAGTCCAAGTAAGAGGAGAGGATCCACAAGATGTCGTGGTTATGATATGCTTTTGTGATTAATGGTCCACCAGGGAGCTGAAAAGATCTTCGTAGGTGAACGTTTTAGTCTCATTCACCTCGGCGGAGATGACGTACGGTAGTAGCTATGTTAATATGCGATTTAACATGCACATCTGGGAACACATTTAGAGTTATTCATAGGATTCAGAAAACATATCCCGGCGAGAATCACTACTCCCGCCGGATCAAGCGGCCCAGGATATGTGTCGCCCCCATGCGTCCTCACGATCGAATCCCTTGCACGTGTCATGTGCGCTGGCGATATATACCCCGCTTAAATGCCCCCTGGTTTGAAAATGGTGGCTGCTCTACCAAACCTGTTGTATGCTTCAGCAAACGTGGCATCAAAATGAACTGAACTGAATCTAAATAACTAATTCTGGCAATCAACGAACAGGCGTTTATATTAAACTAATTTGCGCTAGTAAACAAGCATGATACATCGAATTTCGTAATCCCAAGGCAAAAAAACCACCAATCTTCATCAAGTCATCAACTTCATCGTAAAACAATTTTTCAATCGTGACCTGCAATAATTATGTGTTTGACTACATCGTTTATCTAAATGCGAAATGGAGTATCTAAAAATATGCGTAGGGCCCACGGCAGCACGCAACTATGTGATACTGGCTACTCACACAAACCTCAACCACGAATTTAATGATCTCCATCATAGAAACAAAATGTGTTTGTCGTCCCTTGCAATTCGTTCCAGATTATACTTCCTCGCGCAATATAACAATCATGACACATCAAAGATAATACGATTCCTTTGGCGCAGGCGCAATACGAGATATGCTTCTAGATACGTTGGTTGATAACCACGCTTGTTTTCTCACTATCGCCCGTTACTCTGTTTATAGTGGTTTTCTTATCGTGAGACAATTTTAGCCAATTAACATTGAACAATTAACTTATACCGATTTTCCCAAGATTCAGACTCCATCACCATCATTGGATACTTGTGTAAATGAGCGCCCTCTACAGACAATCTATCCAGCGTGTCATATATCTTGCAGTCGAAAACAAATAATATTCAAAAACGCGACTGGTCGCAATAACATGGCCTTGTTCGCCAAATCGCCTTGTTGACATGATAGCACCAGATGTAGCACAAAACAGCACAATGCTAGTTGTTACTAGAACCTACTCTTGTCACCATTCTTTCGTTAACAACAAACCGCCCCAACCATATTTGTAAGAATGCGTTTATGCCAATGGTCGTCCTTCAATATTCACGACAAAAGATGCAACCAAAGGCCATGAAAAAGCAATGACGATTTAGTAAACGTGTTGGTGTTATATAGTATCTGTTTTGCTTGAATATACCCCCTTATTTCATTTAAGAGGACAGAACATGGATCTAAGGCTTACCCTGCGTGGCATCCAGCCCCACTGACGTTAACTGTTGCTAATTTTATGCATTCATTTTAGAAAGAAGCACATAAGCCGCCGTCGATCATAAGCTTCCGGCGATAAAAAAGTGATAAAACTTGAAAAGTATCGGAAATTAGTTAGGCAAGGGGACAACTGAACTCAATGCTACAAATAATTGCAGAAACAAAACCATTTTGACAGGCATTAAAGTTTCATGGCTGCGCAGCTGCAAATCAACTCAGCTTTAATTCTGTCTCCGTGACGTAACGCTGCTTTATATGGGAAAAGGTAAGATGTTTTAGTAATACATGTATTGTTATGTATCTCTGAAGTTGATCTCATACTTTACTAGTGCACCGGTGTGTTGAGTGCTGTACAAATGCTCTATAATAATACAAGCTCTTCTGAACTACAATCTATAACACTTATTAGCCATTCCATGCGCACTCTATCCTAGGGTTATCTTACGTACTGCTGCAGCAATTAAATGTACAACGGACCTTCTCCCAGACGGCAACGACAAAAACGATCGAGAAAAAAAAGATTCAGGTTAATGTTCACCTACAGATAAATAAATCACACGTCGTTTATATGTCATTGTGGATATCAGAGATAGCCATTGTGCTGTGGCATCATCTCGTGTTATGCCCATTGCATGGTTTTATGTCGTTGAATCCACATCAATATCATTGCTGCATCCTGCCGATAGGGACTGCATTGTGCCTTATAGAACCACTAGCATTTCAACTGAATGGCCGTAAAATAAAAGCCTATCAAATAAAGAAGAACAGGAATAATGGTATGTTGAACAAAACAGAGCTATTCATTGTTATTTGATAGCTCGGTTATGTCGCAATAGGATGAATAAGAATCCCATAAAACCACTCATTTTCTCCCATCTTACTATTTCTCCAAACATAATGCATTTAGATTGGCCTAATGCAGCATGGTTAGTGACACATATATGTTACTAAGATGCCGAAACTTTGAATAATACATTTAAATAACGTGTGTGAGACCCATGCATGAATGGTATGGATGCGAAAGACAAGTTGTGTATGGGTAATATGGTTACAATACTGATGCCAACCAGGCTAGATAAGACCAATGAAGCCGCTTGTTTATATTTTCACCAATCTTTATGCGTAGTACACAACAACATATACAACAACACTTTCCGTGTAACACATCTGGCATTTGTACAGCGCCAGGTGGCGCACGGGATATATCAGATGAATTAAGCGGTTTTATGTTGGCAATGTCACTTGAGTAGTTGGCTCAGTGGGGCGTAACGTAATGTTAACCTGAATCTATGTTGACTGGATTCATCTACGAATCCTGCTTTGAAATCATTTGCCAAGTATCTAGGTCTCTCGGTAATGCCGCCACGATATTAATGGAGGTAATGAGAATGCACTTATAATGTCTCACATCCGTTCATTTGTTCCCTATTAGCCTTTCATGTGTATAGCCATTATGACCCATGCGTTTAACAATATGCTAGATTACGATGATTTTGGACGGAGGAACCGCGGGTGTGATGGACGGGGACGAGCATTGAACGATGTTGATATGACAGCATGACGAGGTATGCGAGTATGCGTGTCCGTTGCACGACGTTCAAGCCGTATCCGGACACAAGCAGTCCGAGTAAGTACGATAATTCTACGATAAAGGAGTAGATACAAGGGTAGTCAATGTAATCACGATTGTGTGGCGATAATCGTAAGAGTAATCACGAATCAAAACGAGTCCAGGTATACAGGCGTGGACAAACCTCTCCTTTTAGTTCATCTATTGGCTCCTGAAAGCTCAGATATCCGCCGTAGTCCTGATGCCTCCCAAAAGAAAACGTGCTTGACTCACGCGGACAGCTCGCATGTAGGTGGATCGCAAAAACAGTCGTACACACTCACATACAATAATAGTGTATCATGAATGATGACCTGATGGAGTAGTTCTAGGGTTATCCAGATTTAGCACGATATGGTACTACAATTGACTACAAGTTGCAAACTGTTCGTCACGCGTAGCTGACAATGTGCCAAGGCATTTAGCGTCCATCGAAAGAATACGCATAAAATATTCACACTCGAATATCAGAACTCGAAGTCCAAGTAAGAGGAGAGGATCCACAAGATGTCGTGGTTATGATATGCTTTTGTGATTAATGGTCCACCAGGGAGCTGAAAAGATCTTCGTAGGTGAACGTTTTAGTCTCATTCACCTCGGCGGAGATGACGTACGGTAGTAGCTATGTTAATATGCGATTTAACATGCACATCTGGGAACACATTTAGAGTTATTCATAGGATTCAGAAAACATATCCCGGCGAGAATCACTACTCCCGCCGGATCAAGCGGCCCAGGATATGTGTCGCCCCCATGCGTCCTCACGATCGAATCCCTTGCACGTGTCATGTGCGCTGGCGATATACCCCGCTTAAATGCCCCCTGGTTTGAAAATGGTGGCTGCTCTACCAAACCTGTTGTATGCTTCAGCAAACGTGGCATCAAAAATGAACTGAACTGAATCTAAATAACTAATTCTGGCAATCAACGAACAGGCGTTATATTAAACTAATTTGCGCTAGTAAACAAGCATGATACATCGAATTTCGTAATCCCAAGGCAAAAACCACCAATCTTCATCAAGTCATCAACTTCATCGTAAAACAATTTTTCAATCGTGACCTGCAATAATTATGTGTTTGACTACATCGTTTATCTAAATGCGAAATGGAGTATCTAAAAATATGCGTAGGGCCCACGGCAGCACGCGACTATGTGATACTGGCTACTCACACAAACCTCAACCACGAATTTAATGATCTCCATCATAGAAACAAAATGTGTTTGTCGTCCCTTGCAATTCGTTCCAGATTATACTTCCTCGCGCAATATAACAATCATGACACATCAAAGATAATACGATTCCTTTGGCGCAGGCGCAATACGAGATATGCTTCTAGATACGTTGGTTGATAACCACGCTTGTTTTCTCACTATCGCCCGTTACTCTGTTTATAGTGGTTTTCTTATCGTGAGACAATTTTAGCCAATTAACATTGAACAATTAACTTATACCGATTTCCCAAGATTCAGACTCCATCACCATCATTGGATACTTGTGTAAATGAGCGCCCTCTACAGACAATCTATCCAGCGTGTCATATATCTTGCAGTCGAAAACAAATAATATTCATTTAAGTTAGATAACAATAAGGACGGATAGGAAACCAGAAGATATTGACCCAAGTAAGTACTGTCGCGATGAAAGCATTGCAATAGGTACTGACAGGATGATCCTGTATACAGTGCGTCTACAAGGTGGTGGATTCTGCAAAGAATTGTTGGTCGTCAAACCCCCGGAAGTTGGTACTCTCATAGCGCCGATGGTATGAGCTGCTAGAAAAGAAATTGGGTCTTCATTAAGAATTGACCAATCATCGACTGGATATCAGCACATAAGTGAGCATGTGTTTCCCCGCACATATAACTTGCAAGAATTACATCCTGGTTTCTGTAAACTCGTGAAATAGCGGTGTCACGAATTTGCATTTTCATTCGTATACTAATTAATTTGTGATGTATACACGCAAACAAATTGTAACAAATTGATATGCATAATTCTCTAACGCTACACTTAACATATGGTTTAATCAACACAACCTCTCTTTCGTCAATCCCTCCTCAAATCAGTAAACGGTAAACGCTATTGTGTCCGAATGACGACCTAAAACAAGGCAAACGCAGGGCTAGAAGTTTACAAGTCGCTTATTGCAATTATATGGTGTAGTAACCACGTTCTGTCACAAATGATATATAGCGATACGAACCCAAAGAACCGAAAGTCGCTTATAATCACGTTGCTATTGCGGTCACGGTACGCTTAAATTGTCCATTGCGGATTCAATGACATACGACTATGCGATGACGTAGAATACTTTCTCTTGAAATTTATTCTTTGAGGATCGAGGCATTTTCCAATATCGACTGGGCTTTTTATTGAAAGTAATTATTTGTATCTTACGATAACGCCTGGTGCATTCAAGCACCGTTGTCCTTCTCGTTATTGAATAGCCTCAAACCAGAAGCATTGGCAACAGATTATTACGTAAAAAGGCTATGACGGAGGCTAGTCTTTATAAATAAAGTATTCTGACGTGCAATATCGCAGAGTTGAATCACATTAGTTACCCAAAATGAATAGATATAGTCGGGTTATATAAATAACTAGGATCAATTTGTAATTAATAAACACCTATCAGCCAAGATCAAATTTCGCCCGTATTCCAACTTACGAGTCTGACCAACGCCAACGTTCAATCACTCGTTAGGTAAACATGCGAGTGTATATTGAGATTCCATAAAGCTACCTACTTCCGATGTCTGCCAAAACCTTTCTCAATCGCAATCTGCACGTATCCATCTTGCGACTTATATTATCACACCAATTTCTCTGATACGCACTTATATCACGGGGCTATTTCACAAATGAAGCCGTTTATTGATATTTTGATCATTCCATATTGCTATTGCACAACATCTGGTATTAGCACAGCGGCATTTGGCGCATTGATCAAACGAGTGAATATGAATTGTTGTTTGATGTTGGCAACATTATAAGAGCAGCTTTTTGTTCATTAGGAAATAACCTAATCATCAGCTGAGGTAATGTATGGTTTGATATATAGAGCAGAAGATTGATGGTATCAGTAGCCAGCATGGTAAGCCACCTGACCGAGTATGACAAATGATACTGCTATCGTGAGAATATGCCTGCTGCTAGCGATTGCTCAGACTGATTTGCTACCTAATATAGGATATTACTAAAGTCTTTCTGGCAATGTTTTCAAAGCATAACATCCCCTTGCATATGCCATTGCTATTGTTTATCTAATAGCTTACTGAATCAGACATGCGTTACATTGAACCAAGAATTCAAACATGGATACTTCCAAAATGAATTCCAATCTCCCAAGATTGGCTTCTGTTGAGCACTTAATACAAACAAAACCGCTTCTTGAGTAGCACGCATGTGACTGAATTCGCGCAGGCACTGATGGACACGAGTTGAGAAATGCACAGCGATAATTATCTGTCAGGATGGCATTATAATCAGGGACCAGCATTGTCATACTCGTGACTTTTTGAATACGGAAAGCTGCTAAGCGTAATAATGTTCACTGGTTTCATATTATTCACACATTATCACAGGCTACACTGTAGGACTAACTAAGTAGCATGCTGTGCGTTTATATATGTACAATATGAAGCACGGTTGGTCTAAAATGGCAACTATTTCTCTGCGTGGTCCGACGAAGCCAGCAGGCACCCAATATTCGTTCACTTACGAACTAAAGCTACGTGAATTGACCGCAAATCAGTCTAAAATCCATTATCAATAAATATCTTAGCTATAATATGCCCAACCAAATCGCTTTGATTTCGACGACAAAGGGAGCCCTATGATGGGTGGCCATCATTGTAAATCATTGTAAACTAGGCCCATAACAGATAACCAGCGATCGATCAGTTAACGCTGGATACCGGTATTGTTGCCCTGGCCACCCTACACCATATGGTATTGGGTGGCCATCATTGTATATCATTGTAAACTGGACCCATTACTAACGATTTATCACCTTTTGCTGGATACCCTGGCCTGCTCATAAATATTCTGCGCATACATTTTAACGCGAAACCACCTCACCGTTATTACAACCGCGTTATTGGTTAGTTATACAATATGGGATTTGTTAAAATTTGTGAGCTACAGCAGTTTTTCTTCTAGCGTCATTGATCTTGTAAATGGAATAAATTTGTAGGCATTTTGTATCGCAGACCGAAGCCTCAATGTAATTAATAGTGCTAAACTAGCAAGATACACCCTTTGACCTGTTAAATTTTATGATTGAATAATAATATTTAAATCTATCTATTTTGAGAGAAGAATGGCAAAGCTTGGAAATAATCACAAGTCAGGTAGTAACGATTATCGATCAATTCACACATTTAATGACACTATACGTCTCAGAAATGTCCCATCAATCCTACACAGTGAGTACCGGTCGTGACAACGCGCTACTTGTTAGCTTGATGGTGAAACATCTATCTTTCAATGGTCGACTAACGAGACATGTTCACAATTTACGTCGACTTCAGCTAGCTCTATGCTGAACCAATCGGTGGCTCTTTGCAGTGAAAATTACCCTATACCATGTATATTGATGTGTTGCAGCTGCTCGTATTATTGTACAACATCTTGGAGAACGATTGAATGACACATAAAACCGTCCGGAACATTCTAGGTGAGGCCCATTTGAAAATATTATAAAGCATTCACGAACCTTTCTGTTGCCACAAACTGACAATAATCGGTGGGGAGCTTGATAGGTATCGGGGGATCAGAAGAAGCACCAGGCAATTAGATTGACATTTTCCAGTCCACTGAAGTAGAGTACGATTGCCTTATTTTTAACGGCCGAATGCGCCCATGAATATGCATCCATATTACAGTTTTTCTCTGTGTCACGTGGTTACATTATTACAATCGTAAACATGATTGCAGGGTTGGAATATAACGCCTAGTAATTACTTATTAATAAGCATTTAATATAATCAAAGTGTCTCAAAATTAAGTTCAGGAATTTTTTCGAGGCTAGATTGCATTGCGCTTAATTACCTTGCTATGGATCCGTATGTCTGCGCGTGTGCTACAATCTGCTGCTTGGAGGGCCGGAATTGTGGTATCTAGAGCTGGCACTCTATCAATATCGATAACATGTGTCAGTTAGGCCTAATAATGAATTATTATATTTATTATCTAAAGGTGTAACAGAGAGAACCGATTTTGCATGCGCTCTGTCACACCAATTCGTCCCCGTCAGCAAATATAATTCATCGGGCACTAGAAGAACCGACATTGCTCGTCATCTGCATCGTGAACTGGAAGCATGATTGCAACATTTAAAAATGGCAGCACGAAACAAAGTGATAACGACTGCTCACACAAGCCTCAACCACGGATTTAATTACTTCAAACCGCATAATGTTTTACGTATGCTAAGAATTCACACCAAATAATACTTCCTCACGCAATATGGGAATAACCTTGATTCAGTGAAGACCATACGATGCCTTTGGCACAAGTGCAATACAACCTTTGCTTCCAGGTTGATGTGTATCCTCTCAAAATAGGAGCAGAGTACCTACATAGATGACATGCGTTGTCGATAACCACCGTCAATGACTTGCTCCTCCATAGCTCTATTTATAGCAGGTTTCTTATCTTTGCATAAATTGTGACCAGGATATGTCACATCTCTGCAATTAACATTGAAAAATGAAACAATACCGACGTCGATTGCTATCACGATAAATGGGATACGCCTACAAATCAGCCTGGCGCCGTGCATTTGGTGATAGAAGAGGTCTCAGTGCAAAACACTATCCTGACAACCAGCCGCCCGTAGTTCCTAAATAAATCAAGAGTCGCGAGGTAAAACTCGTTTGCGGTATCGAGCATCTACACAGATGTGTATTGTAGCTCAGCGTCAATAAAGCATGTCATTGATCGAGGTGTTTGCTATTTTAAGGTATCTGGTTTGTTATCGTCACTTAAGGACATTGGCTGCTTATGCAAATGATGACGACTGTGGATTGTCATTTCCACGTGCCTCTACAGGCCGAACTAAAGCATGCAGAAAGCTGCAAATCCGTAAGAAGGTTGACATCAACCTAACAGAAGCCTCTGTTGATTCGTGGAATATATATCCGACAGAAGTCCCCCGTGGCAAACATTAGGAAATAGGATTACATAAAGATTGTATCGGTCATTATGACATACGCTACATAGCTACACCATCAAAACACCTCTTGGGCCCTATCTATTATAAACATTCAAGCGCGGTTAGCATACCTTCAACATAACTTAGACACAGGTATGGAAAATATTCTTTGAAATTGTTAATATTAGTTATAAGCTTAAGACAGTGCAATCTGATGTGTTAATGGTTTGTGTATTTATTAACTCGCTAACCATCTGCTACACGACCTAGGCCTGTATATTGTTACATAATCGAACTTTCATCATAACGCCGCAATACATCATGATTGAATGACATATATAGTAGGCTTATGTGTCGTGCCATATATATGTAGTTAGTTATATGGAGTTCATTAGAAGGAGTTAGTTATGTGGAGTTAGTTTTAAGCTCACAGGTTAAATTTACTGACTCATATTGTTGGCATTCATACCCTCTTAACACCTCATCCGACACGGGATGTCATCGGAGAACTGACAAACTTGTCACAGACAGATATGCTCAATGGCCAGCCCAGCCCCAACCCTTAAGGACAATAGTCGAAAGACCACTTACGTATGGATCTCTTTACCCGTTATTAATTAATCACTGTTTCTGAATGAAATATCAAGTGACCGACACAATCGAGTGAATATGTTTGAGTAGATAGATATTGATAGGATGGTCGTCACTGAGGTGTACATAGTACGCACCTCTAGCTTTGATGATAAAAGTGACAATACGCGAGGGAACCAATATTAGTGGTAAAATGTCATCAACACAAAACAGCATTAGAGGTACCAACTCACAGCACAATGCAGTTTGTTACTCGTATCTATCTCCTCGTATCCCATTGTAAGGTGTTCATGACATACCAATCTTACCTATATTTTAACAGCGTATTAATACCCATTGTCGCCCATTTCATTATTTATGAACGATAAACACCAATGGCATGACGAAACAGTCATGATTCAGCCAGCTCAATGATTATCTTAACAGAGTTATTTTGTGTCCTCTACAACAGCTCCATCGAAGTTTACTTAAGTTCTCATATTTTTTGTTACTATGTTGTCACTCCTTTGCATTTTCCTTGAACAAAAGCAAATCAGCTTTCTATAAACAAAGTGATCAAACTAATACAGTATTGCTCTGGTTATTCTATGCACAGACACAGTTCATGTTGCTTTATACATGAGTGGCTTTTGTTGTAGCCGAGCATGCATCGGAGATAAGCTAGGCAAGCTGACAACCGGATCACAGATACCAATGACCACACTCTGTTCTGAGATTATCGGACATACGGACTAGCGCTGAATAGCGATGCCATTTATGGTATTGGTGTATGGAACTCTTACCCTATCCGTAACTTGGGGTGAATACAACGCAACTTGCCCTTCGTCATTTCTTCCACTCATCTGACTAACACTAGTGCATCCGGGACAATCCAGCTACCATACCTAATATGCCGTCGTAGCGACATATTGTCACAAACGATGAATCATTCAAGCTGAGTAGCACAAACAGAGGCAAATGGGTAAATCGATATGACCAAACGAACGTTGCAGATTGAAGTACCGTTAACATAGCCGATTTAATCAGCTACCCTGTAAAGTTAAGAATTGTCGTCAATGGTGAACAGCGTGACTGATGACTCGGAGCGGGGTATTTTGATGGCAAGCTTTGATTATCATCAGAAGCAGAACAGCATTTTCCATACAGTTGCAGTGGCTTTAAAGGATATATATATATATATATATATATATATATATATATATATATATATATATATATATATATATATATATATATATATATATATATATATATATATATATATATATATATATATATATATATATATATATATATATATATATATATATATATATATATATATATATATATATTAGCACGAACGCGACCTTAAGTGGAAAAAACCGCGAACCTTTCGTAGACTTGGGTCCACGAAATGGTATACCACTATGTCCACATAAAGTCAATGCACTTTTTCATTACAAATGTTTACAAACATTTTGTTTTGACCATTTTAATATAATAGTCTTGTCCTTATAACGTACAAAGATAATCTTTAAGAGAGATTTCTTTGATTTGTTGTTATTAAAGATTGATTTGTTGTTATTAAATTTTAACAACTAACCATTCGTTGACATTACCTAAAAATCTTAATATCTAGCTAACAACCGTATATACTTTGGCCCAAATTGTCAAAAAAATGTTTAATCATAAGAGTAGAATTTTTAAATTCTAATTTTTCAAAAAACTGAATACTTATAAAGTTTTTACTCCGAAAAAGTATTTTTGTCGCGTTATTCGTCTATTTACAACTTTGGATAAGTTCGCAAAACGCTGCCAATGGTTCAAAATAATCATATCTACAACAAATGTCATAAATCAAATCCATAATAACGGAAAATGTTTTTAACATTTCGGTATTCCGCAAAAATACGCAAATACATATAGGCATGAAAGGTTGGATTTATACTAATAAATTACTATCTTGACCATTCGTGGACGACCTTTAGAGGACCAACAGTATATACCAGGATTTTAAAGCGGTAAAAAGATTTTATTGGCGTTAAACCTTTATATTATATTATCTAAGGTATGCCAAGATAATAATTTTAAAAATATTACAGTTAAAATGAACTTAAAAAATTTGTCTACGAAAGGTTGGAGTCAACAAATGGTTGCAATCGTCAGTATATATATATATATTTATATTTATATATATAAATATAAATATATATATATACATATATATATACATAGATATATATAAATATATATATATATATTTATATTTATATATATATGGATATATATATTTATATATATATTTAAATATATAATGTATTTATACACATATACATATATATAAATATATGTATATATATGTATTTATGTATATTAATATATATATATATATATATATATATATATGTATATATATATATTAATATACATATATATATAAATATATATATATATATATCAGCATAGGTAACTGAGAGCAGTGTGACCAATGGATCCTTCCGCGTCCACTGATTGACCGCTTAATGCTAGTTTTCACTGACTGTCCGTTTGATACAAGATCTTTTACTAATTGTCCGCTTGATGCTAGAGCACTTGCGGATTGTCCGTTTGATACTAGTGCTTTCACTGATTGTCCGTTTGATACCAGAGCGTTCGCTGATTGTAAGTTTGATACTAGAGCTTTCATTGAATGTCTGTTTGATACTAGAGCTATCACTGATTGTCCGTTTAATTTTAGAGCATTCGCTGATTGTCCGTTTGATACTAGAGCGTTCACGGATTGTCTGTTTGATACTAGAGCTTTCACTGATTGTGATTGCGTTCGCTGATTGTCCGTTTGATACTAGAGCGTTCGCTGATTGTCCGTTTGATACTAGAGCTTTCACTGATTGTCCGTTTAATACTAGAGCGTTCGCTGATTGTCCGTTTGATGCTAGAGCTTTCACTGATTGTCCGTTTAATACTAGAGCGTTCGCTGATTGTCTGTTTGATACTAGAGCTTTCACTGATTGTCCGTTTGATACTAGAGCGTTCGCTGATTGTAAGTTTGATACTAGAGCTTTCACTGATTGTCTGTTTGATACTAGAGCTACCACTGATTGTCCGTTTAATACTAGAGCATTCGCTGATTTTCCCTTTGATACTAGAGCTTTCACTTATTGTCCGTTTGATACTAGAGCGTTCGCTGATTGAAAGTTTGATACAAGAGCTTTCACTGATTGTCCGTTTGATACAAGAGCTCTCACTGACTGTCCGTATGATACAAGAGCTTTCACTCATCGTCCGGTTGTTACTAGCGCTTTTACTGAATGTCCTTTTGATACTTGAGTGTTCGCTGAATGTAAGTTTGATACTAGAGCTTTCACTTATTGTCCGATTGATACGAGAGCGTTCACTGATTGTCCGGTTGATTTCAACTGTTGCTGTTACGTCATTCTTTAGTACACACTGATATTTATGCTATTTTTGAGTCATACGCCACGTGAAAGGTCAAATGTACGGGGCTACAGGGACATATAACATCGGTTCCACAAGAGGCGAGTACTATTGATCTCCTCCCTATAGTAAGCCAATACAGAGGATCGGCGAGGCATCTGTTGATTGGATTAGGCTGCTTGATTCTTGATAGGGTATTATGGCACAAAATGGGACCATGTGAAGCATTAAGGACATCGGTAAATGGTGCCAGTTATCGGAAACATGAATAAACCTTTCAAATAAAAGACAGACAATGACAACGGGATAAGCTGTTGGGTCATTTATGCTGAGCACAGGCTAGAAAACCTTTTCATATTAATGGGATCATGTAGACCAGTTTTTCAACACCAACCACATGCAGTGAGTTAAAACTCTGGACAAGTGGGCATCCTCCAAACAGGCTAATGGGTTCTGCATCTGTCAATTGTTGGCATGAAAGTTCTATAGATAAGTGATGTTGCTGGCTTTATCGGCGAATATATCGTGATGTTCAATTCATACCATGACTACCTCAACTACATGACTGTCACATCTTTGCCTATAGCGCACGATAACAATTGACAATCAAGCATCGCCTGATTCATCTAATTCATAGTGTTATTCTTGCTTCTTGCCGAAGCAATGTTCTTTATAACCTCTCATGGCATCATTTTCATCTATATACCTAGCGCAAAGCTTAGGGAGGCTCATCACTGTTTTCGTACCATCTGCACATCATTAACTGTACATCATCAACCACGGATGAACATGCATTAGTAATGTCATACTTAACATGTGTAGCATCGGGCACCAATCACGGGCTCACTTCCATTCCATTAACAGCTCAACTTGCGATTACATGACGCATGAGTTCTCTACACAAGCACTTTATGTGTGGCCTTCTGGTTGGAGATTTGTCTGAAGTGATTTGTGGTCAAGTAAATAGGGACCAGGTTACGTTTACAAGAATCAGCAAACAAACGTCAGATGTTACCACTCAGACGGAAGAGGCTTTGTACGCCCTCGTTGTATATTGTTACAAACAGATGTAGCATCGACGCGTTCATAGCGCTGGTGCTTCGGCTGAACCCTGACAACAATCATGTGCATACACATTACGTTCCAACACCTGGGAATAATCAACGAACAATTTTTGATTTATGTTAATTGAAATCTCCGAACCTCACTCATGCCACACGTCGACTGATATAACTTTTTGACATTTGAACTTTTTCGACCGATAGTATCTTATTAGCTCGACCCAAAGTATGTACAAGCCGACCTAGTTTTAATGTAATGAAAGAAAAGCGGCCACCTTCACACTGGCTCACTCCGTCTCGGACGTCCTCCAGAACTACGTCAGTCGAGAGTGTATCATTCGATGTGTCAGTTATAAATTTTGGACTGTTTTTCATAGATGGATTATTATATTTTCACTGTTTTGACTTAAAAAATCAACACCTCGCCGATCAATATTCCATGATATTTGTTCTCGCATTATATGTAACATAAACATGTTTTGGAAACAAAAATGCTTGTAGAATACTAGAAAGAAGTGGCCCGGGTTTCTTTATAAAATATTGACAAAAGAGCTTCTTGAGCCATATTAATCAATTCAACTCCATATATATGCATGTATGAATTTAATCTTTTTATCACTAGCGTAAAAATATAAACATATAAGTAATGTATAAGTCAATTTAGGGCAATACGAAATTCGAATTGTACGTTATGATACATCAACTGCATATCGGATAATTTATGGAAGAACTTTCTTGATGTCTGTCATTATCAACATTTTTGCATTTTTATGTTAAATGATTTCGTCGGAAATGGAGACATGGAATTTTTTTATATATCTACTCCAATGACATCATACATATATTGATTAATCTGAGTTCTATTAGAGAAGTGAATGGAAATGTTTGGAACTAACGTCGGTTAGTAATGCCTTAACATATCACACTGTCCAGTTAGCTCACGTGTTATAAAACGACATAACACGTCTCAAGAAAGTGAGTTGCTACCGTGTCGCACGAAGCTGCGTGACATCTATCATTCAATGGTCGATTAATGGGGCAATTTGCGTCACTTTGAAATGTCCAGACCAATCGGATAACCGATGTAATCGGATGAAAACATTATTTGACATGCTGCAGTACGTCATATGAGGGAATTGTTGCATGCATTATAGCGTGATGTATGCTAATGCACAATGTCGGACACAACTTATAAACCACCCGCTTAACTTTACGGCGAACTTAGCATGATCATAATAGATCTATTGAAAATATGAACCACTTGTACTGCCATTCCCAGACAAATAAACGTTTCGATTGTCAAGGGCTAATTCGATCACTGTCTAGGGACCGGAATAAGCTTTTACCAGCTCTTAGAAGAAACATATGATTGCATTATTGGTGCATGGACTGTATATACAGCTGCAGACTAATAATTTATTCAGACATTCTATTGCTTTATATCTAACGGAATGTAATAAGCCTGTGGCTAGCGTCCAGTAGCTACCATGAGCACTCTCAGTAGAGGGTCTTAATGCTGTGGCTCTAGTGGTGAAGATTAGATTATCTCCACATTTCCTAGATTTGAAGATATATCACAAAAACGCATAACAGCAAGAACGTCCGCTTTGCCGGTCTATCGTACGCTATGTGATGGTTGGAGACATGTACTGACGAAAATGCAACTCTGTTTCAGTTCCGTCTGCAGCACATAGTCTGATTATTTACATGATCCCCTTATGATAAACTCCCAAAAGTCATTACAGTGGTACCCGGCGGAGGCGCTCTTTCCATTTCCATCAAGTAAGAAAATAGGATTTTTGCAATCCAACATATGACGTGGACCTTAAACATCCTACCACCAGCTCATATTATTTCCATAGAATCGCGGTTCATAATTCTTGGCGAATACATGGATAGGCAAATTGATACAGGGAAGTATAGGTTTGTCGCCACGCGTTTAAAGGCTCCCTTGTTTGCTTAGGTAGGGGCGCCTTATGTCCATTATACATACCCTCTGGCGCAACAAGATGATGGAAGGCCAACAGCGTACGAGCTGTTTGAATGTGGTGAGACACGATGAGATACAAGCCTTTTGAGCCTTTTTTTCGCGCTCAATCGTGCCTATATATTGACCTTGACACATGACAAAAAGTAGTTATAACCATTTAACATTTGATACTTCGTCCGTATGCTATGAATGGAGTCCAATACGCTGAACATTTACTTGATGGTCTGTGGTTACTGTGGGCACAAGCTTACAAATGAATATCACAAACATATATAGCTACGAATTTGAATGCAACTGCCATTTAATGATTCCTAGGCGCGCAGGTGACACTTCTGTATCGACCACCAATCCTAATCTTTATAAAACCGACATAAGACGATGTGATGATAACAGTCAAGATAAAACCGACATTATCCGTTATTATGAGATAATAAAGATAAACCCGACATTATCCGATGTTATGAGACAATAATGATAAACCGACATTATCCGATGTTATGAGACAATAAAGATAAAACCGACATAATCCGATGTTATGAGACAATAAAGATAAACCGACATTATCCGATGTTATGAGACAATAAAGATAAAACCGACATTATCCGATGTTATGAGACAATAAAGATAAACCGACATTATCCGATGTTATGAGACAATAAAGATAAACCGACATTATCCGATGTTATGAGACAATAAAGATAAAACCAACATGATCCGATGTGATGATAACAGTCAAGATAAAACCGACATTATCCGTTATTATGAGATAATAAAGATAAAACCGACATTATCCGATGTTATGAGACAATAAAGATAAAACGGACATTATCCGATGTTATAAACCGAGACAATAAAGACGACATTATCCGATGTTATTATGATAACAATCAAGATAAAACCGACATTATCCGTTATTATCCGATGTTATAGATAATAAAGATAAAACCGACATTATCCGATGTTATGAGACAATAAAGATAAAAACCGACATTATCCGATGGTATGAGACAACAAAGATAAAACCGACATCCGATGTATGAGACAATAAAGATAAACCGACATTATCCGATGGTATGAGACAACAAAGATAAACCGACATTATCCGATGTCATGAGACAATATGAAACCGACATAATCCGATGTTATGAGATAATAAGATAAACCGACATTATCCGATGTTATGAGACAATAATGATAAACCGACATTATCCGATGATGAAACAATAAAGATAAAACCGACATATCCGATGTTATGAGACAATAAATAAAGATGTTAAACCGACATTATCCGATGTGATGATAACAGTCAAGATAAAACCGACATTATCCGTTATTATGAGATAATAAAGATAAAACCGACATTATCCGATGTTATGAGACAATAAAGATAAAACGGACATTATCCGATGGTATGAGACAACAAAGATAAACCGACATTTTCCGATGTTATGAGACAATAAAGATAAAACCGACATTATCCGATGTTATGAGACAATAAAGATAAACGAACATTATCCGATGGTATGAGACAACAAAGATAAAACCGACATTATCCGATGTCATGAGACAATAAAGATGAAACCGACATTATCCGATGTTATGAGACAATGAAGATAAAACCGACCTTATCCAATGCTATGAGACAATTAAGACGTTAATGACCGTTTTATATATTATATTTAAAATGCGGTC
Organism: Urechis unicinctus; assembly: GCA_034190875.2. NCBI lineage: Eukaryota > Metazoa > Annelida > Polychaeta > Xenopneusta > Urechidae > Urechis > Urechis unicinctus. The sequence continues at coordinate 15,964,355 of CM067351.1, forward strand.
ATGGAAATATATGGAATGCGCTCTTATGAATTAACCCTCGCTGCTGTTTTACAGATATTAAACAATAATATCAAGCGTTATGCGTGCACACGGGATAAATGTTTCATCCCAAGAGAAGTCAACACTTCCTTTGTCTACAAAAGCCACTATATCGCTTTTAAAACATTGATGCTGTCCAGAGACTTGGAGCGTGCATGCGTGAATTTTATATGAATGCCACCAGCCACTAAATCATCATAGAAGCAGTTGGGTGTTTGGTCAGCTGAAATGTTCTGGAACGAACTTTCGCTAGGGATACACTGCATTAACATTGGGCTCCCCTACCAATTGTCCGCTCTGCACGATATGGATATTGTGAATATCTGCTGTCACCCATTGTGGCTGTTGTATAGACAGAACATAAATGCATACGAACCTGGTACTATGGGTCACAACATAAACGATAATAGATGAGTCAACCCTGCATGTCATGTGCTTTACTCAGCGTTTTATTTTCGTTTGATAACAAAGCCGTACGAATGTGTGGCGTATAGTATTTACACTTACGTCTGATTTTCTATCATACCGTATTAGTAGGCCATCTGTGCGAATCTACAGTCATCAGTATAAATTGTAGGATAATTCATGAGCCCCAGTGCGTCTGGGGCTGCTTTGAACTCTTTCGGATCCGCAATAGAAGTGTGGTAAACACCAGTGTCAGTTCCAACAGCTTCATAAATACCTGTAAGAATAGTCAGGTTATACTGTTGGTTTGGTCAATACCCAAGGCCATGCTTAATGGATGCAGCACCCCCGCACGATTTGTATGGCCAATATACCACGGAGGTAATGTCTCTTCGGAGTTGGACTGTCTGGTATGATATATTGCTCAGCACTGAAACATAAAAACTGGCGTCTGGCGATATAAAATATGGGCTATAAATGCCTGCCATAAAGCAAATACAGCCTTACCTTGCCATTTAATCTGCAACTCATTGCATAGCAAAAATGTCTGTCTTGACATTAAGGAAATAAATCTGCTTGATATAAACCGAGATAATGGTCCTTTTGTATTAGCAGGTCGTTTTGCGATTCCCGGTAAAACGGTAAACCTACAATTTATTTGCAATGCCCTGTGTATAATTTGTCTTAATTAATTTCGTTAACTATCTTCTGATAGATTCCGGTCTGACGCAGATTTAAATTCCTCGAGCATTATGAAAATTAGATAAAATGATTTTCGGTAAAACAATTGGTTGCACCCAGATTATATTATATTAGGTCACAAAACCTAAACTGCCCCATCCTTGCGAAACATTAGTGGAAGCTTATTTAAAGTCTGCTATGGTACAGCGTTGATATTACATACAAAGGTGTATAATAAGGCATAAGGATAATTCAAATGTGTAGGCATGCCTGTAGGTTTATAGAACAAATCATGATACAAATGCGACAAATATCCAATGCAGTGGCTTGCAAAAGAAAGTAATTTCTGAAGGCATTTGCTGCTCTACTGACGTTTCTGAATAAAGTGGAATGACAATGTTGGGCAACAACAAGAATATAATTATAACTATGATCATTGTCTTACTGAGGTGCTATATTGATTATGAGGAATGTGAGAATTTGTTTATGATCAAATGATGTTAGGTTGTTTAACAAATGACATTCTGGCCGTTTCCATAAATTTGAACTGATTTTGAAATGTACCTAGTCTCCGCAGTTATAAATGTAGTAACATTATTTAACAATTTCACTGTTAGGTCTACTAATTTGCAGTTGGAACAGCTGATAAACTCGGTAGCTATGCAGTTTGTTAGAAGGTTGGCTGATGACACCAATTAGAAACCTGTGTTAAAGTTGTTTTCATTATATAGGACACCATGGTACGTGCAGCCTCGTGAGCGATCACATTCAAAAATATCACTCACTTTATAACGACGGTCACCAGTATATCTGGCTGCAAATGTTAGGAGAGCGATCGATTTTTTGTGTTTTCAAGAATATTTGGAAGCACAGGCGAAGTCTATGCTTATGCTTCCAATCACAAAAACAAACTAGATACTAGTAGACAATGCGGTCATTGAGGAGAAATTCTGCATGATATTTAAAATAAGGACATATAACTACGCATCTCTAGATAACTACAATATAATGAGACAAAGGGTTCTGTACATGGAATCCGATCTTATGAATCAACCCTTTCCATGTTCCTTGTAATCAACAAATTCTCATATCAAAAGTAATCCATCCCTCCGCATATTACTTGAAACTCATACACCTGATGGTTTGATCCCAAACGCAAAAAGTCCAGACCTTAAATGTCTAACATATCCGGTCTTCTGCATTCAATGTATTAATTATCTTCAGGGACCTGGGTAGTGAATGATTTAATTGTAAATGAATGACACCCTCCACTCAGTCCCCAAACGAATTACTCAGCAGTGGGTGTATGTTCAGATACAATACACCGTAACGTACATTTTTTGAGAAGTAACTACATTTACTTAACGATTTACCACTCTGCATGCGTTGTTGGATACTGTGAATGTATATCATTGTCCATTGTAAGGCTTCTCATTGAATATACATAGTAACTAATCCATATGAATCCATTGTGACTTTATCAACAATGACACACTGCATATTGTGACTCTTCTCATCTGGCATCTATTCATATGACAATTGGACGGAGACGTAGTACAATTCCTCTGTGCCTCAGAGCTGAAGGCATTTAAGATAATGGATCAGCCAACTCTGCAAGAAAAGCAAATGCACTTTGCTCAAACGCTTTTTTGAATGCGTGACGGGTTGCAATATTTACAGTTGATTGCAGCAGATTTTTCGATATGGTAATTGAATTCCATCAGTGCCTATTAACAGTCTTTATCATCCATTGTACGATTGGTTATATCTCCAGTGTGGGAATAATCCCGACAGCTTCATAAATACTGTGGCACATACTTTAGTTATGCGATTTAGTTTGTCAATACTCAATGCCAAGCCTAATGGGTGTAGTATTCCCACACGGTTTATATAGTCAATAAACCACCACTGTAATGCCCCTTCAAAGATGGACAGTTTGATAGAAACCTATTACTCTGTGATGATTCCTTCCAGCTAGGGCCTTGTAGAAGAATATAAAGGCATACCGTAAAACAAATACCACATGACCTTGATGTCCGCTAGAAACTCAGTGTATAGCACTAATGGTTGCATTACCATAATGACAATAAATCCTCTCGACATAGAATTAATACCAAACATATTTGTATGAACATTTTGTTTACACATATGGAATACAATTTACATTAATATACGCCGTCCCGAAAGTGAATAACCTCAGAACATTTAGTTATTATATTGGTCTTTGAAACGAAGTTTCAATATCTATTCGTCCCAACAAGAATTGCAATGCACCTTTCGGTTAGCAAAATGATTTGATCGCCGATTCTGTTGAATCGCATAACTATAGATGACAATCTTCTCCTTGTGTAGACGACAACGGTGGCGGCACGCGCAAAGTCAGCAGGCTGTCGCCATGTGATTGAAAATATATTATATTGAACTATACATCTATTATGAAGCATCAGACAGCTCAACATGTTTGTCAATTCAATAACAATGCGGTCAATAATTAATGCAACAACAATTGTCCAGCAGCAAACACCACTGAGTTGTTCAGAAAACGTTGCTGCTTTTACCTGATCATCTAATCTACGGGACAGCACGTTACTGTTATAGTACCACGTCACACGGCCGGGTCCACGGTATAGCTTTTATGATTGTATGATTCAGGTGTCTTATCAGACTATAAACTGATGATGTGCACTCGTAGTCCCAAATACACATAATCGTCTTGCGCAGTTAGCTAGGTAAAAATCCCACTCAAAGACTGAAAGCGTTACCGAGGATAACATAACGGTGATCCGGGTAACATATGCTAATGTGATGATTGTGTCATTACAAAAGTCGCAGGGCCTCGGACTTTATCTCTAAAGTGCTCTAAACAGCCTGAATGCATTCATACAGCTCCATTCTTGTTCCTGAAATGCTGGGTGTAATCACCCTATGTTTTAAAATAACGGAGCTGCAATGTATTCGAAAGAGACTGGAAAGGTCGCTAAAAGGAAGAAAAAGGTGGATCGATACTTTGTGTGCCTTCATGGCCTGATTAAATCATGTTACAGCTTATAACTTGAAGTGGTTCGTCCCCGTGATTGAAGTGATTCTTCCCCTTGATTGAAGTTATTCGTCCACTTGATTGGAGTGGTTCGTCCCTTGATTGATATTTCAAACTTGTTGTGTTATTTGGAAATAAAGTAGGATCCTAAATTACTGTTATGATCGCCTAGAGAAAAATGTTGCCTTCACATATTTTTCAGTATGTGCTGTGATTGATCGAATTTGTCATCAGAGAGTGGCAGTAGACACATTTATTTTCACCAAATCAATCAAGAATCCTACTTACATCAAGGTCGGGTTCCATCAACGAAGTAGCAATGACTGGTGTCATAATAATGCTAGTCAAGGTCCCCTAGCCTGATGGCTGCGGGCGCTGTTTACATGTCACTGATATTCAATAGTCTCGCTTTCAGGTCTAGGGGACGATAGCGTCTTGAACTGGACAGGCATCCCAGATTTGGGATGCTCCAATCACAAGCCGTTTCTCTCGGTCACTCTCGGGTACTTTTGAGTCGTTGCCTCTCATTGGTTAGTTCTACAAGTTCCGAAGAACTTGTCCAACCGGACAAGTGATTTTTATGAGCCGGGCACACATTTGGTGTTTCACGCTGAGAGTGGCACCGTTAATCACACAGTCGGCGAGAGAAGCAGACACGCAACTGGTTCCTGAACTGACTATTACGTAAACATACTATCGTACAGCTTACCATTAAAACGCTTGTTGTAGTACCAATTTGAACTTTTGAGACGACCCATTATTTCAGAAGTCATTCAACGTGTTATCATTGGACGCAGACCACAACAATGTCCATGAGGTCACATAGAACCGAGGGTGCGTATCACAAGCCAGACACGCGCAATTAAGGTCAATCCGGGTCACAACCTTTGCGTTGATTGGTCACGAAGATTAACGAACGTGTCTAATGAATATTCGGACGCGCCAGTTTAAGACCTTATCTTATCGTAGACTCTAGGGCGAGAAGCGTAGCGGATCCCCTGGAGTCTGGGACGCAGACTATAATCATGCCAATGCTAAGCTTTTATACCTGTTCTTGTGTACCTGAAGACATCAGTTGAGGATTAGCCCATGCCCTGCTGTTTGACAGATGAATCTTACCTAAAACTGCAAATTGTACGATTGCTATCTTAGAATATGGCATTTAATTCAAAGCTCCCAGACGATGAACCTCGTCCAAACCATTTATCGAGGCAAAAGATATCAAAGTCCATTGTAAAGTTTAATCGTTCTCTAAATATGTTACAAAGGTAATTTGGGCATGTATAGCGAACAACATATGTAGACTATAGATATGGGGTCAGGCTTCAATTGATCTCACGAATAGTTGGGTCGAGGGTGATACGCTAATAATAACACTGTACCCGCTTACTTTAATGAAATCGACGTAATGATTGAGAAGCTGAAGGGATGTAAATACATTGTCCGACGAGCGTAATGTCATGTACATAGAAAACACTGGGTGTAATATCAGATTACGTTTAACTTCAGTAATTGCATGCGATAAAATTTTATTTCTTCCGCATTACTTCCTTATGTTATGTGGCTGGATTCGTAGTAACAGTCATCAACTAACGATACTGCAATGTAAACATCATCATGGCATCAATGTGACCGTCTCATCCTATATGTAAACCGTATTCTTACATTCTTTTATTGCGAATTGTATTCAAAACTGGCCGTGATATGCTCTAATGGGACTATCAAAAAAATTGGGAGACGCAAGTGAGAAACGTGATGTCATTATATGCATATAGGTTTAGGTGATATACTCACCCTAATTAAATTGTCACCAGATGATTATCAAACTGGTTTTGTATTACATACATTGCACATTTCATTTCATTGTGTTAATGACTTCTGAGCTTATTGCTATATTACACCGGTTGTAATGAGTACCTTAAGAAAGGGTTTTGGCATTTTTCTCTAATGTGATTTTGGATTTCACAGTTTCTGATATTATTTTCTTATTTGATCTATGTATCCAACATGTGGTTTGTCTTCTTATTCACACACGACAATCAACACCCACTGTACATTTATGGCAATCACTGTATGTTAAAATAGAAAATATGGTCATACTTATCTGATTAGGTATCGTTTAAATCCGAGGTAACTGAACAAGATGACGACAGCAATTTTAAATGAGCGTTATTGTGCTATGATCGCAACATATATTCTGTGAACATGAACCCTGTGGGACAGAAGCGACTGTAGTAGCGTAACATCTACATAAATTGAAGTACAAGTTATTATTTAATCATTCTTTCCATCTTGTCCGTCACTGTGACATTCATGGATGATCTAATGACAAAATGCTGATAAGCGTAGACGATTCACTTTGCAGACCATGTTGATACTAAATTTAACCAGCATAGTCAGCAAACTATGGTTGATAGGTTTTGCATCATGGTAGAAAGGACATAACCTTTGCGTTGATTGGTCACGTCAACTAGAACTACGAGAGCAACTGCAGTGTAACGAACGTAAAAGCAAAGTTGTGTATCTCTCGGTAATCATTAAATGATAATAGTATGGCTGGGACTTTTTGTATTTATCCTCAGTTAAAATTTAGAGAAATGTTTCGGCGTTTTCTACCAAATGTCTGATACTCCGTGACATAAAAACGAACTGCACTGCAATGACGAATCTTGTGTAATGAGCTATCTACCAGTCCCCGGTGATATATGAATTGTTTTCCATCTTAAGATTATAACAGTTGATTAGAGACATTTGCCTAGTTAAGGCAGGGGTGACGCTGATAAGACTGTAATTACCAATATAACGTGTGATATTGCAGAGTATTTATTTCCAAATGTTGCAGATTAGCAAAAGAAAACAGATGACATTGAATACATGGAATGTGATGCATATTAATCTGTATCATTTCCAGTACGATGAGATACCAACTATTGATTGTAGTGTATATTGGCATTGATTGTAATCCTGACTACTTCAGCTATTTATCGTTGCCAGAAAATGCAATTTGAAGTCATACCCAGTGTCACAGTTTTCACACGCATGCGCTTCTTACACAAACCATTTATGATTCAGATTGTGGAGTTATTGAGCATCAAGCTTACACGGTATCAATCAGTTAACATTGGTGATTAAGAAGCTACAAGCCAATTAAAGAGTAGTGGAAACTGAAGGCAAGTTACACCATGTCAGAAGGACTATTTGGATGTCATTTGCATTTCTTTCTTGTAGTCGTCATTTGTTTACCGTACCGTGGGCCTGGTCACTTCACACTTAGTGGACAAATTTGTTGCCTTAGACAATCAAGGTGTATTGATATGGTGATCAATCAACAGAATCTGATTTCACCTGCCCTAGTCTCCACATTCCAACATGTAATATCGCCGCCACAACGCGACTGGGTGACAATCACCATTCCAGAGCCGTGGTATTGGTTCCATAATTCATTTGCAACGATTATATACTTGATGTTGAATAGCACGCGGGTCGAAACAAATAGCTTATCACCAAAAGTGTAGTAAAATTATATTGCGACATCTATGATCATATATCCATCAGAAACATTTGAATGATCTGTTACATCTTCAATATTATTTTTACTTCAACTTTAGTTAGTATGTTTAGCAGGCAAGCCAATGAATGCTTCAATATGAAACAACATAAATAGCCCTTATTGATACCTATTGGCAGCCTTCATACTTCAAACCGCGGTTGAAAATCTGTCCTCCCGATAATTAAATAATAAATTCTATCAATCTCAATCTTTAGCCTAGAATTCCAATGAATTATCGCCCAAACAAAAACACCTGTTCACAACTGCCTCCTAATTTAACCACCAACCAATTATTCAAGTACATCTACTCTCCTCAACCTTCTTTGTCATTATATACTTCACTTACGTCATTTTTATTCCACTTACATATTTTTATTCTCCTTGCAGTTTGTTCATCCCTTCTCTGCCGTTATCCGACCTATCGTTGCGTACGGAAACGTGTCGTTTCATGGCTGCGCTCATCTAAACCTTCCTTCATTCCTATACGCCATATCCTTTATAATCCAAATCCAATCGGACATCTCGGCTGTCTGCTTCTTGATTGACAAAGCTGTACTAATCCGTTTTGCTCATTCCGTTACTCACGACTTCACCGGTTACACGCATTAATCAACGTCTACTGTGTTCTGTTTAGAATTCCACCCCGCCACTCTGCCCGCCTCATCCGCCTCAGCAATCGACATAACGCGCTAGCTCTATTAACAGGGCACCATTGATGTTGATCGTATTAGAGACAACTTGATTTAAGCTGGAAGTGTTCATAAAGAGGATGGGCAGCTCACCGTAGAGACGACTTAATTGTGCCAAATTTGATTGCGATGTAATTCCACAATCAATGCTATAACGAGCAAATTCCCCTCTTTGATCAAATATTATTGAACTCTTGTGAAGTAACCATCCGACATTAGGAACAGCGTTTGCAGGGTTGAATACTTATTTGTGTCGCTGGTTATATGAACTCGATGAATAAATGCAGTCGAGAGGGCAACAAAGACCAGAACAAACACAGATTGCCTTATTTTATAGAAGGTTGATTCGTTTACTAAAACCTCTTGCCAACCGGTATTTTCACCCATTGGTTACTCCTCGTGTAAATATACTGGCCGCATAATCATCCTTATAAACTTTGCTGATCAAGTAATGGCGTGTGTTAGGCTCTAGGTTATGCTGACCTTGTTGTTTACATTCTGTAAACAGCTGCCTAATCTGCGAACCCACCACATTAGCTTATGAGTAACAAGAAACTACAACAAAACCTAGAGCCTACTCATGAAACGAAGATGCTTAAATTAAGCAGGGCTCTCGGGAACCCGAACTGCCGTGTTAGAGACACCCTAAATTGCCCGCGCACGCGCATTCAAGCAACCCGCGGGTTACATGAGACCTGGGGGTGAGCTTTGACTGCACGACCCGCAATAAGGAAACTAGGAAATCGCTCGTCGACTTCAAAGGCTCTGTCAGCTTGCGAGCGCCGTGATTTCACACCTCGCCCAATGAGGTCCCTATTGACATCTTGAACATGATTGTTTGTTTCCCCGGGCTTTTTCGATCCCACGACAGCTGATGAGAGGCAGTCAGAGGCACAGGCGTTCAGTTCTCGATTCCAAGCTTCCGCGCGGCGGGCCGCTATCTGTATTTAATTGCGACTACCAAAGAGTTTATAGTTTCACTTAGAGAGCTCACTCGACGCCACCTGTTAGCCGAAGCGTAATTGTCATACCGTCTTGTCATAGGGTCTCTTAATATCACGAGGAATTCTCTGTTTAATCTGGAGCTGTGGACGCCTCGACCAATCCGATGACTCCATGTCTTAAACAGTCGCCGAGCCCCGAGACGTTGGATCACCAGTCCCATGTGCTTTTTTTGATTTCATGGTTTCGTCGCCTGATGTCGGGGGGAGTCTTTCGAGTAATTTTATAATCCTCACGCAGCTCAGCGTAGCTAAAAACTCTTCGCTCGAAACCTTCACATCCTCCTGACATGCCAAAAATGTTTATGTTGACCCAATGCCAGTTCCCTCCCTTCAGTCATTTATTGACAATATAAAACTACCATCCACAGCGCGGACATGAAAAATCGAGGATCGTAAACTGCGCGGACGCTGTTAGAGGCGAACTGTTTTCCATAGGGGTACCCCAGACCGGGTGATTTATCAAGTTGACATTTATTTAGTTGAGTACTTGCTATTTTCGCTACTTATGAGCCTATTGTGCGACGTGTTTTGGCAGCAGCAAGTCTCTGTGAAAAGACATTCTTCCCGCTCTCAACAATCGCAGTGACGTCAGCCCAGTATTCCCATGTGCTGTTGTTGTGTCACTGAAGCACCACCTTATGATTGCAATGTATTATAATTAGGGAAGCGATCACCGCAGAGCCACTAGAAGTGAGCCCTCTTAGCGTAGCTATAAACTCTTTGGTGTAACCGCGAAAGTTCGTATAACTACATCGTGTTGGTCAACTGGTGATGCTGATTGCACTTTGTTGGAAGGGCAGTGGTAGGGGGAGGGGAGTTGACGTTGAGGTGCAAAAAAGGAACAAGGCGGGTTGTTTGTGGGGTTTGCGGTGGTGACCAAGTCGCTCAATCTAATTATGTCACTCAATCTGTACAGAACGAACCATCTGGCTCTCGAAAGTATGGTAACAGAACTTCAACATGCTAAAGTTCATATTCACCCTATAGAGTGCATAGTGATAATAGAACTTTGATTGATGGCGTGACATATTGTGACTGGGACTCTTGGAAATTTAACCCATGGAATCCAGGCCCCTTGTGCAATTTGGAACATTGAGATTTCTGCCCAATGTTGAAGGATTACTTACATGCAGAGATAGATAGTGTCCTTAGATTTCGTTTTATCACAGCATTTTGCTCTGTTATGTCCATGTATAAGATAATATAAAATTGCGCCCCACAAAAGCTCCATATCTCACAGCCACCGCTGTGAAGTGAGGTTAGTACCAAATATATATGTGAATTGAGGGAGCCTCCATTACTCCGTCTGGGACTGATGCCAAAAGCGTATTTCATTAACGCCCTCAAATCAACTTGTCAGCAAATATTGTTATGATTGGTTGCTGCATAATTGCAACAGTGCACTTTGTGGAGATGTTGTTCGCGAAATGATCCTCCCGTATGCAGTAATCATCACATTCATTTAGCAAATTGTGACATATCTACACCAACTTAACACCATGTTACGGCTTCTTTCCTGTTGATATGAAGGATTGATTAAGTTCGTCTGCTTATGTGTTTGTGACCTGACAATTAGATGTACGAATTATATTTGTGCAGCATAAAAATGCCGACACGACACCAGCAACATTAAGTCAGCTATTGTCGCATTTTACTGTCAAACACATTTGATCAATATATCTACAATGTCATTCTCAACATTGCCATAGTATCGCCACTTCATTACGTAAGGTCAATACTTGCAAAAACAATAACAGCCAAACAAAATTGAATGTTTGAATATGCACGTTTGTCTGCAATATAATTTCGACGATGTTAAAAATGTCACGACCCGTCCTGCAATAGACTCACATCAGGAACACATTTGCACTTCATTTCGATTGCATCATAACGTTGCGCTCCCTCGAACAATAACAGTACATTACAGCGCCCTTTGATGCTGTAATTACATAATGCCGCGTATGACGAGAAGGTTATATAAAAATCTCCGTCAGGTAAGCGGCATAATAGAGCCGTCTCCAGCGGGTGGACTGTTGTCATGACCTGTGGTACATGGACCACAATTTGGAAGACGTAAGCGAGGGCGATACACTAATTCGACATTCACGCGCCAAACCAACCTTTGAGCAAGATGTTGGTGTGACGATTGCGCGTCGGTTTATCATCATCTGCATATAATTAGAAATGACCCACCTTTTTTCTCCCTGCTGAAAATGTGTTTGCTGACGAAGGGTATGATATTCTGCAGCCTCATGGTGAACATGCAGCACGTTGAAGAGACACTGCAACCTTTATAATCAACAAGAGGGTGCTGGATGGGAGACGAGAAATACGGCATCGACAACAAGTTCACGGTCTGGACACTTTATTCAGTGTATTTCTCAATTCATTTGAAGAATATATGGCCTGAGGAAGTATAATCCAAGCGGTTAAATCATTTCCACTGGTTGGCAAGTACGCGCGGCTCCTTGTCACTACCAGCCTCTTGCCACCAATGACTCGCAGAATGCATCCGCGGACTCTAATTAGACAGACCAGCCTGCTTGTTGACTGATAGTCAACTAAGTTGTTTCCTTGTCCTGCTTAAGATAATAGCGTTATGATGTTGAGGGAGTAGACAACTGAGCGTTGATTTCGACTTGCCTGCCACCATCTGCGACTATCGAAGTAATCAACCCCTGAAGAGGCCATGCAACAACTGCCAAAGCGGCAACGCAGCGAAGCGGCTGTCGGGGTATCTGCGCTGGCGCCCCCACCAATCCATAATGGAACTGCTAGACCTTCTGTGAATACCTACAGATGGGGACAGTCAGGCCGCGGCGTGAGCGGTGTCTGCTGTGGACAACCGACAATACTAGCCATAAAATTATCGTCTACTATACAGAAGCTCATTGCTACTCAAAAATGAGTGATTTACAAAAACTCATTGTAACTCATATTTATCTTAAAGCAATGTATGATAAATGCAGTTTTAAATATTGTAGTCTTAAGAATGGTCAAATAGATATAAGGTTAATCACAAAAGAGTGAGTTTATTGATTTTAATCACTATATAATGCAAGAAGCTTTATAACAACGTGATATTGGCTATTCAACCAATTGTATATCATTTGGTAGGACGAACAGTACGGAAACTTAAAACCACTAAGATCATCAAATATAGAACCAAAGTGGATGTGGGTAGTGACAACTAGATATACCCAGGTATGTATATGTAGTTCAGCGTCCATACTTCAGCTGCCGATCACTGATAGCTTCATTTATTAAGCACCCGATAATGTAATTCCATCTCGTTGCGGAGCATACAATATGTCTTTCGAACAGGAATTTTATTTTGACAAACGATGTGACAAATGGAAATGAGATACTGTACAGATGATTCTGACTTTCAATAATAGTTTTCCCTAGACCTGGTACAGAGCCTCAGATCTCTATTGTTTTGAATGCATATATATTCTAAACAATTTTATATGCATCCTTACAATAGTCATAACCAGGTAGTAAGGTAAATATACGTCTGTTGTTGTTTTCAGGTTGTTTGTGAAGCCCAAAAAATTAAGAGGAGTTGCAAAAGATCGCTCAAAGTATAATAAGGCTGAGAACAATCATAGACCGTTGTTCATAATGAGTGATTTTCTTGACTCTAAATGGAGAAACACAAAGAGATCCAATTTCATTGTTAGACTTGGGGGTGGGGGGTATATTCCAGGGTCCCTGCGGCTTGGACTGTTGGTATAGCCTCATGCATCAAGATGTGGCAGAGATCCGAGAACATTCAAAATAAAGTTAAATTGATATATCGTCGATTCCGGGAGCATAGAAAAGCATAGAAGACAATAGTAATGCTACCCAGTTAATTGCTTTGTCAACCATTGTGGTGGAATATGTTAGATGAAATCATGTCACTTGGTTATAATTGTGAATAAGGCCATGAATAGGTCGTATCAATAACAACAGCGACTTAGTGTCAATCTCTGCTATGTTCTAACATCAAAACCGTCTATATTGGCTATGTAATCTCACCGTATCAATGCAATGGTATTATACATCTACACGCACGCACACACACATACTTGTGTAGTATACAAGAAAACGTGATGCACAATAAGTTGTCCTAGACACAAAAACATTCTTATATATATTTATAAGTGATTACAATGATATCAGAAGATTTACATCAAGCTTAAATGTAATTGCATGGGCATAGAGTCGTGAATAATGATTCAGTAACACTACGCGGATGGGCAAGCTGATTCACGGCGGTAGATCTTTGCCATACTCGGAATGTATGAAACAGCTAAAATAAGAGTGCAAAATGTTCTTTTTAAAGTTGTCTGAATCAATCGAATGGTGGATGACATGAATTAGGAATGATACTGGCCAACAGCGTAAACAGCTAGCGTTATGGAATATCGTGTGACATGATCTAAGTGAGCTGTCGCATTAGAAAATCAACCCTGCTTATATTTCTACAGTGACTAATGACTTAATGCAGTCAATGCTATTTCATATTTGAACGCGGTGGTTATTGCTGTTACAAACTATCCAGCAAGTGTCACTTATTTAATCGTGTTTTAGCAATTTCTGATTGCGCTGGTTCCGTCACCGGTTGATCTTTTCTAAATGACGTTATCTGACATCATTAGTGGCTGCAGATCTTGAGGACTGTTTTTGTGCCTATGCACACTTGACAAGCGACTCATACATTCCTTGGTCTATAACAACCATTCCATCGCATTTACCTTTAAGTTATTGAAGGACTTGTACAAGCTTTGAATCTAGATGAATGCCTCCACCACTGCTGAGATGATATAAAAGGGAAAGTACTTACCGCACTGTAAACGTCCTTGAGTACTGTGAATATTCGTTATTGTTTTAACCCTTACACCTAACCCCCTAACCTCCTAAACCCCTAGTCTCCTAACCCCCTAACCCATGAACCCTAACCCCCTAACCCCTAACACAAACTCGCGGAAACAAGCAGGTATGGGTTGGGTAATATTTCGTACTAATTTCAAACATAGATTCAACCTCTTAACTCATATAGATCCATTAGAGAGTCCGTTAAACTCACGAAAACTGGCAGGTATATCTTGCGCAATATATCCTACAAAACACACATGGGTTCAACATCATACCCAATCTGGATCCGTCTGAAGTTTGATAAAATTGGAGTAACGAGCAGGTATGGCTTGGGTAATATTTCCTACTAATTTCAGACATAGGTTTAACCTCATAACTCATCTACATTCATCAGAAAGTCGGTTAAACTTACAGAAACTGGCAGGCATATTTTGGACAATACATCCTATAAAATATTCACTAATGGGTTCAACCTCACAAGACTGGATCCGTCGGAAATCCGTTTAACCTTCTGAAACAGGAAGGTATGGCTTGAGGAATACTTCCTTCTAATTTCAGCCACAGGTTCAACCTCTTAACTCATCTGGATCTATGAGAAAGTCCGGAAAACTGGCAGGTATATCTTTGGCAATATATCTTATAATATTCAATCAAGCCTGTTTCGCGGGGGTATTGGTGAATTTTTGTGTTAATATTTTATTCTACATTCACAAGACCAGGATGAGCCATCATAATGAACGATGAAGATTCCCATGTGGATATTGGCGGTAAGTATGGTGTGTATGCATGTTTGAAAGCTAAAAAAGCCGAGTTTTGCTTTCGGCTCTGTCCTGGATGATATATAAATTGTTGTACAACACAAAAGTGACATTTTGGTCATATCAACTGTATTCAGTTATTGTCGTGATATTTTTGTACATATAATCCAACAGTTTATAACATTCAACCCACAAGCACTGGCGAGCAGATACCCTTTATGAACAAAAATGCGTGTATTATACATGTTTCCTGTGCGTACTTTGTTGACCTCGTGTTAATATCTAATACTACATACTCCATCACAAGCTTTGTAAGTCATATAATGAACATGTTCTTATAAAACAGGACGGACAAAAGCCTCGAAACTGTGCACATAGTTCCACAAGAAACCCACACAACTCGCAAGGCACATGAGAACGGTGCACAAACTTACGCAGCCCGAAATACAATCCCAGCGCTCAACCCTCAGTCTGGCCCGAAGTGATCTGGGGTGACCAGAAAGGGGAAAAGAAGAGTTTCTCAATGCATGTCATGTATGAAGCAATTAGGATGTTGTCTGGTATAAGAGTGGTAAGTTGCAGTCAATCAAGTAGAGGCCACATAGGCATGTGAAAAACCACGGGGACGTTGCCAAGAACATAAATGTTCAGTCACCCTTGGGACATATGAACTCTAAGAGAGACCATAACTACTTACTTGTATATAGTTTTATGTGCGTGTTTGTGGGTTGTCACAGTAAGATTAAATCAAATAATTAACCAATTATGCATTTGTAGTTCAAAGTGTGAAAGATAATTTCATCCAGATTTCGTATGATATGATTAGCTGGCCATAAGGCTAACTTGTTGATATTCTTTGCGCAGTTTACTTCTAACATAATTGCGACATTTATCTGTGTGTGCTACTGTTTCGTGCTGCTAGTGGAGCCACATTACGCTGTCCAGTGAAACAGCAAATTTGCGTCTATTCAGTTTAGCAGGAAAACTGACATGAGTACACAACGGGTAGCAGATTATGTAGGCATCTTTTACGGAATCACAGTGGACGACAGATGTAAGGAGGATGACATTTGACTAATGCATAAGTAAATTCGGTATATTCACTTAATGTTGTTACTGAACTATGTATATTGTATGGGTATGCTTGTTTTTCCTAACCCTAACGCTATTCGACATGTAAGTCATTTTGTCAAATATATTTGGTCCACTTGGAATATGTAGATTAAACATATTATTGTGTGTATTATACGTATTTATTGTTGCATGTGTTATTTGTATGCATTTCCACAATATGGATTTCATTCACCTCCAGGGTTTTCACCATTCAAGTCTTTGTAATGTTTCTGCTGTCCATAAACACCGTGCATACTAAGCAAACCATACATCATGAACTGCTGCACATAGTAGTCATATCGTTGGAATAGTATCTGCTATTAATGTCATCATATTTCACAAAGTGTTCACCCTACACATGCAGTATATAATTTTGGTTGTTTGACATATTTCAATCTATGTATGTTACTTAGAAACATGTCATATATCGAATATGGTTACAAGGCGGTTTATATGACTTGCCATTAACATTTAAAAGCAAACAATCATTTAGTTCCCCAGTAATATGATACAAATATTCCATTATGCACATACAGGTAGCAACTAAATGGTTGTTGCTTAATTGTACTCACATTTCCAACAATATCAAAAATGATTTGACTGTTTTGCAATTTCGTTTATGTGGAGTCTTTATTCTATGTGCAACACAATTATCACGTCCATGCCACATGTATATAATGATAGGATACAAGACACTATAATTACAGAGAGTATCAGCCAGTACAAGTGTTTTATCTACTATCTGATGTCTATTGCAGCGAAGTGCAAACTGTGATTGTCGGATTCGGATACTGTCTTACTGCAACAGCAACATGATAGTCAGTCGTCATTCAATTTGTTGTAGTCAAAGCTTTCATTCCGAGTGATCACTCTTTCTTCTTGTTCGTTTGACAGAATGCACTGGACAAAAAGTCAGATAATTATAAATAACAATGTGCAACACGTTAGTTTGAGGAATCTAACCGTCGAAAGAGATTTTGTTTCTTACTCAACCTATTCTGTCATAACATTGGTCACGAGCCAAACACTGTGATGTTACGCATTATGACTGAGCTATGTGACAAGCGTTACTGCAACAAAGGACATGCTCTTTTGCTTTGAGACAACCTTGAGCAAATTTGGATAATTCAATGATGTAATGGTCTTTGAAAACAAAGGGATTTGTCGCTATCATGTAAATCCAACTTGGTGTCTTAGACCATATACTTGCTGGTGTTGCACCTATTGGATGTAGCCATTATGGTTATGATATCATATTTTCATAAAGGTTAAACAGCGGAAGAAAATGTCAGGACAAAGGACAAAAGCGGCAGATACCACATAAACAAAGCATCTATTTCCATCATAAAACTCAATTCGTATGTGTTAGGACACCTAAAGACAACATTACTGAATGACTTAACAACTCGTATTCGATTAGCATCCATCAATATTGATTCAACCTGGAAGGTGCTTGAAATATCACAAACACAAATGCATTCCCCGATTTCTTGCTAAAGGTACCCCGTGTAAATAGCTGATTTCGAAGGAAATAGCATTTACACCCCATTGATTCCCTCTCGCATTGCCCATGATACAAGTAATAGGTTACTGAGGTTTAAAACAATTTAAACTGAATGTATTACAAAGACATTTCCTCTTAACATAAGCTTTTATGATGCTGGGGGGGCATAGCATTCTGAATAAGATTTAATACATACAATATAACATGCTGAGGCATATTATTTTCACTGCGACTACAAGACGAACCAACACCACGTAAATGCTATGTTCATTCGTTTGTTATCTCCCCCTGTGCCAGTCTAATTGTATTTCTCGGCAGTTATACTGTCGATAAAGGAATATTGTAGGATACAGCGCATAAGTGGGGGTGGATAATATAAAACAATATCAATTGTTATCCCTAGCAGTTAACACTGACAATGATCATATTCGGGAGGTATGTTGCTTTTCGTGAAAGAAACATCTATTCCCGCATCTAAGACTTGATGTGGAAGAGCAATATGCTAGAGTCAAGGAGAAAATATTGCAAACTGTCTCGATAGAAGACAATGAATACATATGATCTGCCCCGACACACTTAAGCCCAGGGCTCATAGTGTTTCTTCCATGAGGTGGCTCTTAAATCATTATATGCCAGAGAGTGACTTTGATGTGTTTTGACACTAACCATGCCAGCATACGCTGGATATACTAGGTGATTGGAAAGCTTCACACTCATAAAACTGGTGCATATGTGAACAATTCAATAACTACTTAAGACTTCACAAGGCTCGTGATGTCAGTTCATTTAAAATTTCAAACGAAATAGAATACCTGTGATTCATCCCCTACTGGAGGCTGTCGCAGAAAATAGCAAAGAGGAAGATAAACAAGGTTGAGTATTGCCACTCCCCGCAGCAACCTGTATGCAGAGAATTTAGTAAACATGTATAATCTGACAATTCCAATCGCGTAGAATTGGCAGGGAGTGAAGACAAAAGTGATGTGACTGTTAATTTCAAGAGATAGATAATTGGTGCAGACAAGAACAAATATGACAAGGATATATGTACGGATACAAATTATGGAAAGAGGCGTTTATTTTCATGATAATAAGAATATAACGAGGTGTGTATTTATGATGAATTACCAGGTGAAACCAAGCCACTCCACCAACTGCCCTCCGAGTGACGGACCTGCAACCAACAAACGTAGTAGTGTGAATAATATACCGCATAATATCAGACCCAATGATATACAACAACTGTGAATGATCGACTACACACATATCACCTCTGGCTCTGACACACTGAGCATAATGCATGACAAATCGTCACTTACCTAGAGCAAAGGCCAAACTGACCGACACCTGGCCTATAGCGTACACGTTTCCATACACAGCGACATGACGCGCCTCAACAAGCAGAGCAAGCAGCGGCATTAAAGCGGCGTCCACCATACCTGTACACAACGCCATCAAATGCAGGTATTCTCAATCATGCACTACATTACAGATGCATTCTGTCCGACTGACACGACCCTACACTCACCTATAGCCAATCCCAGGAAAAAATGCGGCACAATCAAATGCGATATTTCGGTAGCTAGTGGAATCTACAGTGGTGTAACAAATATATTTGATGTTAAATTCCCTCCAGGTCTCAAAAGAGCATGGGACTTTAGTCAATACAAGGTTTCTAGCTAACGCAAATAATATGCACTATCTATATGGAGCTATTATCAGAAATGTGTTTCATGGTGGTTAGCAAAACGAGACTTACACAGAGTAGACAGATGCCAGTGAATAATAAAGCTACAGCAGTCACTATCCAGCGACCCAACCTGATGGCAAGCACCCCAAACAGGTTACATCCCAACCAGAAGCCAATGCTGTCAGGTAAGAAGACCACACCTGTGCCACCACCACATCTCACGTATAATGATCATTGTTGACATGAAATCGACATACACTCCCGATCTCGGAGATGTGGGATGGGGTGAGGTTGGATGTAATGGGGGCGGGGGTGAATGGTTAAACGTCATCGTTTCCTGTTTAAGCTAAATTGAGGTGGGATGAGGTATTACCCAGCTGCCATTGCGGCGGATTGATGGTGTGAATGAGCCAGAGAGGCAGAGCGGACTCCAGGATAGCC
This sequence comes from Urechis unicinctus, assembly GCA_034190875.2. NCBI lineage: Eukaryota > Metazoa > Annelida > Polychaeta > Xenopneusta > Urechidae > Urechis > Urechis unicinctus. The sequence continues at coordinate 15,984,129 of CM067351.1, forward strand.
ATGGCCATCTCCGGAAGAAGTATGGCTCCTGCCACATAGGTGCGTCAGCATAATTACAAACATAGTAATTGTCATTGGTAAACGTGAGGCGAGGTGACATATCCGAATTCAGTATTATACTTTATAAGAAAACTGGATTTGGATTACCTGACACGAGGAGGATATAAGGGTCTTTGAGAAGCGAGGTGAGCGACGTTCCCGCCGAGGCAACCTGTCCCACACAGTAAACACATATTTAGTACACAGATAGTGGTACATTATTTCCATCCCAATTAAGGGCTTTCGCTTTATTCCCTTCAGGATTAGCACGAACGAAATGAATGGCTTCTGTGCCTTGGCTTCGACAATTTACACAAAGAGTGGCTTCCATTATTTTTGACACGAACATTATATATCACCTTAATCCTTCACCCTTTACTATTTACACAAACTGCTGCATTGACTTCGACCCTCTACCCTCCATGATTGACACAGACTGCATGATTGATTCAACCTTCGGCTCTCTATCATTGACACAACGGTGTGCACAATTAACACAAACAGCACATGCCACCCAATTCCAAGCTGTTTTCTTATTGCGTTTTACAATTCCTGCTATCAGCTCTATTCTTGGCCTTAAATGGCCCCCGACTCCACTTTCTGCTTACCTTGTTCCTTGGTTTGGGCTGAAGTATCCAGACCTGCAAACCTAAACGCCCCCAAATAAGTAAAGCAAGTGATTCATAACGTACGGAATATCTTAAGTAGGGTATCATAATGCATAAATCAACATTGTGTCCTAAGTGTATAGACAGACCACAATGATTTATGAAATTATTGAACATTGTTCTATTATCAAACAACTCACCGAGTTCTGCTAATACTAGACTCATGATGACGAGAAAAGGCGACGCCTTTCCCATGAATTCGTACATAATGCTCCCCATTGGGTACCCCACTGAAAGACAACATGGGCGCACCAATCAAAATACGTCGCATTACAATTCGTGCATCCACACATTGAAGTCGGCCCTTCAACCAACAGCTTGTATATGTGGGTCAGGCAGGTTCTGGATAGACGCTCCAGAAATAACCAGCAATTAGATACACTTGTACTTCGCTAATTCAAAACAAACTGTTATTTTATTTCATCCTTTAATGGTCTACAAATACGCTATACCAATAGGATCACGAGTACACATTTTTACACAACTCATCGCAAATTAACGATCTTAAATCAATTTAAAATCTGTAGCCATTATGCACCAATATGTTATAGTCAAAACTAACCGCCAACGTGGTATGACCACAACTACATTCATTAACAACAAACACGTTATATCCACACCCACATTTATCAACCAACAACGTGTCATGAAGATAACAACGTTGGTTAATCGTCTGTTATGTGTTATGACCACACCCATATTAATTAACTAGGAACGCCTTACGTCCACGCCCACATTCATTTATCACTTGCGTGTAATCGCCATAGCCTGCGTCATTAACATTCTACAATCGCCATACCTGCCGCAATTTATCACCACCAGCCATTAACCACTTTGGTGTTGTAACCACATCCACAGCCAGTTATCACTCACACGTCACAGTCTCTCCCGCCAACATAATACCACCTGCATGTTTAGGTCAAACCTAGCGCCCGTGACCTACTTCCCGTCATGAGGAAAACAATCTTCCTATCTGGGCAAACATATTCCTCCCCACTACCCCGGGTCTTTGAACACATGTCCGATTGATACATATCAGCTGGGAATGTGTATCGGTAGGATGTGGCGCTATTTAATCATTACATGCTGGAGTAACTGACCTATGACCCCAAGTGCCAAACCGCCCAAAGCGATGCCCATTGCCTTGCTGCGCTCGTTGTCTTCAGAGTATATCTCCGCCAGCATTGTCATACCTGCAGGCAACAGATCAACACCATTGTCATACCTACAGGCAACAGATCAACACCATTGTCATACCTGCAGGCAACAGATCAACACCATTGTCATACCTGCAGGCAACAGATCAACACCATTGTCATACCTGCAGGCAACAGATCAACACCATTATCATACCTGCAGGCAACAGATCAACACAATTGTCATACCTGCAGGCAACAGATCTACACCATTGCCATACCTGCAGGCAACAGATCAACACCATTGTCATACCTGCAGGCAACAGATCAACACCATTATCATACCTGCAGGCAACAGATCAACACCATTGTCATACCTGCAGGCAACAGATCTACACCATTGCCATACCTGCAGGCAACAGATCAACACCATTGTCATACCTGCAGGCAACAGATCAACACCATTGTCATACCTGCAGGCAACAGATCAACACAATTGTCATACCTGCAGGCAACAGATCTACACCATTGTCATACCTGCAGGCAACAGATCAACACCATTGTCATACCTGCAGGCAACAGATCTACACCATTGTCATACCTGCAGGCAACAGATCTACACAATTGTCATACCTGCAGGCAACAGATCAACACCATTGTCATACCTGCAGGCAACAGATCTACATCCATTTAGTTGAGCAATACTAAAAGTTGGTCAAAAAGGTGTTTGGGGCATTGGGGATGGTTGAAGAAAAAAGAATGCGAGGCAGATAAGTTTGGGGAAGAACAGATTATCAACACAAACCAAAGACGAACGGGTGCCTGATGTATAAACAAGTGATGTCATTATGTTACAGGGGAAAGAATGACTTACGTCAAATGAGAATATTCACAGATGCATTGCATCCTTTAAGATGATAATCAAACAGCAGGTTACCTATTTACTTATTTACAGTGTGTGGTACTTTAAAACATTACCTGCTATTGCAGTCAATGACGACCCGATTCCCTGCACGGCTCTGGCCAAGAATAGCACCACGTAACTCTGACCGCAAGCAAATACTGCCAAAAACATACACATATATTCACCTGATCATCATGCCCGCCACACAAAGAAGCTACACATGTAAAATCCGATGTACATATTAACTGTTGAATATAAACGAGCTTGCAGTCACCGAAAGAAGCCAATTGATGCTGACCAGCCAGCGTAACCAGAGAAACCCTCAGCATTTTGAATTGGAAATTACTGTAGGGCCAGTGATGGATCGACAACCTGTTCAGTACGTGATAGGAAGAGGAAATACCCATTCTATCTTAAGTACCTGCGCGCTTGTGTAGGCGGCGACTTAATGAATAAGCCAAGTGTGGGTAAACGCGAGGAAGCGTTTCTTATTGAGGGCACATGTATGTCAATGCTATCAAAGAAAGGTGAGGGAAATTGATGAAGTAGATGCTTGTTATTGATGCCAATGACAGGTGAACCATGTAACCAACCTCAACGCTTCGTTTCACCTTTTAACAGAAGCAAGCCAATACGCAGTGGACGGGGCAAGTATCCATAATGAGTTCTACAGCGAAGAATCTTGCTTAGATCGCCCAGATTTTCCGAATTTCTACATCCCTACTGGTGATGATCGTCGCCAGGAGGGCGAGGAGCTGTTTTACATGCTAGTCACTGACATATGGTATCTTATTGGACATGCCGCTCAAACGTTTGTATGCGATGATTATTTACCTGTCAAATACGAATGGTGATGCAGCAATGGTGACGTATGCATTATTGTGTCATATAATTAATGGTACAATATATCGTAGAAGACTGTCATACCAATGTAAAGCGCTTTTTTATGTGTATAGACATGACGTGACATTATCCATTGTCTAAAAGAGAGATGGAGTGCATCTAACCGAAATGGGCAGAATGCGAACCTGGCGAACAGAAACATGTGGAGAGAAAGTCAGTGTGCTGAATAGCAATGCTACAACCTGACTGGGGCGACAGGCTGCATTCGGAGAAGGATTGCTGCAGCCTTGGTAAAGAGACAGGATCTATTATTACTAGAATTGCTGCAATCTTAGTGAAAGACAAACTGTAGTGGAGAGTCAAACATCAGCCTTATTGTCGACTATATATATTCTAGGATGAAAAAAGAATGTTTCCCAATTTGTGGTGAATTGGAAAAGTAATGGGGTTCTTTAACGGAAGGATTCTTTAGATCTTTACTGGAGTGCTGTTTACATTCCGTACTAGATATATGTTTAGGATTAGCGTGAATTCACCATGAAAGAGTGCGTTTTGTAGAATGTAGGTAAGCTATAAATAAAGTCCCCTTGTACTTACATGGGCGTGCAGTGCCTGATTTCGTGTGCATGCATATAGGTCATTACAATGCTTAGCATTTCCTTGCGTTAAACGACGCCAAATTACCGTGATATTTACAGATAATCTTACACAAAGAAGAAAGACAAATGACTGCCGTTCCACTGCAAAGTGGTAGACTGTAGCCAATCCTGATTCACACAGAAAAAGCAGATTACTCACAAGATAAGAGGTCATATTGGGATAATGGTAATCATCCAAAGCCGAATTTACTGCAGAAAAGAATAACGAAGTACAGATGTTAATGTCTTATGAACCCCTAACATATTCTTACATAAAGCATATTTTGATGGATCGGCTGATCAGGAAATTAAATCAAACTTACAAGCTAACCAGAAAATTATTTCAGACTGACCGGCTCATTAGGAAAATAACTGACTACGAGATCTACTTTGACTTACCGGCTGACCAGCACGCCTACTATTGGATTTGCCAGTAACTGTACCATTGCTTTTGAAGCAAACAGCCAACCCACACGACTGCTATCATGAGCGTAAACCGCCGGGGGAACAAGATCCGTAAAATTCTGGTACAGTGACACATTGAAGACGTATTCATACTGCGCCACGCTGAGCTGTGTATGGTTGAACCAATGCATGGACGATAACTCATCAAGGTCGTTTCCATCAAGGTCAAGGTCGTCTCGGAGTTCAACGAGCGCGTCGTCAGTATCTAACTTGCTAAGATACTCGGGAATGATGGGCACTGAAAAACATAAGCCTCCATCGCTTATATGTCAGTAGTTCATTCAGATGAAGGCACCAGTAGTGGGCGCTTAATCTTTATATGAATTATTAAAAGTAAGGCATATTACTTCACCCATTAAACGACTATCTACAGCAAAAATGCACGACAAATATTGAAAACTATTCGATTTTTTAAAACGGGAAACTAACAGAACACTCACAACATATCGCTTAGTTATGTTTCCCTGCCTTGTCGAGGTGAGATAAGTAGTCGAAAAGTTCAATGAGAGACATCAATGATAATATGACAATGTGAATGTTTGAGATCAATGTGGAGACTTGAGAAGGTTAAGGGGACCTGTAGAGAAGTAGGAGCTGAGGTTAACATGTTTTTACTGACGCTTACATGAGTATATAGGGAAATGGATAAAAAACAATACTATTGATAGATCGAGAATCTTATATAGTATTAGCCAAATGCCCATACACCGAGAAGCTGGATGTTAGCGTCTTCAATACAGCCACTTACAGCATTAGCGAACATTATCTGAATCAGGAGATTATAATGGTGCGAATTATTGAAACGCACCGATAATACCTATATTGAGCCAATACATTAATGTCCAATTATTTCCCTTCTTTTCCAAACTGTTAATTTGTTGCCACCCACGGCCAGGGTCAGGTTTCGAATGCCAGGTAGTATGGGATACAGCGGCAGGTTTGTAGAAATGAGTACCATGCTATTCATCATGGATACACCACGGCCTGTTTATGTAAAAATAACCTAAAGCCATCAGCGGCTCTCTGTCACGTGCCAGGTAGGCGATCAATATTTACATTGAGCTCCGAGGTTTAAGGAATGTAGTTGTGGTGAGGAGGAGAGGTCGAGCGCGGATCCTGGCACTTCTAACACCGTGCTTCCCCACTCACCAGGCAACATCCCTCCAATTAACACAAACATTTCAGCGGCAGCTATGGGAATTCAACACGGAATGCACCCGAAATCTGCGGTGCTACATCAACCGAAACTAAGCCTTACCACACTTAAATAAGTCATAACCCAGATTGTTGGGTCGCACCATATGGATTGTTATGCTGCACCATACACAGCTAAACCCCATCCTATATTACTGTGCATCGCTAACCATAACTTCGCCAAGCCGGATACTGCTGTGCCACACCATGCGCAACTAAGCCCCGCCCAATACTGCTTGGCCACACCATACTTAACTAAGCCCCGCCCAATATTGCTGTGTCACACCATACATAACAAAGCCCTGTCACACGTTGCTGTGCAACACCCAACGCAACTAAGCCCCGCCCAATATTGCTGTGCCACACCATATATAACTAAGCCCCGCCCAATATTGCTGTGCCACATCATACATAACAAAGCATCATCCCATATTACTGTGCAACACGATCCACAACAAACATCCAAACCGTATTCCAGTGACACTCTGGCCGCAACTAAGCCCCGCCATTGACCCCGTATTGCCGTGTCACGCCATCCACAAAAACGCCACAAAAGATCGCACATCGGCAGCCATGTCTAGCCACCCCCGCGCAATGCGGGCCTCTCTTCTTTTTAAAACCCTCGATTTTCAGTGAAATAGTTGTTGCTAACTTCATCGCAATTCCAAGCCCGATGTCTGTTACCGGTCCCAGCATTCACATAACAGCCTCTCAAATATACTGGATCTGGGACGCCCCATCAAAAATTTATTACAACACGTTATTTTTTCATGTTATGAAAAGTGTCGGTCCATTAGTTACTCCGTAGGACAAAAAAACAATAACCTTGACTGTGGAGAAAATTGAATCCACGCCCAGTCAGTGAACGGCATGGGGTCAGACTGCCGGGGGCCGCTTGCACCAATATCTACACCTGCGTCATAATTCAAAGACCTTTTCACACCAGCACATACGGATTCGCTTTCCTACATCGTTATTCACCTCAGGGTTGAACCACCAATTACTAGCAGCATGATTTAAACTCATCAAAACTAATAAATTGCAAGGGATGTTTTTATGATTTACAACGGAAGTGTTGACGAGAAAAGCCCGCGCGTGATTTGAAGGCGGGAGAAACGGACGGGACAGTGAGGAAGATACCACCGACCCCTGGTCGCCTTATGCCTTCCGACAGCGCTAAAGATTGAAGGGAAGAAGGAGAGGTTCACACCAAGAGCACACACACCTCCAAACTCAAGTGAATGTGTAGACACCACCACCCCCAACACCCCCCCCCCCCCTTCACTACCATCCTCCACCATTCACAATACCGCATTAAAAGCACGCGTGAAATCTCGCTCATCATCTTACTCACGGAGGCAAATTTCAAAAGTCCGTTCATTCTTATAGATATTTGATGAGGAATATGAGACAGGAAAACACAGCAGCGAAACCTCCCTCGTATCGCTTGCGTGGTTAAACAAGAGCATGTTTCACTGCAGGAATAACGCCAGGATCTGTTATGTTGGCAAAACCGACATACGCTCGAGTTCCCGAATTCAATCTAGTCTGGTTGAAGCTAGGTAAATAAAAACGAGGGGCGAGGAGCGAATACCACCCCATGAGACGGGTGGGGGTCGCATAAGGACTGATAGGGTGGAGAGTTAGGCTGGTGAAGATTCGTATATGATATGTATATATATGTATATATATATATATATATATATGTATATATATTGCGGTATATATATCATTATGTATATATATATATGTATATATATATATATATATACATATATATATATATATATATATATATATATATATATATATATATATATATATATATATATATATATATATATTTATATATTTGACGGCTACATAAGATATATATATATATATATATATTAATATATCTCTATATATATATATATATATATATATATATATCTATATATATATCTATATCTCTCTCTCTCTCTCTATATCTCTATATATATATATATATCTATATATATATATATATATATATATATATATATATATATATATGTGCGGTATTATAATCATTACTGAAGGTGACGGCCAGAAGATTTAGCGTATAAATTCTGCTGGTTTATGCGTACCGGAGGTATCTGTTGCAGTCGCTATAACAGATGAGGGGTGGCATTTATGACATATTGACTGGCGGTGGGTGCTTATCGATCCTATGCCCATTATGTTACGGATATGGGCCTGTATATGGGTTGCATAACCCTATTCCGCCAATAAACACTCTAAACGAACGCCACTTACCAACTACTGTCATAAGGAGATTGTCTAACATCAAAGCCAAGAACGCTAACGCCAGGTGGAGCTTTCTGCTGTACTTCCGTGAAGGAGGGGCTTTATTCTGACACCAGTCCTTGCACAGCTGTATAAACCACCGTATTCGCGGAGCGGCCATTATGTCTTCAACAGGTTCCAGTTGATCCTCTTTCCTGCTTAGACGTCACTACAAATAGTACCTGACGTGTGCTGTCAGAACGAAAATCTGAATATTGGAGATTTTCACCCTCCCATGGGTTAATGAAGCGATGGCGTCTGTTCAATAGGCAATTCCTACTTAACAGCTCGGCGCATCCCGAGCAGTGAGATGACTGAAATCCAGAATGTGCTGACCACGACGCGCGTCCTACGGCTAATCTGAAGCGTCAAATTGGGATTGATGAATAAGCATCCTCATTAGGGTTAATTATGACGCAAGTTCACTTCTGCATATTCCCTCCATTGCAGCACTCTAATCCTCTCGTCGTTCTGAGATGTAAGACGTATCATTTCGGCACGTTATAATATACTGATTCGTGCCCTCTTATCTCAATTTATATTCTCTCAAAGTTGTATGCACTATTATCTGAACCTTCTATCGCTCAAACATCTGTAATAATGCACTTACCTCAAATCTCAATCAAGTTCCTTTCATGTGGAGTTTACCACAAAAGCGCGGCCTTTCGCTGAACGGGCGCCCCAGTCGTTCTGTGATCCGCCAAACGCACCTTAAGTTCCTCACCGATTCCGGCAGATATTACCACCGCCCGCTCATTTGCGCATGCGCATTGCATAAATGCCTTTCCCTCAGCAACATGATATCGGCTGAGAGTGTGGGACGCAGCTTTAACTTCATGTCAAGATCCGCCACTTCCGCCAAGGGCTGCTGTCTGTCTCTGAGAGCCCGTTACGCCTGTTAGTTTTTTTTAATCGACTCTTGATAAATTATATGTAAAATGATTAATTATATGTAAAATGTGATGCGCAGGTATAGTGCTGTACAACAGGGTTTTTCCTCGCGCACCAAATACAGCATTCACACATTTAGACATGAACTGCTTGTCGGCTGAATTCGCAACACTCTTTATCAGACAATCAATGTGATTGAGTATACCCGTGAATAGGTCTGAACGATTGACTACCATCAAATTTGTCAGTTACTTCCGCTGAAAGCTGCAAAGTACAACATGAATGGGTTGATATTGAAATAGAACAATCGGCGACAGGAAAGCAGGAAAAATTCAGCGGCTAAGAAGCTCCATAATGAATAGCTGTGTGGTCCCAGTTAATAGAAGTGCCACCGATGCATTATGAATCAATGCATTCAAGAAGGGTTTTATAGTTGAAAGCCTAGAAAGACGATGCTGCCTTGTAAGTAGACAAATCCAAGGAGCTGCTGAGCACGTTGACGCATTAAAAGTGCCTCTTTTTTGCAGGACCCATGTACAAATCTGCCTAATGCGGGATGCATTGAAAAAGCTGCTTTACGGGTTTACGCATTGAAGGAACTGCTTTATAGTTACAGGCATTGATGGCAATGTTTCATAGCGAGGCGCATTGAAGTAGCTGTTTTATAGCGGGGCGCATTGAAGTAGCTGTTTTATAGCGGGGCGCATTGAAGTAGCTGTTTTATAGCGAGGCGCATTGAAGTAGCTGTTTTATAGCGGGGCGCATTGAATTAGCTGTTTTATAGCGGGGCGCATTGAAGTAGCTGTTTTACAGGTATGCACATTGAAGGAGCTGGTTTACAGGTATACGCATTGAAGGAACTGTTTTATAACGGGGCACATTGAAGGAGCTGGTTTACAGGTAAACGCATTGAAGGAGCTGTTTTATAGCTGGGCACATTGAAGGAGCTGGTTTATAGCGGGGCACATTGAAGTAGCTGTTTTATAGCGGGGCGCATTGAAGTAGCTGGTTTACAGGTAAACGCATTGAAGGAGCTGTTTTATAGCGGGGCACATTGAAGGAGCTGGTTTACAGGTATACGCATTGAAGGAGTTGTTTATAGCGGGGCGCATTGAAGTAGCTATTTTATAGGTATATTCATTGATGGAGCTGTTTTATAGCTGGGCACATTGAAGGAGTTGCTTTGTAGCGGGGTGCATTGAAGGAGCTGTTTTATAGCGGGGCGCATTGAAGAAGCTGCTTTACAGATACACGCATTGAAAGAGCTGCTTTGTAGCGGGTAGCCTTGAAGGCACTGCTTTACAGATACAGGCAAAGAAGGAGATGCTTTGTAGCGGGGCACATTGAAGGAGCTGTTTTATAGTAGGGCGCATTGAAGGAGCAGCTTTATAGCGGGGCACATTGAAGGAGCTGCTTTACAGATATACGCATTGAAGGAGCTGCTTTACATATATACGCATTGAAGGAGCTGTCTTTTAGAAGACGCATTGAAGAGGGTGCTTTATTAGAAGACGCATTGAAGGAGCTGCTTTATAGGTTGACGCATTAATGCATTGAAGGATCCGCTTGGTAGGTGGACACAAAGAAAGATCCATTTTATAGATGGACGCGTAGAATGATCTGGGTAGACGCATTTAAGGAGTTGCTCTGTAGGTAGATACACAGAATGGGGTGTGTCATAAAGGGGCTGGGCGCGTTTAATGGGCCTGACTGGGTCGGGGCCCATTACATAAGCTGCTTTATTTGTGGATGTGTCGTTGGTCGATTTGAAAGAATTAGCTTTGTGGGTAGGATGAGTTAAAGGAACCGCTTCGTAGGTAAACGCATTCCATAAACGGCTTTATTTGAGGGAGGATTGCGAGAGAATCTGTACAGGTCGACGCTTTGAAAGGGAATGTTTATTAGTTGACGCATGTAGAAAAGTGCTTTAAAGGTGACAGTATATATATGGACAAATTGAAGGAACTGTTGGTGGATGCAGTGAAAAGAAGACCTAATCATAATAAGAAACACAACTAAGCATTTCACCCGACGCATTCCGTGACGCCATGGGAAGCTTATCAACGCGTGTGATGATAATGTGTCTGAGCATGTCATTTGATGATAAGAAATTAAGGAATTAAAAGGACAGAAGACATTGTAAGAAAAAACATTGCTGTTTCTCAGTTAGTTCGTTAGATTGTTTAATTCATTCATTGTTGTTGTAAGAGGTAGCACATTTAATCACCACGAAACAAAATCGCATCGATCATTTTATGAAGATTACACATATTTAGGGCTTTATATTATCAGTGGAAGAAAGGGTACCATGGTTGAATAACGATGTACGACTTATCATGGACGTGAAAAACACCCATGAATATATGAGAAATCATTCATGATAGGACTTGTTTTTATTTCGATACTTCTAATTCCCTGGAAACTCTCTTCGACAGATACGCAATTAATATTCCCTCTTAATTACAAACAAGTATATGGGACAAATGCGATAAATTGGGGTGGATAATCAACGACCAAAAATACAGTGTTTAGAGTGTTTATGTGTGTTGGTTGGTAGAGTTACGGCTTAGTGACCGATGTCTATCTAGCCCTGAGTGGACGTATCATCACATAGGCATATATAGGGGTGCATGTCAATTAGACGTATTGAAGAATCTAGTTTATACGTAGGCGCCTCGTATAGACTGCTAGTCAGCTGGACATTTACAAAGAACTGGTTTACACACAGGAGCATTGGAGGCTGCAGATGTTATAGATTAATTGAAGGAGCTGATTAATAGGTAGATGCATCGAAGAAGCTGGATGAGTCGAATTTCGACCTTAATGACCAAGATTAGGTTGAGTAGTAAAAGTACGTACCTCGGCAGCCCCCGTTGTAGAACGGGAATGATGTAGGTACCTTTCCGATAGCACAAGTACCCTTTGAAACCCTTAGCACGGAGGCGGGTTTTTGGGGAGGTATTTCATTGGGGGGTGGGGGGGAGCGATATTTTCGGCTAACTTTTCCTGTTGACGAAGTTCACAATCTAGTCGAATATGACACAATGGGTGGCGCTCTGGATGGTGAAATGGGGTCAAAGAAAAAATGACACAAGGGTTTTCAGCTGGTTCTAAGGAAATTATGTTGAAGAGCTGTTGAAAAGGTCTACATTGTGTTGACGATGTTATAATGATTTCTATTTTGAAAGGGATTTGTAAGTGGCTATTAACTTCCTCTAGTCTATCCCAGGTAATGTGGTGTTACTTATCTCACTTCGTGAATCTGTGGTATGATCACAAAATTGGGTAAAGGGATTTACTGATCATCGAGTTCACGATGGTCTTTTATAATCATTAGGTAACGGCTCATGTCAACGAATGATAAATGAGTCATTGGGAGCTGCACCCCCAAAGCGTTAAAGACTGGCTTTTATTATTTTCAACTCTGGATGTCAGTTAGGGTGATTACTTAATCTCCTCAGATATTATGCAGTCACTGGTGATAAAATGCAAAAAAAGAGCCCTCTCTCAGGGTGTGTCTATTCATTTGACATTCGTCTTCTTGCAATGACTTAACAGTTAAGTCATCCACGGGTAAACATATTAGGGGTGTATAAACATGGCTGCTGTCAACAAATATTTGAATTTGTTTCAAAGCAGTCCTGACATGGATCCAAGGGCAACGTTTTCTGTTGATCAAAGGGGAAACAACAGTTTAAAAAAAACACCAATGGATCAGCAGTCTTTACGCGAACCATCGTAAACATCCAATCCTCGGCCACCCCGTCTTAAAGCCACTAGTGGCATTGCGACTGTTTTCCAGAAAGCCTGATTGCGAATATTTGTTGGAGATGCGCGATGAATTCAAGCGCCTTAAAACATATTATGACTTTCCTCATAATGACAGTGAGAGGATAGAAGATTTGGCTGCATACGAGTTTTTCTATCAAGGCTATTTTGATTATGTACAGTGTGCATATTGTACACTTGTCCTTAAAGTGTGGGAATCTAGCAATGTTCCCGCCATAGAGCATCGAAAACATTCACCGAACTGTCCATTTGTACGATATGTCCCTGCTGAAATCAAACTCTTACTTTCCGGCTGAGTACGGCAATTTGCATAATTGTGTTATCATCACTGATAGTTAACAAATGTTTGCTGTTTTCAAGGTTATTTGAGTCTCATCAGCTAGACTACAATGTTATTTGATACGGGATGATCTGATTGCAAAAAGTCTTGGGTTTGATGATTCTAAGTAATTGCGCATTCTTTAGAATTTCCTATGTCACAGAAATCCCCAATCTTGAAAAAGGGGTGTCATCATTTTGGCCTCAAGATAGCATTGTTGAGATTCTTTCAAAAAGCGTTCCACAAAAGCCTCAGTTTGCTTCTGGAGAGACAGGTTTGGCTAGTTAAGTTGACTGGACCTCAACCGTCAAGCAGCCCAGGCAGTGAGCGGAAATAAAATATTTTACTCAACAATTGATATTTTTAGTACATCAACATCGATACATCTTTGTAGGTACCATATAACACTTTAGTGTTGGTGTGCCATTAAACCCCTTTAATTACTTGCTCAACAACTGATATGCAGTTGCCCCACCATATCAGATGATTAATTGTGTTGTCTTCTTGCTGATCGCTTTGTAGTGCAATGTTTCTGCTGTGGAGGTCTTTTAATGGGCAAGTATAGGCTAAAATATGATTTTTTGGGAATTATATTGTACGTGATTAATCGTTATATACAGCCATTCCTCCGCGTTTTTCTATCCATAGTTTCTTGAGAATCAGTAAGTATACTCATCCTTACATTTCTCATATGAAAATCTATTTATTATTCATTAGTTATATTTCTGTGCTGATTTTGAAAGCAAATAAAAGGAAGAATGGTCACAGCAGTGGGAAGCTGCTTTTTGAGAGACGTTTCATCTGTGGTGGAGTATACAGAAAAGGGATTTTTAGCTATTATCCTCCCTAGTAGACAATTAAAATAAATTTACATATCGGTAGCTTATGAAAAAACTGTCCCCATTACTGGAACGCTAGCTACCGCTTGGGTAAGTGGCCAGACTTTGCACTTGCCCTTTGACAAAATTGACATGGCTAGAAGTGATCCATGTGCGCGGTTTAATTTGATAAGGCTGCTCCACTGATCTAACATATAGACTTGTCCCGTCAGGCAGACATCTATCCTGGAGATCTTCCATAGCTTAATAATCAAATATGCATCAAGACACACTGGTTTCACATGGCTCTGTCAGTGTTCAAGTGTGTTGGTTTGGTATGTGTAAGTTCACAAAATTGTTTGTGCACCCTGCGCCTGCTTTAACATATTTTACACTGCACCTGTACACTTGATTCTTTGTTTGTGGTACTTGAGCATTGATGTATTTAAAGATGGACACATATGAAACATTTTAACCTGCAACTCTATCAATCAAATTGTGAATTGCTCTACAGGCTTTGTTTTCAATGTATTGTATGGCTTCTCTACACTTTAACCACAACAGTGGCAGACTACAGGCTGCGACCCGAAATGGAAGGGGGAGTGTGCAAAGACAAAACTCCATGTACATTTGGTTTGCCCATTTATTGCTCCATCTTTGTAGGAAAAATAGGTCTTCTTCCATTGTAAGTTTCTGTGAAATAAACACGATAAAATTATGTGCAGTGTATGTTTAGGCAGGATATGTAGTGGGAATGATGCAGACCCTTATTGAACAATACTCAGCTAGTCCTACCCAACACAAGAATTTCATTGTTGTACTCAAGGCCTATGAACCAGGATCGCTTGCCGAAATGTATGACTACCCCGACAAGCAGGAGGCTGAGAGGAGGCTGAGAGGTTTCTTCTTTAGATAAGTAAGGTCTCTTAAGGTGGTGATGAATGATGGTGGTGGTGGTGATGGGGTAAGGCAGGGTTGGTGACGGAGTCGATGGTGGTGGTGAAAGCATTATATAGGTGGTTGGTCTGTTGATATTTGCTTATTTGTACAAGTAATATCTATGCTCAGTTATTTCAGCTTTGGCTTCTGCTTATAACATTTTACTCAACCTGTCTGTTAACAGGTGCACAATGACATAACTATTCGTTATCATCATACTTACAAAATAAATGGTAAATATAGGGGTTGAAGCTCCCTTTCAACATCTAAGGTTATATCTTGCCATTGTGTATGATGACGAACAGATATTGGAGATTAAGATGCTATCGCCCAAATGGCACCTCCGTGCATAGCACACAGCGGGACTTATACCTGCCACATTTGGGCAACTAGACAAACATGCACACCACCAGACCACAGCTGTCAGCCCATCATCTTAAACATCATTGGTAGGATTACCGTCACAATATGAACGCCAATGTTGAGAGTGACATTAAACAATAATGTTAACCATTTTTATTTTCCAAAATCATTGTTGGTAGCTTTGAACAGAATCGAATAAGCATTATGCATGATGTGCCAGTGAAGTTCAATCATGATGATTTCTGTGCAATGGAAGGATAAAATATCCTGCCGAAAAAATCAAATGACTGTTAAGATACTGTTGAGTAACATGACATCTTTTGTACGGGATACAGGAACAAGATGCATTCATCTTGCAGGTATGTCATGATTTTGGAATTGATGATTCCTATCGTATTATGCATATGAAATGATAAATAAGGTGTACAGAATTGTGCTACTGGTTGTAATCAGTGTAAAGTATCATCTATAGCTAAAATATTTGTGAGCAACAGCTTAATATAAATAAAAGAATAAGCCACACATTATGCTTTTTTGTGTCTTTATTATTTCAATGCTGGCAGTTTCAAACCAACATGAACTGAACTGTCCTTAGAAGCAACTTTTAATGCAGCACAAGCTGGCAGTGGCACTCTGTGATGTCTGCCTAAATAACCCCAGCCCACTGTTCTAGCTACCGATATGCCATGAATCAGAATAACCTGCAATATAAATCTATCTTAGAGCTTTCCGTCAGTACATGAATATTTGTCAGTATACTTACTCATGCTTAGTAGCATAATTCTTCTTGTACCTCTGAGTCTCTGACAATGAGCACTGTAGTCTATTAGGGAGTCGAAAAAAGATGTTACTTGCACTTTAAGCTAATGGGAGAAAACGGATGAGCAATTTAATGAACACAGATGATGGTTTCCTGGCTGCGAATGTCGTCAGCATCAGTTACCCATGCAGCATCATCACACTCCTCATTGCCAAGATCATCATCATCAACATCATCAAAGCTATCATCAACATCATCATCATCATCATCATCATCATCATCATCATCATCATCATCATCATCATCATCATCATCATCATCATCATCATCACGGCCTATGAACTTTGATAAGCTTTTGCACCGTTATGAAAATCTGGTTGAACATATGCAGTGTGTTATATGTAAGGATGCCGAAAGCCATGTTCTTTTTAAATGAACACAGACGTTGGAGTGTGTAATATGTATGGATGCCGAAAACAATGTTTATTTATGCCATGTGATCATATGGCCTGCTCAGATTGCGCTACCCCATTAAAGCAATGCCACACCTGCAGAAAGCGAATCTCGAGCACTGTTGACTGTTTCATGTCTTAACTATTAATTAAAGCGCAATACTCACCTTAGACATCTAGCCGAGAATCACGCTTGTGACCACTGACATGTATGATAAGCAACGGGACGTGTGTGGTCATAAGGTATTAAGTTTTGAACGTTATGATGCCTGTAGAATACACACGTGTCATAACGGTTTTTATGTGTTATTATTATTTTCATATTCACGGATTGGCGGACGCTGACATAGAGCTACAAAGGTGCGAAAATATAGTTTGCTAGCCTTCTACTAAAGCTATTAGATAATGATAATTTATATCCTATTTAACAAATTGATATGCATTATAACACAACAAATTTATGTATGCTGAGGTATTATGTAATCAATGGTCGCGTGCTATATAAGAAATTGATGGTTAAATGTTTTGTAAGAAACTAAAATATGATCACAATTGTATATTTTCAACACCCGTTGTTTATTTGCCTTGAATTAAACATGTCACCAGCTTATTATTGGTAGAATAATCGTAGGTAAATACATCGAGCAATTGCGTCAAGCTTATTCCACGACATTGCCTTTTTAAGAAATGCTAATAATTAACGGTATATGCAAATCATATTGTACTCAGTCAACCGTTTTGGACGCTAAATAACCAATCTCACGGGTCTTAGTCAAGGTACTGACACATATGTATATGTTCGTCATCATAGTTTTATACCATTTGACCTGATTCTTGACTCCTTCACGTAATTATTCATTTTCCAGTTTGTACATATTAACGCCAATAAAATGACAAATTAACACCTCTTGAATGTCTACAATTGGACTTGTCTGTCCATGGCGGTGTTGTTTTATTCTATTGTCAAAATCTAAGGGTCAAATATTCGCTTTCCTTACTATGGATATGTACTTTAATATACATATACTGCGTTACAGCCGTTACAGCAATAATATGAGTATGTATCAGTACCTTCATTTGTCTAAGACCTATGAGATTTGTTATTTAGCGTCCAAAACGGTAAATTGAGTACAATAAGAATTGCACATACCGTATTACTTGAAGAGACAATGTCGTGGAATAAGTTTGACGCAATTGCTCGATATATTTATAGCATATTAACTTACCATTCATCTTATGGTTTAGCTTCAGCAGTGAGATAGTAAGCAATAATTTCGCACCTTTGTAGCTACATATCAACGTCCGCCGTTCCGTCTATATGAAAATACAAAATAAAAATAAAAACCGTTATGACACCTTTATAATCTATAGACATCATAACGTTCACACCTAAATTCCTTATGACCACAAACGTCCCAATACTTATTATACATCTTAGTGGTCACAAGCGTGATTCTCGGCTAGATGTTTCAGCCGAGTATTGGGCTTTAATTAATAGTTAAGACATGAAACAGTCAACAGTGCTAGAGATTCGCTTTCTGCGGGTGTGTCATTGCCTTAGTCAGGTAGCGCAATCTGAGCAGGCCATATGATCACATGGCATAAATAAACATTGTTTTCGGCATCCATACATATTACACACTCCAACGTCTGTGTTCATTTAATGGCTCATCTGTTTTCTCCCATTCGCTTAAAAGACCTCCACATTGGAAACATGTAAACACATTGCGACAAGCTAGAAAACCAAAACAATTAATCACCTGAGATGGTGGGGTAACTACATATCAGTTGTTGAGCAAGTAATTAAAGGAGTTTTAATGGCACACCAACACTGATGTGTTATATGGTACCTAAAAAGGTGAATCGACGTTATGAACTTAAAATATATATTGTTAAGTGAAATAATTTATTTCCGCTCACTGTAGTGTAAAATCATGCTCTCACAAACTGTCTGCGTTGCAGGACGATTGAGGTCAAGTCAACATAACTAGCCAAACGTGCCTCTCCAGAAGCAAACTGCGGCTCTTGTAGGACGCTCGTAGGAGGAACCTCAACAATGATATCTTGAAGGCAAGATTTTGACATCCCTTTTGTTTTAAGACTTGGTGATCTTTGTAACATAGGAAATTCGAATAAACAATTGCTTTGAAAAAAACCCGTTTTATCAGCATTAAACCCACGAACTTTTGCAACAAGATCTTAAGGTATTAAATAGCATTGCAGTCGAGTTGATGGGACTCAACTTACCTTGAAAAAAGCAAACATTTGTTAACTATTGGTGATGAATACACAATTATACAAATTCGCCGGTAAGTAGGGAGTTGGATTTCAACCGGGACGCCTCGTACAAATGGACATTTCGGTGAATGTTCTCGACGCTCTGCGGCGGGAACATCACTTGATTCCCACGCTTTAAAGACAAGTGTACAAAATATACACCGTACATAATCAAAATAGCGTTGATAGAAAAACCCTGCTAGGCCAAATCCTTAATCCTCTAACTATCATCATTAGGAAAGTAATAATAAGTTTCAAGGCGTCTGAAATTTATCGCGCATCTCCAACAAGACACTTGCGATCAGGCTTTACATGGTTGCACTCAACAGTAAATCGTTCGAATTGACATGGGAAAACAGTCACAGCGCCGCTCGTCACTTCAAGGCGGGTGGCCGAGGGTTGTTGTTACCGATGGTTCGCATTAAGACTGTTGCTCCATTGGTGTTTTTTTTAAAACCCTTGTTTCCTCTTAGATCAGCAGAGTACGTTGTCCTGGGATCCATTTCAGGACTGCTTCGCAACGAATTCAAATATTTGTCAACAGCAGCCATGCTTATATATGCCCCTAAAAAGTTTACCGGTCAATGACATGAGGTATTACTCAACTGATAAGTCATTAACAGAAGACGAATGTCAAAAGAATAGACACACCCTGAGAGATTGCTCTTTTGTCGCGTTTTCTCTCAAATGATTGCATAATATCTGAGGAGATTAAGTAATCACCCTCCACCTACACACAGAATTGACAATGATATACGCTGGTCATTATCGCTTGGGGGACTCCCAATGACTCATTTATCAATGGTTTGACACGAGCCGTCACCTGATGACGATAGTAGCTCATCGTGAATTTGACAATCAGTAAATCACATAACCCAAATGTGCAATTATACCACAGATTCGTCAAGTGAGATAAATAACACCTCATTCCCTGGGATAAAGTTAAAAGCCACTTACAAACCCCTTTCAAACTGCCCTCCTAAAATCACAACTGAAATCATTATAACATCTCCAACACAATGTAGACCTTTTCACTAAATAACTGACATATGTCAAATGAATAGAAATTTCTCAGCCTCATTAACCCATTGAAAGATATCTCTTCACCATAATTACATTAGAACCAGATAAAAACTTGCATCGGGTGTTTTCTTTGACCCTATTTCACCATACCAGAAAAGGTCAACAAAATTATGGTATTATATCTGTGAAATCCGTCAGCCGAAAAATACGCATTATATGACGGACTTTGTCGCAGAACAGGCAGAGTACTGAGGGTTGCGTTGTTAGGCATCCGACGTCATGGACATGAGAACTGGTTCGAAAATCGTGTAAACGTCCACTGAGATTGACTACACATGCCGCGGTCTCGTCCTGGCAGCTTGTTTAAGCGGCAACTGGGTGTCTGCACATCACTTAAGTTTTTTTCAAGGCAGCTATTGTGGCTTCCCAGTTTAAGCGCGTGCTGAGAGTGATCGTATATTACCCTGCCTTATCATGTCAGCTAATATCACCATAGAATAGCCGACCCGCAGCCTCGCATAGAAGAAACGAGTGTCACCCCAGCATGGAGTACCACCCTGGTCCTGCATAACCCAGCGAAATCAATGCCATTACAGATGGTGCATGGGTATATCATCCTCTGTCAATCATATACCCGTCGTGCTGCCGACAACATCAGGCCAATCATATGGCCATTGCTGCTGACTGACCGCACTGCGTCTTCCTCATTACCATCCGTGCTGTCTACCACACTGCGTCTATCACACTGCCTATCGTGATGCATACCGCACTGCGTCTATCACACTGCCAATAGTGCTGCCTACCGCACTGCGTCTATCACACTGCCAATCGTACTGCCTCGTCTATCACACTGCCAATCGTGCTGCCTACCGCACTGCGTCTATCACACTGCCAATAGTGCTGCCTACCGCACTGCGTCTATCACACTGCCAATCGTACTGCCTCGTCTATCACACTGCCAATCGTGCTGTCTACCGCACTGTGTCTATCACACTGCCAATCGTACTGCCTTCTACCACACTGCGTCTATCACACTGCCGATCGTACTGCCTCGTCTATCACACTGCCAATCGTGCTGTCTAAAGCACTGTGTCTATCACACTGCCAATCGTACTGCCTTGTTTATCACACTGCCAATCGTGCTGTCTACCGCACTGCGTCTATCACACTGCCAATCGTACTGCCTCGTCTATCACACTACCAATCGTGCTGTCTTCCGCACCGCGTCTGCCACATTACCAATCGCGCTGCCTACCGCACTGCGTTTATCACACTGCCAATCGTACTGCCTCGTCTATCACACTGCCAATCGTGCTGTCTACCGCACTGCGTCTATCACACTGCCAATCGTGCTGTCTACCGCACTGCGTCTATCACACTGCCAATCGTACTGCCTCGTCTATCACACTGCCAATCGTGCTGTCTACCGCACTGTGTCTATCACACTGCCAATCGTGCTGTCTACCGCACTGCGTCTATCACACTGCCAATCGTGCTGTCTACCGCACTGCGTCTATCACACTGCCAATCGTACTGCCTCGTCTATCACATTACCAATCGTGCTGCATACAGCACCGCGTCTATCACAACACTAATCGTGCAGCCTACCTCAATGCGTCTTTCACATTACCAGTCATGCCGTCTTCGTCACTGTGTCTTTCAAATTACCAATCGCGCTGCTTACCACACTGCGTCTATCACATTACATGCCTACCGCACTGCGTCTATCATATTACATGCCTACCGCACTGCGTCTATCATATTACATGCCTACCGCACTGCGTCTATTATATGGCCAATTGTGCTGGAAGACCGCGGAAATAAACCCTTTGGTTGTTGTGTTTATTTATTTGGGCAAAATAATAAATATATAACGTTATTTCTACTGAATCTGAGTTTTCTTCAGGGTTAAAGACACCTAACGGTACGACACCCGGCTAATCCACACAGAAACCTCAACCGACACTCAACTGCTTGACAACACGACATAAATAAGCTCCATGTATCAAATACTATCAAACTGACAATATCAAAATACTTGAAAAGTATAGGATGAAACCCCCAAGCAGGCTTGATAATGAATGGATGTGGGGGAGACCGGAAGCGGCCTTGCATGTACGTCATGCATGCAGGATGACGTCATTGATGCATGGTTATCCCATAGAGTCGATGACGTCATTCGTGCCTTCATTTGTTCCGTGCCTCACACGGACGTGGATGTGTAAACAATCCTGGTATGAGGCAGTCCGTTATCGCGCGGATAGTTGGCAGGGTACTTGTCGGACACTGTGGTCAGAAGTGGCTGTTGGGTGCTGACTGAGGGCTGGGCACTAACTGTCTCTCTACTACAAGATGTACACAACATTAATGCGCAGAATCGCTCGCGAACAGCGGGTGAGACACAGAGAAAAATGAAGATTTTACAGCTGAGGAATGTATACAGTGCTATAGAAGCGACGGCTTCCGCAAGGGCCCTTTGTGAGTGTATTTTGCATGAAAATGCTACCAGTTCAAGAGCTGGATCCACAAGAAGGGCGAATATGTCATAGCCCAATTTGGGAAGCATGAGGAAGAAATGGCCGGACGATATAATGATGAAGCAGATCTGTAAATGCCGGGCCGTGGCGTTGTCGACTGAGTAGGCTTTCCATGTTGTTTCAAGCTGGCGCACTTGATCTGGAAGTCGAACTCGCCTCGTGATCATCATTACACTGCATGACAGCGTGATGCACAAAGGTAGGAGGTCGCCCAGAAATATATCCAGTATGGGCCAAGCCGTCTTACGGAATACTGTGCTCAGCTGATTGCCTTGGCGTGCATTGGTACATTGGTATTCTATGTGACCGCCTCGCTCGTCCGCCACCAACGAGAAAGTCCAGAAGTTATGAGCATCGAGACAGACGATGAGAACGATGAGAAGGAGGATGACAGCACGTGCTCTCTCTACCCGACACACTTTCATCAGATTATGGGGTCGCATGGTCACGATTGATGTCTCGATAGCCATGGCAACGGTCAACCACACTGAGAAATGGTAGGACCAGTCGGTTACAAAAGGGTAGATCTTGCAGACGCTGTTGGAGGTGAGCTGTGCCCGTCTGCGGACATCCTACACCTACCATGTGCACAAGCCAGTCATTACCAGCGCGAAGATATACCGACGTTAGGTCTACTATCAATATAACAAAAATATATAAGCAAGTCGACAGAACTTTGGGGATAAGTTTCCAGAGGATTAAGGCGGCAAATATGTTTCCTAGTGTTGCTATGACGATAAGTATAGGGGGCCAATAAGTGAGGAGTTGGCTGGCAACGCGCTCTTCCATTGTCTCCCCTGTGGGACACAGTTGAGGGGACGCTGGCTTCACATCCTCCTCCTCCATTATGGTTGCTAAGGCGAACTGTAACATGATGCAAAAGTAAAATATAAGTCGTCTCTGTGACCGCACCAAGGCAAATTGTATTCACATTATGAGAGGCTGTATTCATAACAAGAGCTGAATAATAGGATACTGCACGTGTACCTTAGAGTTTGATGCGAGAAGGAGTTTACTCAAAATAAAGGCTTAATGAGAGACTAAAGGTTGCATGCAAAGTAAATGTTTAACAAGGCTGCATTCAACATAAGAGCTTATAAAGAGGGGTTAAGTACAAGGCTGCATTGATAATTAGAGCTTAACGAGAGGCTTTAGGTGGCATTCACGATAACAGCTTAACACGGTGCATGTAGTAGTAGTAGGCTTCATAAAAGCAAGAGCGTGATAAGAGGTGTGGAGTACGATGCTTCATCTGTAATAGGAGCTTTTCATAGGGATAGGGTCTTAGGTTGTACGAAAACAATAGCTCAGCCAGAGGCATGAAGAACAGGGCTTCATTCGCAATGAGAGCTTAATATGAGGAATGTTTTACAACACTGCATTTACAATAAGAGCTAGATCAAAGCGATATAATACAAGGCCGCGTTCACTATGGGAGCGTAACGAGAGAGTAAAAGACTGCATTCACAGTTGGAGTTTAGTTAGATAGATGTACAAGGCTGTTTTCACAATAACAACCCAAAGAGCGCAATAGAATAACTTGCTGCGTCGTAATGAGCGCAATAGAGAAACATGCCGCAATACAGAAACATGCCGCTATAGAGTAGCATGCCGCAATAGAGTAGCATGCCGCAATAGAGTTACATGCTGCGTCGTGATTAGAGTGAAATGGGGGAGGTTGGGTGCTAGGCTGCACCACAAAATGAGGTGAGATGAAGTACAAGACGACTTTCACACAAAGAGCCTAATCAGAGACATGAATTACAAAACATTAACATTAACAGCTTAATGAGTGGCATGAAGTTCAAGGCTGCATTGCAGTAAGAGGTTAATGAGATGCAAGGCTACTTCCGCCACGAGAGCTTTACGAGATGCTTAGATTACAGGGCTACATCCACCATGAGAACCAAATGAGAGTCATGGAGTCAAAGGTTACACTCACTATTAGAACTAGATTGGAGGCTTGAAGTACAAGGCTATATTTAAACTGAAAGACTACCGAACAGACAGAGTTTTATTAGAAGCATAGATTATCAGACAGACTGTTTTCACAATACGAGCATTTATCAAAAGAAGAATAAATAACCGAACAGTATTCAGTTGCTGAAACAGAGGTATGAAGTACCAGATTGTGATGAAAATAACACTTCAATTAGAGGCATAAGATACCAGACCGTATTCTCACAATGAGTTAAAATAGCGGCAGATGACAGTATGAAACATCAGACTGCATTCATATCCGAACATAATTGGGGCTCAAAATAACAGGCTTATTTGGCCGATTGATTTGCTTCTGTTCCATGCTCGACACAGGATAGCCTGGTACCTGGGAATAGGATGGCAGACAGAAATACACTCTTGGTGTAGGTGGACGGAACAAAAGGCAGACAGAAATACACTCTTGGTGTAGGTGGACGGAACAAAAGGCAGACAGAAATAAACTCGTTGTGCAGGAGGACTGAAAGAAAGCCGACATGAATAAACTCGTGGTGCAAGGAAGACTGCAAGAAGGCTGACAGAAATAAAATCATGGTGCAGGAAGACTGCAAGAAGGCAGGCAGAAATAAACTTATTGTACCGGATGACTTCAAGAAGGCAGACAGAAATTAACTCATGGTACAGGTAGACTGAATTTAGTAACGACTAAAGCATGAAAACATATAGATCTAAGCACCACTCCCAGTAAACACACATACAGTTAGTCATTCAATAAAAAGAAAGTGGTAGATGAAGTTGATGATGAAGATTGAACCCAACGAAAGGGATTATGGCTCTGGATCATCAAATAGAGCGATCATCGAACTGCAGCCGAGAATGAGATGGTTTCAACATTCGTTTTGTGGTCAAAGCGGTAGAGACATGGTTTCAGCAGTTGTGTATAGTTAAAAGCGATGATAAAGATGGTTTCAATATTGGTGTTGTGGCTAAGGTGATGGTACGATGATTTCAAAATTGGGTTAAAGCGTTAGTGAGATGGTTTTAACAGTGGTAATTTGGTTAAAGCAATGCTGAGATGGTTTCAACATTGATGTTTCTGTTAAAGCTTTGGTGAGATGGTTTCAAGATTGGTAATTTGGTTAAAGCAGTGCGAAATGGTTCCAACATTGTTGACTTGGTTCAAGTGGTGGTGGGATATTTGTGTTCTAGTCAAAGCGGTGATGAGATGGTTCAAACGATGGTGAGGTGGCGTTGTCTCAATCGCCCCCCCCCCCCTCTCTCTCTCTCTCTCTCACACACACACACACACACACTCTCTCTCTCTCGCTCTCTCTCTCTCTAGCTCTCTATCTCTCTCTCTTTCTCTCTCCCTCTCTCTCTCACATACTCACTCTCTCTCGCTCCCTTTCGCTCTCTCTCTCACACACACACACTCTCTCTCTCTCCTTCTCTCTCTCTATCTCTCTCTCGTTCTTTCTCTCTCTCGCTCTATCTCTCTCTCGCTCTTCTCTCCCTCTGTCTTTATATCCCTCTCTCTCCCTCACTCTCGCCCTCTTTCTCTCTCTCTCCCTCTCTCTTTCTCCCCTCTCTCTCTCTCTCTCTCTCTCTCTCTCTCTCTCTCTCTCTCTCTCTCTCTCTCTCTCTCTCTCTCTCTTGCTCTCTCCTCTCTCTCTCTCACTCTCTCTCCTCCCTCTCTCTCTCGCTCTCTATCTCTCTTTTTTTCTCTCTCTCTCTCTCTCTCTCTCTCTCTCTCTCTCTCTCTCTCTCTCTCTCTCTCTCTCTCTCTCTCTCTCTCTCTCTCTGTTCTCAATTGTCCCCAGGTTGTCTTACTATGATACCCAATAGACCCCATACGTTTCCCGAAAGTCTCGCTGTAACAACCAATTTTCTCCAATTGTCGTACGGTAGATCCCCACTTATCACCTGATATTCTCGCTTCCATACCAAACATTCCCCGATTCCCCTCAGTAGTCTCGCTATGACATCCAACATTCCCTAATCTAGCGAGACTAAACTG
>CM067351.1:16015445-16329443 GCA_034190875.2 Urechis unicinctus
CATAACTAAATATATAAATATTTTTATGTATGTATGTATGCATATGTCAATATACATAGTATAAATAAATATACAATCATACAGATGCATACATAAATATATTTATGCAAATGCATTAATATAACTATGTACATATATGTGTATGCATATATATATACATATAAATATATATATATATATATATATGAACAAATATATATCTAGATGAGTTAATGTGCACATATGTAAATATATATTTTTATATATATATATAAATATATATATATATATGAATATATGAATATATATATATATCTAGATGTATATGTTTACATATTATTTGTATAATTATATATATTTTAAATATACATATATACTATATGTATAAATATAGATATATTTACATAGTATTATATTTACACACACTAACACACACACACATATATATATTTATATATATATATATATATATGTGTGTGTGTATATGTACATTTTAAAAATATATATATATATATATATATATATTTATGTATATATTTATATATATATATATATATATATATATATATATATATATATATATATATATATCTATATATATATATATATATATATATATATATATATTTATATAAATACGTATATTGATCATCAACCTCATCAAAAACGCAGTGTCCGTTGCACTAACTGATAACTATTACACTCCACTGACGCACCACTAGCATATTCCAGGAACCGATCACTAGTGTACTCCACCAACACACCACTAGTTTAATCCACTAGCACACCACTAGTTTACTCCACTGCCACAGCTCTAGTATACTCTAGTGACATGCCACCGGTACACTAAATTGACACACCACGCGTAAACTCCACTAACACACTACTGTTATACTCCACTTACACCACACTGGTATACTCCACTGATATGCCATTAGTATTCTGCACTGACACACCACTAGTATACTCCACATATGCCCTACTAGTATACTACACTGACACACCACTAGTATACTCCACATATGCACTACTAATATACTACACTGACACACCACTAGAATTATCCACTAACACGCGACTGACATACCACTAGTATTCTACACTGACACACCACTAGTATACTCCACATATGTCCTACTAATATACCATACTGACACACCACTAGTATACTCCACATATGCCCTGCTAGTATACCACACTGACACACCACTGGTATCCTCCACTGACACGCCATCTGCCCATACATTAACCCACCATTTTCAGCTCTCTGGGGTCGAGTACTATGAAGTTGGTGCAGTAACTGTGTCACATGATTGCAGGGGTTGAGGTGTTTATTAAGTTCCAGGATTTTCACAATCGATCAAATGACAATTGTTCAATATATGTTTATTCAGCTTTGGCATTCAATTTCTCGTATTACGTCATAGTAAACGCGTTTATTAGCAGTGATTCCAACCAATATCAGTTCAAATGTGTTCATGATTACGATGGCAAGTTCCCTGTGACGTTGGGCGTAATATATATTAGAATGTACTCTTCTATGTAACGTCACATTTTGGGTGGGGCCGCATTACCTGAGGTGCAAGTACAACTTTTCGGTTGAACGATTGCCGTGCATTGCATGATGGGCCAGGGGTACACACATCGCGATATCTGTGCTTCGCAATAAGTACACACTCAAGGGATACACATCGTGATGAGTGCACGTCGTAGGGATATACATCGTGATGTGTGCACGCCGTAGGGGTACACATCGTGATGAATGCACGCCGTAGGGATACACATCGTGATGAGTGCACGCCCAGGAATACATATTGTGATAAGTGCACGTCCCAGGAATACTCATCGTGATGAGTACACACCCAAGGGACACACATTGTTATGCCTACACGCTCCAGGGATACACATCATGATCAGTACAAGCTTGAGGAATGCGCGTTGTGAAGAGCAAACCCCCAAGGGCTACACATTGTTATGCATACACGATCCAGCAATACACATCGTGATGAGTACATACTGCAGGGATATACATTTTGATGAGCCAACACCCAAGGGATAGACATTGTGATGCGTCAAGCACAAATGAATACACATCGTGATGCGTACACGCCCCAGGGATACACGTTGTGATGAGTACACACCCAAGGGATACACATCGTGATGAGTACACGCCTCCGGAGTACACATCGTGGTGAGTAAACGCCTCGGTGATACTTTTAGCTAGCTGGCCATCTTTCTGCGTTTATGCTGACATTCGCCACGCATAACGCAGACAGGAACCGGAAGAGTTTCTCAGCTCGTAAGGGAATTGTGGGCTCCACACGCTGGTAGCACACGGGGAGAAGTCCAGACAGGATACTATGTTTGTTACTGAATGAGCTTCAGTCTGAATTGCTGTCGCTGCCCCGCGACGACATCTGTATACGCACACTGTTGAGTAGCGTTAAGATGCGGTGTCGCTTGGGTCGCGGATGTCTCAGCCTCTCACACCGACATCGCAACAGTTTTTTGAAAGCGTAGCGGAAGTCGTTGGAGCAGAGCGCGTAGAGGCAGGGATTGACGGCGCTGTTACAGTAGCCGAGCCAGAAGAAGACGGTAAAGAGAAGTTGGGGGGTACAGCTCTCACAGAAGGCGTCCACCAGATAGACGGTGAAGAAAGGCGCCCAGCAGAGGATGAAACAGCCCACGATAACACCCACCGTCTTGGCTGCCTTCTTCTCCTTATTCAGTCGCTTCAGGTGCGACCTCACCTGACAGCGCCCTTTGTGGAGGATATTGAGTCGGGTGTGCTCGGATCCCTCGTCGGGGCTGTTCGGTGAGGGCTCGCACGCGTTGTTATTGGACGCTCCGTTGATGAGGCGAGGCGAGTGTCGGCCCAAGCTTGGAGAACTTAAACTACTCTCTATTGAGACTGTTTGACTGGCCCTGCGATGCTGATCGCTCGAGCCGTAGTTCTGTTTGTCTTTGTTACAGAATGTGATCTTGATTTTAGGCGGCTTCTTGTGAGAGTTCTTGTGTCCTGTATGTGACGAATGGGACGTGGCGGACGGGCTGCGCGTCGTTGCGGATGGGCTGCGCGTCGTCACATCGGGTAGGTAGCGCCCCAATGAAGTGTCACTAGATTTGCGATGGGCGTGCTTAGGAGATTTACTGGCGTTATTCGAGGAATCGTCGTCACGGGGGCATCTTTTGGAAGAATCTATCTTAAATGAATTGCAGCCACCCCCGCGATGGACACGTAGCGTCACTGACGCGTCATTCGTAGACGCATTGGGCAAGTCGGCCACCTTTTTGGTGATAACACCGCGGCGAAGAGCTCTCGTTGTGCGAGCTGCAGTGAGGTAAATGCGCCAATAAAAGAAAACCATAATCCACACTGGTACCCAGAAAGATCCAAACGCGGAATATATCCGGTATCCGGAGTCAGCCTCCAAGTGACACTCATTGACCCTTGGACACGGTGGCACCACCTCCGTTAGACCGTCCAGTATGCGGTAGCTATCTTTTGTCCGGAAGTCCGAATCGAATGAAGCGTTACTTAAATGTAACGACATGATATTGCTAGAGGGGGTCGGGTACACATTACCCCGGATGTTGCTGCTGCTGTTGCCTGAGACGAGGACGTCACCTTGTATATCTAGACTCTTGCCCCGTTCATTCCAGCCGACGAGCGGCGGGAAGCAGATGACGAAGGCGACGAGCCAGACGACGCCCACGAGGATCTTGGCTCGCCGTGGCGACATCAAGCGGGGATACTTGAAGGGCCGACTGATGGCCAAGTAGCGGTCGAGGCTTATAGCGCACAGATTGAGTATGGACGCCGTACATAACAAGACGTCTACAGCCAGCCATATCCGGCACCAAATGTAGCCAAATGGCCAATAACCTTTAGTGACCTCGTTAGCACTGGAGAAAGGAAGCACCATCAGACCGAGCAGTAGGTCGGCCACAGCCAGCGACACAATGAACATGTTGGTAGCCGTGCGCAGCTTGGTGTGGGTGAACACGGCGATGATGACGAGAGAGTTGCCCACTATAACGATCACATTGAACACAACTAACACTGTCATGGGCAGGATGAACTCGACCGAGTAGAGGCTGACCCTGGATGAAGCCTCGTCCCTCATCGAGCTACAGTTGGTCGTCACCAGCGCCATCGACGATCTGTTGTCCACCGCATCGTTCATCTGAAACACAGCAACACGGTCACATAAATATACATATTTACTTCCTATTCATTAGAACTACTAGAACAAACACAGGGGATCAAATTACAGGTGAGATAATTGCAGGCGATTTAATCACAGGTAATCCATTCACAAGACGTGAAATCACTAGGGAGAGAATTCGGAAAACAGCAGGTGATCCAATCTGAAGTGATCCAATCAAAGAAGTGACATTGAAAGGTGATCCAATCATAAGTAAGACAATCACAGGTGAGATCAAAGGTGTGAATACCATAACACGTTCATCTTCACCGTGACCCTGATACATCACCGATGTACGGTCAATACGACAACGTCACAGCTCACTGCTTCGTCCAGGGTGATGTCGCTACGTCATTGGTGACCCTGCTTCGTCCAGGCTAATGTCATTACGTCAATGGTGACACTGCTTTGTCGTTCCATGCCACTGACCTGATGAGAAATGTCTTTTATATGCGACGAAATTGGTGTTCGTTGGTAACAGATGCGTTATGACCGCATGACGTTATGACGCCATCTCCGACTTCATCGTTTTATAATCCATTTGCAACTTGGTTAGCCGCCAGAATCCGCAGCGAGAATTATATCGGGCTCCAAGTGAATTTGGTGGCCTCCTGGGCTCCCTGTTCTGTTATTGTTTGTATTTTACGAGTGGATCTGGTGGCGGCTTGCGATGCACCGTTATGGCTCGTATCTTACGAGAGACAATCAAGTTTGTGGTGGCTGATCGTGTGATGGCGACTGAGGTGACCACAACAAGAGGTCATGTGGCCTTACATCACATCCGTGTTAGGGGTTATCGACTGCAGCACACTAACAACCCCACCCGTACCACAGCAGCTGTAAACGCTGATAACACAAATCCATCCGATAAGAGCGAACCAGGAAGGAGATAGAACACATGTGGAGGCGGGTCCGAGAGGGCTCAGTGTAATTGATGCGGGTGGAACAGGACTGGGGTTACTCCCGAACCAAACAATGGGGGACGGGTTGACCTGGGCGTCTTGGTCGGGGTCACTGAATGGGATGGGGTTGGGGTATGAGTCTGGTCGGTTGTGTGGCTAAGGTGTATGGATTTGGACAAAGAGGAAGGCTACTTGGTGGTGGATAGATTATTTATCGGTTGTCTCTTTCTCTGCCTAAACAATGTACATGCCGATTATAGTGTGTGTGTGTGGGGGGGTGGGGGGGACGACTTTCCAGCGAACACCCGGGCATTTCATGATTAATTTGCATGAGCACAACGTATTCGACACTGCAGCCTGGCTAAATTGTGCAATTATTAGAGTACATGTCGACCAGACAGGGTCGGCAACAGTTAAAGGGGCATGTCCACCAGACAAGGTCGGCTACAGTTACCGGGACATGTCAGTCAGACATTGTCGCAAACAATTACGGGGACATGTCAATCAGACAACGTCAACTACAGTTACGGGGACATGTACATCAGAGTCGATGTCGTAATAATACCATGAGATATCAGATATTGCAAGCAATTGGTATTATGCCGGGCGCTTATTGATTGTCAGAGGATTGCCCTCTAATTGTTCGTAGATGGTCAGAGGATTGCCTTCTAATTGTCCGTAGATTGTTAGAGGATTGCCTTCTAATTGTCCGTAGATTGTCAGAGGATTGCCTTCAAATTGTCCGTAGATGGTCAGAGGATTGCCTTCTAATTGTCCGTAGATTGTCAGAGGATTGCCTTCTTATAGTCCGTAGATGGTCAGTAGTAAATGTAATTCCTTCTGCCTGTTTGTGACTGTGGTTCTGAATGTATGGTTATTGTCCGCTACATGAGTCAGATGAAAGCGAACACTGCAGAACACTTCTGAACGCGCCACTACATGGGTCAGGCTAAACCAAATACTGTCGGACGCTGCAATACGCGCCGCTTCATGAGTCACGCGAAGCTCAACACTGGCGGGCGCGCTCGCTGACTTGGTTTCATAGTTCGGTTAGGGTGCGCTCATTTCGTTGGATTGTCTGTTGATGACGAAATCACCATCAACCGCTTTTTAGACGTCACTTGATTGTCGGCACCTAATCAAGCTGTTTCCACGGGTGTCACTTGATTGTCGGCACCTAATCAAGCTGCCTCCACGGGTGTCACTTGATTGTCGGCACCAAATCAAGCTCCCTCCATGGATGTCACTTAATTGTCGGCACCAAATCAAGCTTCCTCCATGGATGTCACTTGATTGTCGGCACCAAATCAAGCTACCTCCTCTTCATCCACAGGCAGCTAATTTCTCATGCAACAAGAGTCTTACAAATACAGGCTTTCAGGGCGCTTCTGATGAAAGACGTGAGCTGGAAACCAAGATATAAACTCGCTGGCTCTTGCCACCAGTCTGCCACGACCTAATGTAATACGGCCACCCTTACCTCAACCCCCACATCTGGCATTGACAGCAGCAATCCCATGCTATTAACATCCGAGTAGACGCATCGACAGCGGCAACGACAAGACCATTACGACTGATACGCAACAAACAGAGCTAGCTCTGTACCCACATACCAAAATCGCTTCCTGTATGAGATTTCCTCATGAGACATGTGCCAAAATACAAACTCACTTCCTGAATATGACATGTGCCAACTTACTGAACAGACTTCCGGAATGAGATACCTACCACTTACTTAAGTCCCCAAATACTGAACTCATTTACGGATGCGTACAAATAAACTCATTTCTTGAGCTTTCTAAACGGAAATATCCACTTCCGGTGCATAATATTGATATTTTCATCCATACCGCTTACAGCTAATTTTATATATCTGCTCACATTAGAAATTTTCTCAGTGTCGATGTACAGCAGATATCTTGGTAGAGCTCGAGTTGTTTAATTAGCGATAATAACGCTGCCGTTTTTCACGTTAATGACCAAATGACGTTAATGACCAAATGACGTTAATGACCAAATGACGTTAAGGACCAAATGCTATATCGTGATCTCAAATCATACATTTGTTCTGTTAGCAAACATTTTACATGTGATATTTTTCATTTCCGCACTGCAAGTACATATTTTACATATTGGTTTAGCTCAACGCAAATTAAACAAAAGTCTAACATGTTTTGATTTGCTCATCAAAAGAGAAGCACACATCTGATGAGTTCTTATTTGACTAATGCGAGTAAGAACACATTTTTGTATGCTTAACGCAAGTAAGCGCACATATTATAGGTCAATATTTGCATTATGCAAGTAACCACACATCTAACATGTCTTTGTTAGTACATTTATCTATTTGCTTACGTAAGTTAGCACACATCTTGCAGGTTATGTTTTCCATTTATGAAAGTTATCTTAGTTCTATGCTGCTGCATAACTTTGCTTCTGTCCCTCATTGGGAACATTTAAACGGCTAATTGTTCTCAACAGACTGGCTGGCACGCATAGAGTCGATGGTTTCCAACGTATTCGCATTATTTGATAACCAGCAAAAACCAAGTCAGGACTAGTTGGATAAGATGCGAAGAGACATAAATCACATGTTATGTGGCAGTAATTGACTAGTATGTCTGTCTGTACGATTCTCTGTCCATTACGCTAACAGTGATAAAGATAAACTTATTGTACCACAGGCCAGAGGACCAAGTGAAGCGTGGGGGATCAGGGAGATACGCGCTGAATCGCGCGTCATTGTGACGGTGTTGATCAACAGCTGAATAGCGCGTCATTGTGACGGTGTTGATCAACAGCTGAATAGCGCGTCATTGTGACGGTGTTGATCAACAGATGAACCGCGCGTCATTGTCACGGTGTCGATCAACAGATGAACCGCGCGTCATTGTAACGGAGTTGTTCAACAGCTGAATCGCGCCTCATTGACACCCCTATGAGGTCGCAGTAAGATACGTAATCAGATCTCGTCAATGGATGGACACGGGCGCTATGGTGACAACTAATAAGCGTCACTGGACGACGCGGGCGTTATGGGAACAATAGATGAGCGTCGCTGGACGACGCGGGCGTTATGGGGACAATAGATGAGCGTCGCTGGACGACACCGGCGCTATGGGGACAGTAAATATGCGTCAATCGACTACGCGTGCGCTATGGGGACGCAGGTTAAGCGTCAATAGATCGAGGCGGGCGCAATGGGTACATTGGTTAAGGTCAGTAGATATAGGGCCAATTGATAGACGTCAGTGGACGATGCTGGCGCTATGGGGAGAATGGTTACGCGTCAATGGACGACGCGGAAGTTAAGGCTACATTGGTTAAGCGTCAGTAGGTCAATGCCGGTCACATAAGGACGGTGGACAAGCGTCGGGTTAAGCGTCAATGGGTCAACACGGGCGCCATGGGGATAATAATAATGTTTCAAGGTAGTGAGTATTTCGTTTCCATAACTTTTCCGAGCTTCGCTGTTTAATTGAAATAAACTATGACGATATTGACCATTGAGTTATGACAGCAAATGCGCTTTACCAACTTACCTTGCTTAGGGACAGCTAAGTCGGACAGAAATATCAGTTCGACTTTCACCACTTGAAGTCAGGAACAAAGAGAGCTGTGACGTCAACTCATTAGTGATCTCTGTCGGGCTCGGATAGCATTTGGCATAACTGGATCAGTGATGATCGTGCAAGGCTCGCTCTGTTGATCACAAGCTCGAAGCAGCACAATAACTCCTGCATTTGCCATCCGTGTGGCCGCCTTGTTTTCTGCATCGGAATTGATGAACAATAGCTTGAATTCGTCAACAAATAAATAATCGATGTGACCGAAGTTCGCCTTCACATTGGTATCCGATGAGCGAGGCGGGTTTTGCGCAGAGCTAGGCGGACAAAGCCCCACCGAGTAGAGTCTCCGACTCGCACAACTCTCCAAGTCAACTCTGAATATCTCGCGACCAGCCGCTTCTTTTTGAGCGCCAGGCAACCCCGAAAATGCTTGGCTAGGCCGTGGCGTGTTGGGTTGCTGGGGTGTTCCTATTGAGAGGGGATGTGCTCGAGTTGAATTGAGTCCATCTCGTACATCGCGCCGCGAACGAACGTTGGGCCTCTCTGTCATAGCGCTAAACTATCGGCGTTTATAGGCAAGCAGAGTCGGCAGGTGGTGTTGAAGTCAGCATTGAATGACTAGCAACCCTGCTGACAGCCAATCCTACATAGTTGCTGAGTGTGTTTCCGTTAACTCGTCCGCGTCGCGCGCGTTATCCTTGCTCGCCTGTCTATCCCCACCTCCTCACCCACTTGCTCCTCCATCCCATCATCATCATCATCATCAGCAGCAGCAGCAGCAGCAACAGCAGCGACTTAGACTGGCTTGTAATGGAGGGATCTAGTTATCTGCTAAACATTGCCCACCATAAATGAGCAGATGCGAGCAGAGAGTCACGAGAGTCGCCGAATATTGTATGGCGCCACTGTACGTCACGAGAGTCACAAAGTATTGACTAGCGTCATAGTTCGTCACGTGAGTCACCGAATATTGACTAGCACCACCGTGTGTCACGAGAGTCACAGAATATTGACTACCGCCATCGTACCTCACGAGAGTTACCGTTAATTGATTAACGCCACCGTTCGTCACGAGAGTCACCGAATATTGACTTCCGCCAACGTATGGAGTATTTCGGAACGAATGATAAATCTGTGAATGGTGTGCGCGATTGATCAGCAAGGCAATGTTTGGTACAGCATGCGGAGGCTTGAATAGGTTTGCATATGACAGTGGGTCAGGCTAAGTTAGGCATACGACCATGGTGGACAGTGAGTTAGGAGTAAGCCCCCGAACTGTCACAGTTTGTCAGATCATCGCAGTTTGTCAAATGCTCACAGTTTGTCAAATGGTCACAATTGCTCAAATCGTCACTGTTCCTTGAATCTTAAAATTTGGTCAAATCGTCAATTTTTCTTATTGCCCACGTTGCTCGATATATGACCGATCGTGTATGGTGTTTGTGCAGCCCTTGATTATGACTTATAGGTTGTTAAGTTCTTCATTATGTGCTAAGTTAATGGTTGATAACTTGTTAAGTCTTACATTATGGTTGATAACTAATTTAGTCCTAGAATATGGTGGATAACTAATTTAGTCTCTGATTATGCCGGATAACTAATTTAGTCTTACATTATGGTTGATAACTAATTTATTCATAGATTATGGTCGATAACTAATTAAGTCTTAGATCATGGTGGATAACTTATGTAGTCTTACATTATGGTGGATAAATAATTTAGTCTTACACTATGGTTGATAACTAATTTAGTCCTAGTTTATGGTGGATAACTAATTTAGTATTAGCTTATAATGGCTAACTAATTTAGTCGTAGAATATGGTAGAAAAACTTATTTAGTCTTAGAATATGGTGGATAACTAATTTAGTCCTAGATCATGGTGGATAACTTATTTAGCCCTAGATTATGGCAGATACGTTGTTTGTACCATCGATCAGGTTTGATAGGTGTCATATTGCAGCTTATCTGTCGTATGAACACCGATCAGTTGTTCCCAGTCGAGCTGTCAATATTGCAGTGCCTTTTGATTTTTGCTAATGGGAGTAAGTTTAGCTGTTTCGACTGACCGCATTTTCTGCTCGCCTCGAACTCAACTTGTGATCCCGGAGCGGCAAGTCGATTGTCTTTACGTAAGAAACGATCGATTTCACTTAGTGTCTTTTTGATGCATGGATCGCGATTGTTGTAATCAAAAGCTTCATTGTAATCCAATGCACATCAGCAAACATAACGCATTATCTCAAAAACAACGGAAGATTATATGGAACGGGAGGAGCATTTCAAAACACTTCAGCTCCGATCTTTTGCAAGCGAGTGATCCTGTGTTTATAGACCCATTGCAGGGTGAAATAAATTATTCTATCATTTGTCAGAAACTTTGACGGCTAGAACTCAGATATCAGGAGTTGTCGTTCCAGCCATAGAATGCCACCACATGATTGACATTGTCGCATTAGCGGATGGCAACCATACACTGTTATCCACTAATGTTGCCAGTCCACTTAACTATGACAACCCGTGAAAGCGAGTATGTACACTACACGAAGGGCCGCGAAAGCGAATCTCTTATTTGTCAGGCGTTGTGAGTACTAGTGTTATCGGATGCGAAGTACCGCAAGAGCGAATCTCCTCTTTGCCAGACGCTGTGAGTACTAATTTCATCTAAAATGAAGTACCGCAAAAGCTGATCTCCTCTATGTCAGGAGCAGTGAGTACTATTCTTATCTAAAATGAAGGGCAGCAAAAGCTAATCGTCTCTATGTCAGGGGCTATGAGCAAAGAATTTTGAAGCTTCGCAAGGAGAGCTCACTCACGCCTTCCCCCCGAGGAAATAGTCATAGCGTATTGTCATAGCGTCTTGTCATAGCGTCTCTTAAAACCACGTGGAATGTTTTGTTTAATTTGGAACTGTAGTCGCCTCCACCAATCAGATGACTCCATATCTTTAGCAGCCCGAGCCCCAAGACTTTGGATCAACAGTCCCATGCTATAATGTTGATTTCATGGTATCGTAACGTCACGCAGCTTAGCGTAGCTATAAACTCTTTCTTCGAGACCTTCACATGATCCTGACATGCCAAAATATTTTAATGTAAACCCCAGGCAAGCTCTCTCGCTCCAGACATTTATTGACAATCTAAAACTACCATCCACAGTGCGGACATGAAAGATCGAGGATCGTAAACTGCGCAGACGCTGTTAGACACGACCTGTTTTCGATAGGTGTACCCCAGACCGGGTAATTTATCAAGTTGACATTTATTTAATGGTGTACTTGTTATTTCGCTATTCATGTGCTTATTGTTTTGGTAGCGGCAAAGCTCTGCGAAACGACATTTTCCCCGCTCTCATCAATCGCAGTGACGTCAGCCCAGTATTCCCATGTACTTTTGTTTGTGTCACGTTAGCGCCACCTTACGATTGCAATGCATTAAAAAAAAATTCAAAACGGAATTTTGAATGATTTTTCATGAAATGCACTTGTATAGAAAGGTACTAGCGATTTGATCCAGGCTGTTCGCGTAGGAATTGGGTATTCAAGCAATCCGCCCAGACACCACCTTCACATAATGTATGGAGGGTCTTGCATACAGCTGCAAGACCCACCATGAATAATGCAATGCATTTCCAAGCTTCATTGAGAACGAAAGACCCCACAGCTCACACTTAACACACATCAGTCATTTCATCTTGAATCGATCGGCCATTCATTTAATGAAGCATATAAGACGGTCCGTTTTCACGCGTCATCACCGCGGATGGGTTCAACAGAGCGGCAGAATAATGCAGTCACCTGCTGTCCATCCTGACCAAGACGAATGACGCTGACAAGGTTAAGCTACCGCAACAATGCATGCAACATGATCGATGAAGACATATTCTCAATAGTGTAGCGCAGGTATGGGTTTCCATTGACGTCTGTATTACCTCGGTGCTATAGAACACCACCTGGCTTCTCATTGACGCTCTGTATTACCTCGGTGCTATAGAACACCACATGGCTTCTCATTGACGTCTGTATTACCTCGGTGCTATAGAACACCACCTGGCTTCTCATTGATGTCTGTATTACCTCGGTGCTATAGAACACCACCTGGCTTCTCATTGACGTCTGTATTACCTCGGTGCTATAGAACACCACCTAGCTTCTCAGTGACGTCTGCATCACCTCGGTGCTATATAACACCGCCTGGCTTCTCATTGACGTATGTATCACCTCGGTGCTATAGAACACCACTTGGCTTCTCATTGACGTCTGTATCATCTCGGTGCTATAGAATACCAGCTGGCTTCTCATTGACGTCTGTATCACCTCGGTGCTAAAGAACACCGCCTGGCTTCTCATTGACGTATGTATCACCTCGGTGCTATAGAACACCGCCTGGCTTCTCATTAACGTCTGTATCACCTCGGTGCTATAGAGCACCACCTGGCTTCTCATTGACGTCTGTATCACCTCGGTGCTATAGAACACCACCTGGCTCCTCATTGACGTCTGTATCACCTCGGTGCTATAGAACACCAGCAGGCTTCTCATTGACGTCTGTATCGCCTCGGTGCTAAAGAACACCGCCTGGCTTCTCATTGACGTCTGTATCACCTCGGTGCTATAGAACACCGCCTGGCTTCTCATTGACGTCTTTATCACCTCGGTGCTTTTGAACAAGCCACTGTCACTGTCACTGATAATGTGAACGGCCTTTGGAGACACTGAAAATGGGACCATCGGGTGTGACACTCACAACTCCGACTGGCGTCTGTGACGATGACTCTTGAGACAGTGATAATATGGACCGGTGGGTGTGACAGTAATAATTTGGACCGGCATGAGTGACAGTGATAATGTGGACTGACCTTTGCGACAGCGATAATCCTGGCTGGCTTCTGTAGCAGTGATAATGTGGACTGGCTGTGTCTAGTTGTTTCTATTGCCTCACCAAGTCGTTCTGTCAATGATTGTAGAGGCAATTGTTCATTGAAAGCTGTCGACTTAATCCGTGGAACAGGATGTATTGCCTCCCAGCGTCTTATACTACAAAATGATCGTATGTAGCACATTAGCTGCATGAATACCGCTCCCATATCGCTTGAAATATTTCGGTCTCGAACACAAGGCACAATTTTATAATTTTGCCAGTTAAAGAAGATGAAAGGAGACCTCCTCTAAGCATAAGGCGACGTCACATGATTTTCTTAAGCAAATATCTATGAGGCTTGGCCCCCTTTGAAATCGTCTCTTGAGCCGTGACTGGAATTTGCTGTACTTCCTTGCATAATGAGCTCATTATAGTAGGAAAGGTTCTCCAGAAATATTGCTTTCCGTCAACGTTTGCCTCCGATCGTCTAACGACGAGATGTGGGAGCTCGCGCGCGTTGCAAACACGCACAGGTAGGGATCGACTTAGTTTATCATTACGGCACAAATATGCAATTTGACAGCAGGGAATGTGGATGGGGACTAGTGGTGTAGTAGGGAGTGGGTAGAGAGGAAGATGGCAAAGCCTCGCGCATGGAAATTCCTCGTTTTTCTATATAAAAGCGTGAGCGATATATGAAAAAAATGTACAGCGGGCTACGGGCGGTTTTTAACGAGAACTACACTTGATCTCATCATGTATGTTAGTGTTGCGACGTCGGGTGCTTTGTTTTACCGAGCTGTACTTCACGAACGCAATACACAGATTTATCATATAAAAATATTGATTCAGGAAGACAGAAGCTGCTGGACAATTGTCCTCGGCATCCTCGAATTTCACGGAGGTAAAAGTGTTGTGTGGATGATGCAACTGTGGTCTAGGTAATCCACTAGTATTGTCGTATGACGTCATCAACGTTATGGCAACTCAGCCACCCAGCGTCATGCGTATAACGCAATCAAGAAAAGGGCATAGCCACTGTTTGATAAGACGGAAGGTGCCTGAATTGCCCGTCACGTCGCCTAATGGATCGATTCCACCGACTCTGCTGAATACGTTCATCAGTCACCTCCACACTGCACATAGTTTTATCGGTCCAACGTCATTTCAAGTCTCCCAACAAAGAGAAGATAACGCTCTCAGGGTGGTCAAATTGACTAGGTAACTAGTCAAATAACACCTGACCAGCCTTGCTAGTCATTGTGACTATGTTGCTTAGTCGATTTGACCATGTGATTAGTCGTTACAGAGTTTGACTAACTTCGATAGCTGGGTGACCAGGTTAGCTAGTCATTTTGACTAGATTGGGTTAAGAGTGTGGATGATGCAACTGTGGTCTAGGTAATCCTCTAGTATTGTCGTATGACGTCATCAACGTTATGGCAACTCAGCCACCCAGCGTCATGCGTATAACGCAATCAAGAAAAGGGCATAGCCACTGTTTGATAAGACGGAAGGTGCCTGAATTGCCCGTCACGTCGCCTAATGGATCGATTCCACCGACTCTGCTGAATACGTTCATGAACGTCATTTCAAGATGCCGCTACACGCTTGATCCTGACGTCAGCATCCGCATCTACTTAAAAAAAACCCTGTCCTATGTGTTATTTCCTTCGTGCCGTACCTTTATCATATACCTGCCTCATTAGTAATGGAAGGATTCGTTTGAAGTCGAATCTTAAGTAGCAACTACCGCATATGATTTGTGCTATATACATTTTCATCCCTACGCAAATTACCCATTGGTTGCTTCTCTTTGTTGTAGTCCTTTTGTACCAATTATTGTTCCGTTTATTTTCACACTTGCTAATATGTTGGGGATCTGCGAGTTATATGCGGTATTCACTAATTCATGTTATCATGATAGCTGTTCCCAAGAATAACCTCTATAGAGTGAGACGTTATGAATATATTTATCAACATAATCCCAGTTTACCAATTTACTGACTAACCCGCTAACTTATTTGCTCGGATAAAAACTGACAAACCGAAGTATGCGCAAACTAGATAGCTAACTAACCAGCTGACTTACTAACTAACTGACTAACTGACTAACTAACTAACTAACTAACTAACTGAATTACCAACTAACGTACTAAATATATACTTTTCTAACTAGATGACAAACCGACTAACAAACCCGCACCATCAAACACTTCAGTCGTCCTCCGAGAATCAAGATCCATTTGATGGCGTTATCATTTGCCCTCTGATTCACCAAATTATTAAATATTACACTATGCGCTCGTTTGATGTGGTTCCCATGTGCAGACTTTGTGCGGTTCAGATGAAGGAAACCATGAGCAGGCACATACCTTGCACGAGGTAAATGAAGAAAGCTGGGCACAGCACACGAGGTTACACGGTGTCATGGTATTGTGTTTGTCGATGCATCACACGAGCTATGATGTAACAGTATTGTGTTTGTCAATGCATCACACGTTACATGGTTTAACAGTATTGTGTTTGTCAATGCATCACACGTTACATGGTTTAACAGTATTGTGTTTGTCAATGCATCACACGGTGCATGGTTTCACAGTATTGTGTTTGCCAATGCATCACAGGGTGCATGGTTTCACAGTATTGTGTTTGCCAATGCATCACACGGTGCATGGTTTCACAGTATTGTGCTTGTCGATGGATCGCACGATGCATGGTTTCACAGTATTGTGTTTGCCAATGCATCACACGGTGAATGGTTTCACAGTATTGTGTTTGCCAATGCATCACACGGTGCATGGTTTCACAGTATTGTGTTTGCCAATGCATCACACGGTGCATGGTTTCACAATATTGTGCTTGTCGATGGATCGCACGATGCATGGTTTCACAGTACTGTGTTTTGGAAGCACATAGAAGCGTCTAAAATATAGAACAAATCTAGACGTGGCGGTGGTAGCATTTTCTGACGTGATCAACGGCAGCGATAATATCAATAGTGTGGAGAATATTGTGCTACAGCCAATTTCATCACTGTCACTGAATGGTACTAGGTGCATGATTTGTTATGAAAGATTGAAAACAAGTATGTACCTTATAAATAATACATAAGCTAACATGAAATAATCTAGAGTAATAATATAAGCTAACATTCCCTGATGTCGAATAAAAGCTTGCATTATCTAGCATTCCCTGATGTGGAGTGCAAGCCTACTTAAGCTAACATTCCTTGATGTGGGGTAACATGCTGCATTAGCCAACATTCCCCGATCTGGTGTTATATGCTGTATTAGGTAACATTCCCTGATGTTGAGTAACGGGCTGCATTAGCCAACATTTCCTGATGTGGAGTAACAGACTGCATTAGCAAACATTTCCTGATGTGGAATAACAGGCTGCATTAGCTAACATTTCCTGATGTGGAGTAACAGACTGCATTAGCTAACATTTCCTGATGTGGAGTAACAGACTGCATTAGCTAACATTTCCTGATGTGGAGTAACAGACTGCATTAACTAACATTTCCTGATGTGGAGTAACAGACTGCATTAGCTAACATTTCCTGATGTGGAGTAACAGACTGCATTAGCTAACATTTCCTGATGTGGAGTAACAGACTGCATTAGCTAACATTCCCTTACGTGGAATAACAGACTGAATTAGCTAACATTCCCTTATGTGGAATAACAGACTGCATTAGGCTAACATTCTCTGATGTGGAATAACAAAGTGCATTAGCTAACATTCCCGTATGTGGAGTAACAGACTGCATTGCGATAATTATTCTTGATCAAAATGACCCATTGACCAAAAAGCAGGTACCTTGAGCTCTATCAACAAGCCAACTTCACACGGAAATTTGGTTGATTACGAGATTGTTTCTTGTAAAACTAATCCTGCCATCATGCTTGGTAGTCCGATCGTAAGTAATTTCGTGACAACTAGACTCAT
Organism: Urechis unicinctus; assembly: GCA_034190875.2. NCBI lineage: Eukaryota > Metazoa > Annelida > Polychaeta > Xenopneusta > Urechidae > Urechis > Urechis unicinctus. The sequence goes on from CM067351.1 coordinate 16,032,915, forward strand.
GCTTTTCGTCGTGTACCTGTTTGACATTGTGCTCGGAGGACAGATGGTTCGCGCTGAAGCGATGTGTTGAGTGTGTATGGATTACTGTATTAGCTGGCGAGACGAGTCTACAGTAGAGACCAACGGGTTGTGAGCGTGGTGATAGCAACCCCCAAGGGTTGTAAGCGTGGTGGTAGCAACTCCCACTTGTTGTAAGCGTGGTGGTAGCAACCCTCACGGGTTGAAAGCGTGGCAGTAGCAACCCTCACGGGTTGAAGGCGTGGTAGTAGCAACCCTCGGAGGTTGTAAGCGTGGTGGTAGCAAGCCCCACGGGTTGTAAACATGGTGGTAGCAACCCCCGCGGGTTGTAAGCGTGGTGGTAGTGGTAGCAATCCTCACGGGATGTAAGCGTGGTGGCAAACCCCATGAATTGTAAGCGTGGTGGTAGAAAATCCCATGATTTGTAAGCGTGGTGTCAGCGACCCCCACTAGCTATATATATTACCAGCTGCAATAGTTTCCTTATTCCTGATGAAAGGCTTTTGTCAAGAACGAATACCATTTACCATCAATTCGTTGAGTCACTCATTCGATTGTAATTCAGCGTTGTGCCACGAGGGGCACCAACAGAGTGCTATATATTCCCGGTAACAGGCAGAAGTTGATTGTCATCGATCTTTTATTCAAGGTTAATATATATGTTATGATATATTTACTAACAGAAAATAGCCACAAGTGATAGTTGAATCATTTACCACAGGCAAGACGAAATCGTATCGCTGGTGACGCCATACCTCTCATGAACGCCATGTCTCTTGTGAGTGCCATATCTCCAATGAGCGACATGTCTCTCATGAGCACAATATCTCTCATAAGCCATATCTCCCACGAACGTCAAATTTCTCGTGAGCTCAACAAATTTCGTGAGTGTCATAAGAAATCGACTAACGCAGTTTTCTTGGCGCAATTGAGTGTGTGCAGCAAGGAAAGTGAATACCAATCGCAACTGACAGAGGGCGCCACTTGATTGTCGAGCGGTGCTAGTTTTGCATGTGAACACTCATGTTGTTGCTGGTTTATATGAAGGAGTGTTGAAATTAAATTTTCAACATGGGCCATGTAACAATTCACAGGTAGGTCGTTTGCATGTAACCCTGGCTGGCAGCATCCAAATACTCGTGACTGAGTTATCATCATCATAGGGCTGCACGTGATTGAACTGGTGTCAGCTCGCCAGGTTGGTGGTTGATCTGGTTTCAGACGACCAGTTTGGGTAATTCACATTTTACAGCATTGGATCAAAGAGTTATTTGAAGATTCATAGAGTTTGGTTTAGGAGGGACATAGGCGACAAAAGCAAGCGATGATTCTGATTAGTACCAAAGCATAAGTTAGTGTCTGTGGGTACCGAGAAGATGATGATCATAATGCAGCTCAGTGTTTCTCTCCATCAATCCTACCATTATCGATCATGGCGTCGAGCGATTCTGAGAGGGCTTGAACGCAATGGCTACCACTTAGTTAACTGGAAACCCATGTCAAAGCAATCGTGTAACAATGAACGGGTTCACAGGCCGCAGTGAATAAGGCAATAACGTCGTTACTCGGGCGAAGCAGATTGTGTGCCGGATCGTTTGAGCTGCGGCCTTGTCCTCGGGAGGGCAGACACGACACTACAGCCTTGATGCATTCAGGCGATAATGGTCTTCGATTTATCAGCGTCAGGATATATAGATGTTAGTGCACTGTCTCCATGGCTTTTTGCGGGCACGTCAGCAGTTGGTTCAATTTAGCGAAGAATACCTGATTGTGCGATATAGATATATATATATATATATATATATATATATATATATATATATATATATATATATATATATATATATATATATATATATATATATATATATATATATATATATATATATATATATATATATATATATAAATGCACACTTCCTACATTGAACACGGCAGTGATATCTTGATTAATCATCTTAGAATTTCCCATGTGATTCGTCATTGCGCTGCCTGAAATAAACTCGTTGCGTTTACTCAGGGGTCGATTACAGTAATGAAATAGGGTAATTCCGACATCAAACCTGGAATGACAAACGAGCAGGGTGTCGACATGGTGCGAGTTAATCTACGTCAGCATTGCTGTCCCCAATGGACTAATCTTCTTCATTATAGCCAGCTGATGAGTAGCATGTAGCCAACCGTTCTAGAGTGTGTAATTCATTGGTTGTACAGGCTGTAAGTCAATACTAATCTAGGGATGGGGGAAACGAAAGCAAAATGAAACAACCTTTATGCGGATGAGACGCTACATCGTGATGTTGGCCACCCACGCGATTTGTGGGACGCTTCATCACATCAAAAACATTGTATTAGTGTTGGTAACCGACCCGTGTGATTAACAGAAGAGTCATATATACGAATAATTGTCAATAACGGGTGTCTGTGCGGTTATAAGTAACAACTGGAAAATATAACTGGGTACAGCTGATAGAATGCATTCGATGGCTACTCGTAGGATAGAGCTGGGAGCATACTGGTAGGATAGAGCTGAGAGCATAAGATCTAAGGTAACTGGTAGGATAGAGCTGAGAGCACAAGATCTACGATTACTGTTAGGATAGAGCTGAGAGCATAAGATCTAAGATTACTGGTAGGATAGAGCTAAGAGCATACGATCTAAGATTACTGGTAGGATAGAGATGAGAGCACAAGATCTACGATTACTGGTAGGATAGAGCTGAGAGCATAAGATCTAAGATTACTGGTAGGATAGAGCTGAGAGCATATGATCTAAGATTACTGGTAGGATAGAGCTGAGAGCACAAGATCTACGATTACTGGTAGAATAACGATGAGAGCACAAGATCTAAGGTTACTGGTAGGATAGAGATAAGAGCATAAGATCTAAGATTTCTGGTAGAATAAAGATGAGAGCACAAGATCTGAGGTTACTGGTAGGATAGAGATGAGAGCATAAGATCTAAGATTACTGATAGGATAGAGCTGAGAGCATAAGATCTATGGTTACTGGTAGGATAGAGCTGAGAACATAAGATCTAGGGTAACTGGTAGTATGGAGCTGAGAGCACAAGATCTAACGTTACTGGTAGGATAGAGCTGAGAGCATAAGATCTAAGGTAACTGGTAGGATAGAGCTGAGAGCATAAGATCTAAGGCAGGATACAGCTGAGAGTACAAGATCTATTGATAAAGTTGAAAGTACGCGGTCTATGGTTACTCGTAGAGTGGCGCTGATACCATACGGTCCATGGTTACTCGTATACTATACGGTCTATGGTTACTCATAGGTTTGAGTTGAGACCAGACTGTATGTGGTTATTCGTAGAATGGAGCTGAGACCATGCGGTTACTCCCAGGATTGAGGTGAGAGCATACTGTCTATTATCACTCATTGGATAGAGCTGAGAGCATTGGGTAGATGGTTACTCGTTGAATAGAGCTGAGAGCACGCAGTGTCTGGTTACTAGCAGGATGGAGCTGAGGGCACGCGGTTTATGATAACTCATCGGATTGAGCTAAGAGCAAATGGTCAATTGTTGATAGGATGGAGTTGCGATCATACGTTCTCTAGCTACACGTACGATATTCACTCATTCGCTAGTCTCAGGATTGGGCTGAGAACATACGGTTTACGGTCTGTTTATTGTCAAATGTTGTGTGATGTTCCAAGTACACTTGCCCCCTCGGCGAAGAGAAAGTATTGGCCCAACATTAATTCAAGGCAAACAGAGGGAACTCCACTGAGTAATATATCAGAGGCTGATACCAGCAGAGATTGAAGCACCAAAAAGCCCTACCCAAGGCCATCAATGTATTCGTTACCATCTTCAGCCACATTGTTTGACATTGCAAAATGATTCACCGACGTTTTCATTTCCTGGATAAGAGAATTCATGAATTTATCAGAGGTGGCATTGGTCTTCAAACTCCTCTCTAAGGCTTTGAACAAGGTTGACTCCCTGAAGTGCTGTAAAGTATCAAAATCTCTGAGCGAATGTGGCCCATTCGACACTATGGCATCACAACGTTGCATTGCTGTTTTGATGAAATTGTTTCATGCTGCCGCCAAAAATACGTCCTCAAACAACGTCTATTTCGAATAGCATATGTTCATTTTTAGAGGTTTATTTCATCAATGCAATATAGATTAAAAAATAATTTTTTTAAAGACACATAACATAACTGCAATAATTTTACACACAATTATATGTTATAACACTATCAATTCATTAAGCTGATTACCCAAACAATAGACATATAATCAATCAAAAGTAATATAAATGACTACTGATTATGCAAGTTTGATTAAACGGATTGGTTTTAATACTGATTTAACTGGTCCCCGTATGTCATGTTGGTCTAATTTGCGTTGGATAAGTGAATAAAAACAGCAACGGCATGGTTTTTCATATACCGCTTTGTTGATATCATCTGAAACTTTAAAGAGGGCTAAACCTGGTGATGTTTTTTGTTTCTAAATCCATATTGATAATTGCACAACATTTGCAACCGATTAACAATAATCCAATCTTTCTTTGCAAATGAATCGTTCGCATATTTTACAAATGCTGCATAATACAAAAAATGGTCAATAATTGAAAACACAATTCATTGTGTATAACACATGCGGTTTTCAATTAACATATTCCTTGTGGTAAGTTTAATAAATGTCATTTGAAAAAATTGAGTTCATTCTCGCAAACCGGGTTTAACAACAATTATTTATTTGACAAGTGGCCCATATTATTTAATGTTTTGCTACATTTGGACCAACAATTGTGAAATATTCACTGGGTTTATTCTTTGGATCGTTTCACATTATTGATTCTATGTGTAGGGTTATAGCCTTTCGTAACGTACGGTGGCACATGTGATTCGGTCATCAAGTTTCTGATAGCCCAATGGAGTTCAATTTATGCCTCTTGTCATTTAGATATAAACTGAGCTGGAATTAATGAGCGTATATTATAGTTTTAGATAGATGGAATCAGATAACTGATCAAATGCTTGGCAGAAAGTATACTCTGTATAATGTTTGCTTACATTGGGCAGTAAATACGTTCTCATATAAACAACAGCTGACATAAAAATGGTTTGGTAAATTATGAGCAGTTTCAAATGAAATGTAATCAAAATTTGTTAATCGTTCGTAATCATATAATACTCCACGAGATAACGCTGAATACAAATGAATTCATTAGGCTGTTCACTATATAAAAACAAAGAAATAAATATAGACTGTATTGTTCGTATTATTGGGACAGGCGAGATTCGAGACATCATAACCCTCTCTTTCGCTGCAAGATTGTCAAATGATAGTTATGCTATTTTCCCTTCGTCTCAAGCTGCTCGTATGGCTGGTAATATTGCTCGTCTCTCGTCGAGCACTCATTGATGTTATTCCCTCGGGTTTTCACATCCTTTGCATCTTTCATAATGCGCTCTATGTCTTCAAATTTTGCCAGTTTCGGAACCACAGTTCTTGACTTCTACTGTTTGCTGACACTTGTGTCGGGAGATCTTGAGGTTTAAACGCATTTTGCTCACTTGATTTCGATTTGCGCTGTGTTGGCTTTGGCAATTTTTAGCTTTGTTTTTAAACTATCCCTGACTTTTCCTCTATCTGTGCTGATGTCTCGGCAATGCCGGCGATTCAACGATTGGGCCTTTTTGATCGATTTTGTAGATAGCGATATGCATATACTTAATTGCTATGAAGAGATTTTTCTCTGTCTGAAGTTGTATAGTTAACTGCATCCTCGAGGTCTTATTCCTCTTTCAGTGTAAATGCCATTATTAAATTCACACATTTGTTTTCTTAAGTCTTTGAAAATCATTGTCGATTGTGTTGTGCCATTTAAATATTTTATACTAGTTTATCGATCACACGATCTGAAGAATCCATCCGTTTTATATACTCTTCGTCCAGATAACTCACCTTGACCACCTCTTCTCTGATGAGTAAATCAGGCAAAGTGCAGTTATGAATGGCAGAGTGTAAAGTGGGGGTCTTGCCTGTGGAACATGCTCGACTCACAGTGGTAGCTTTTGGCACAGCACAGTGAAACACCGAATTCTGATTCCTAACTTATAAAATACTGCTGCTAATTGCAGCACATAGAGGCAAGGCCTTATCTTCCTGATTCGTGGTTATGTCTCAACAGCATGGCGCAATGTAACCCTACAAGACGTCTGAGTAGACGTCTTACTTTCTCTTGAACCGACGCAATGTAAAAAATTTGAGATCGATTCGGACAACTACCAAGCACCAAACATCAATGAGTGCGGCAGAGATATAACTGGCGATCGTTTTCAGCTAAAACTTTAAACTCTTTATATTTGTTCACTTCCACGATAGGCCTTCTGCTAATAAACTTTGCACCCCTGAGAGCACACCACAATGACAAGCCCTGTTACAAAAGGCGAAGTGAAAAAGGTGACAGCAGCAACCCATTTGTCACACCAAAACCCAGTCGACACAATATCGCCATTCAATCTATCAAGGGTGTTAACACCTCGTCACCTTATTGTACAGTGCAACTCGGTGCTTCTGCCAGTCTTTGCGGCTGCGAGATCTCCCGAAGCCTAAACGGCTGATCTGGATCAATCACTGTCTCGATGGTTAGCTCAGGATATTCCTTGCCCTAAGTCAGCGCTGCTGCTATTCCTCAAGGCAGAGCAGGTTCCGCGGGCGTGCTGCTTATGCAATGCATTTATACTTCGGTAATGTAGTGCTACGTGAGCGTGTACTGAATTCGGGCTGCTGTTAGTCATCGCTTTTTCAGCACGCACTGAGTTTGCACTGCTATGAAACATTGCTGTTTCAATGCATTCCGTTTATGCATCTCTATTAAACGTACTTTATGGGCACCAGGGCAATGACCTGATTTAACACTGGTCGCAGAAAGAAAATTATTGAAGACAAGTTTTAGTTCTGGTTGAGGTTTTCTCTTATTAATTTTAGTAATGCAATTAAATTTTGCAAAGTGACATTATTTTGGTGTCTAATATATAAGTGCATAAACATGATTTATTTATTTGGGCTATGGAATATACTGCTTCTGGCATCCAAAGTTATGTCATTTGTCATCACCACCATCAGTTGTGAAGTTTAACAATGACATGCTGAGCTTCTCGATAATTTACGACCGACACGGAGCGCGGGTATCTTGTTTTGATGAGTGTTTTGATAAACTGGAGGTCCAGTGCAAACTCTGAGCACTCACGGATACAGCTTTGACCAACTGGAGGTTAGCTAAGAAATTAAACACGAACTGCATTATAGAATCGTCTTGTGTTTGGAATAAAATTGTTTTAATGGTATAACAATTGCACCAAATGATATATAGATGGCATTTATTCAAGAATCGCATCGATCGGTGGTAAGCTTTTGGTGCGATGCGAGATATTTTTTCACAGGCTCTTCATATATGCTGTTTTCTAGACGCCACACCCAGCGATGTAGTCAAACGCATGTTTTAATGTGCGCACAAAATATCGAAGCAGAACAATATATATTTATATTACCGTTCGACCGAAGCTACCTTCCCCTTTGGTGGAGGACTGCAAACATGACATGTGTCTATGCAGACTTGTGTCTATGCAGACATCATCCTCCCCTGTCTGCAGAGAACACCTGCAAAGAACAAAACAATAATATAGTCAATAGTCATCTGCTATCTCCTGCTGGGTCCACGAGACAACAATGGCGCCACACACGACCAAACTCCGCTGTCTGGGATATTCGCCACAACTATGCAGGGCACATTCGTCTGCTGGTTTCTCATAATGAGTCACAAGGCATACCCTGCTGGCACCTGAAACAATGACATAACATTTAGGACATTTCTTACACCCTTTGACAGCGACCATTCATCACCATTAACCTTAATGTTATTCATCATCAGGCCACACGCAAACAACATGTGCTAGACTAACACTAACATGCAATATCATCATAAAAATCAACAAATCAATACACACAATCAATACGAAAAGAATGATATACAAGTTACTAACAACAATCATCCCGTTTGCCCACGGTGACTTCTTGCACCCTGTCACCATATAAATTGGGTTGCCTCACTTCGCATTGTGGCCACGAGCCTCGATGCCCTCCTTGGTCCAAAACTATCGGCATGGAAAACTGCCTGTCTGTCTCAGCCCCAGCTGACACGTCACCTGGCTGACATGAAATTTTACAAGAATGAAGAACTCTCAGAGATTCTCATATACGAGCAGTTATCGTCATCAACTATCGTCCTGACAGCATATGACTACTGATTGTAGTGTGCATGGTGTATTAAAAGCCAGCAGCCGTCATGATTAGCTACATATTAACTAATATCTAGCTAATCATGACGGCTGGTCAAGTAACATGTGCTGCCTCAAACCAGGCCAATCAAGGCAGTGTGTATGGTAATATGTTCCACTTCAACCGGGTCAATCATAACAGCTGGTCAAGTTACATGTGCCACTCCAACCGGGTCAATCACGAAAATTGGTCAAGAAATATTTACCACCTCAAATGATTAAACCACGAAAGGTGTCCAGATGATATGTGACACCCATACCTGAGGTAATCAGGATACCACTTAAGCCGAGTTAATCAAGACAGGTAATAGAAAAATGATGGTTATGGCTTATCCGCTGATTTTTCAGGGCGTCGAATCGATGGTGCCTCTCCAACTACTTCAAGATGGATAAGGATGCAAGTGCGAATGGGTTTTCCGAACATAAGCATATCAATCACCTCTATTTCAGTCCACTTTTGAATAAATAAAACTACTCTCTGTCACATAATAGGAACATATGGACATACATAAAACAGCAGCGCGTATCTACCCCGGTCAAAAGACACATTGCTAAAATGCAGCTATTCACACTGAATGGCTTATATCTACAGATGCTCAGTAGACACAGTATTTGACAATCTCGAGATAATGACTGTGCACCCTAGCGGTTATGGCCTCCTTGAAGCACTGATAACATATGGCGCATGACCTAATATCATTATGTATCAATCAACATTATTTTCAACGTTTTGATGTGTAGCGTGTTTTGTTGAAGAGAATCACATCGCCGGAAAATATTACATGGTGTATCCACGAGCGGTGTGATTTGGCAGAAAGCTTTGCGCAAGACTATAAAATGCTCCTATAGATTTATTGCAATAATTACTTATTATGTGTTCAACCCAAATCAATTATACGTGGAATATTTATTTTCACATTGAATCTAATGATATCACTATTATATACTGTTGAAATTATCGCCACAAACAGAAGGATGCCATGATGCTCTTTTCAATTAAACATCAATACTGCTGTATGAATTACGCCGTTGATAATTGCATAGGAGTCCATGAACACAGGTACCAGGGTCTGTGTGGAAGATGCAGGAATGAGCCACAGACGTAGCCTGGGTGGTTCTGTCGAAGTAAGGGTCAGCTCTTAAAGGATGGACTGTTTGACAACGCAAAAAACACTGTTCAATAGTAATGCCTTCACATCAAGGATGTGGTACAGCAAGTGACAAGGCAATAGATGTACAAGATGCACACCTGTAATCGATTAAAAAAAACCGGCTGGATCTTCAAACTAATGCGTAGTTCGGTATCAAATATAACTACAAAATATGTTTAATTTGTAAGTGTGAAGGTGTGTTGGGGAGGTGTGTTGGGGAAATGTGTGGGATAGGTGTGTTGGGGAGGTGTGTTAGGGACGTCTTTGGTGCAGTGTTTTGGAGCTGTGTTGGGGAGATGTGTGGGGGAGGTGTGTGGGGGAGGTGTTCAGGGGAGCAGTGTGTGGAACATCTTGGGAGGGGTGTGAGGTAGCTGCGTGGTAGAGCTCTTGGGAGATGGGGTGTGTGTGGGGGGGGGGGGTGTAGAGGAGGTGTGTGGGGGTCCTCTGGGGAGCGGTGTGAGGTAGCTGTGGGGTAGAGCTCCTGGGAGATGTGTGGGGAAGGTGTGTGGGGATGGTGTGTGGGGGAGGTGTGTGGGGGTCCTCTGGAGAGTGGTGTGAGGTAGCTGTGTGGTAGAGCTCTCTGGAGGTGTGTAGGGGAGCCGTGTGAGGGAACTCTGGAGAGCTGTGTTGGGGACCTGTGCGGGGGAGGTGCGTGGGGAAGCATTGTGAGGGACCTCTCTGGAGCGGTGTGAGGTAGCTGTGTAGTAGAGCTCTTGGGAGGTATGTGTGGGAGCTGTGTGAGGGGGAAGTTGTAGGAGGGACCTCTGGAGAATAGTGAAGGGTGGCTGAGTGAGGTACGATTTTGGAGCTGTGTGGATGAGCTGTGTGAAGGACATCTTTGGAGCTGTGTTGGAAAATGGGTGAGGGACCTCTGGAGAACAGTGAGAGGGGGTGCTGTATGAGGGACATCTTTGGTGCTGTGTGGCGGAGCTGTGAGAGGTCCTCTGGATTGCAGTGTGGTGGAGCTGTTGGAAGTAGCTGTATGGGGGTGCTGTTAAGAGGTGTGTGGGGACATGTAAGGGAGTTAACTAGGCGAGTTGTTTGAAGGGATCTGTGTGAGAGATCTTTTCTAAAGGTGCAGTCATGTTTTTTTTCCAGATATTATAGGCCTTCAACTCAAATATTAATTATATTAAGAAAACTCTCCATCAATCGTTGAGGAATTATTAAATGGTAATAATACAGACAACAACACCGCTGTTGTTAAAGACGCTGTACGTGTTGACACATGGTAGAGTAGTAATCACACAAGTTGCACGTTAAAACATGCTGATCATATGTTTGTCATCCCCACCATGGTGCGTCTGTAATCAAGGCAGCTCATTCATAGTGCGGATAAACATCACTTTTGGGACAAAAGGCCCATCGCATATCACAATAGAGAGCAAAACTACAGATTACGAAAGCAACCCGAAAAAATGGCTTAATCATTCACCTGCTGCGCTTACACACATAATTCCCGAACTACGTTACAAACTTACTGAATCATGTCTGAATTATGCCTACACACTCTCTAAGTACCCTTACGTGCCGACTGTACCGTTCCCGAGTTACGCTTATAGATGGACGGGATTCCTGCCGAGCTATGCTTTAATACAGACGGAATCATACTCTAACCACCCACCCTCACTTACATACTATGTCACTCATGAGCTGCGCTTACACACATACTGAATCATTCACTAGCTGCGCTTACATACAGACTGAATCACTCACTAGCTGCACTTACATACCGACTGAATCACTCACTAGCTGCGCTTACATACCGACTGAATCACTCACTAGCTGCGCTTACATACCGACTGAATCACTCACTAGCTGCGCTTACATACTAGCTGCGCTTAATACAGACTGAATCACTCACTAGCTGCGCTTACATACCGACTGAATCACTCACTAGCTGCGCTTACATACCGACTGAATCACTCACTAGCTGCGCTTACATACAGACTGAATCACTCACTAGCTGCACTTACATACCGACTGAATCACTCACTAGCTGCACTTACATAACGAATAATTCTCGAGCATCGCTTTCATTTTGCCCTCGACCTACTTGGTAAATGAAAAAAAGCAAGCGACGCTAAACTTTTGAAATGTTGCCTTCTGTTAAGGACTTTGCTGAAGCAAAGCAAGGTCAAGACCTGCCGCCTTCCCCATATGGAGTTTGAAATTTTATTCTCTTTGTGCTTGAATTGAGTCTCCTATTGAGTGGGAGTTACAAGGCGAGACATCCATGCGATTGTACAGTTATACACGACCATGGTGGGAGACCCGGGTGCACAGAACATGCATGAAATTGTTCGGTTATATGGGGCCATAGTGGGCTATCCGGGCGCAGAGAATATCCCTTAAATGATAGGTTGAAACATCATTGCAGTAGCGAAGGAATTACACCTACACGGAGCTGCTATTGGTTTGATAGTCAATATTGTAACGCAATCATCTAGTGGGCTCTATGCGGTTCATATTGGTTTCAGTGGCTACCGCTTGGAGGAGCCTAGTACCTGCTTTCTGCTATGTCATGCTTGTGTTTAGTGTTCACCGTATGGGAAGCCGGAGCTAGTACACTTACAACTATTAGCTGCCTCGCCATGCCATGTGTAGCTGCCAACCAATGCTATGCACAGCTGCCAATCCATTCCAAGTATACGTGGCACCCCATGCCATGTATAGCGGCAATCCCATGCAACTTCTTGTTAGAATAAAAGCAATAGCCAAGCTTGATTAATGTTCAATGTGCATCGGTGTTATTGAAAATTTCACATTCCATCGCAACAACATTACCCTTGAAGCGCTAGCCACACCCCCTAATTTGTGTCACCAGGAATTCTATCCGGATAACCCTATTTTCACTGTGTCATGTAATTTTCTATGTAAGCTGAGCCGATCACTTTATTGCCGTACATATAAGGAACGTCACGTGATGTTGATGATAAGTGATTATTACAGCAATAACAGGGACTGAATATGTTTTGTCAACATTGGGGCTTTAATTTACATGCATTTTGCACAAGTTTACGGCGAGACAAGATATATCTTTTGTTCATGATTTTTCCCGCATGATTCGTTATATTGTAATCTCGATCAAATCGCCTGGTTCCCTGTGAGTTACAACAACCAGTGGACAACAGAAGTAAAGCACACGAGCCTTATGTTGTAAACACCATACAGTCAGCATGTTGTGACATGCCCAATGCCCTCAGTGCAATCTGATTCGGTTGTTAACATTGAGCATAGAACAGTACAATATCTAAAGCTCCCCATATAGATCCTGTCACACCTCCCAGTAAATGTACATGACCTTACTACTACCTCGTGAGTGAGAGTTAGGGTTAGGGTTAACCTTAACATCCCCGAGTGAATAAACATGGCCTTACTACCTCATGAATGAGGGTTAAACAATCGACATCAGGCCGCAAATAACCGATCCAATTCAGACCATACGGAACAAATTCCATTATAGGAATTAAGATTTCATAACCTGCATTAACTTTTGTTATCGGAACGGATTTTTAATGCCAAGCTGGAACTGATATAGATACATAGGTATATGGAATTACGAATATATTTATGAAATGTGCGAGCTTGGGACCTTGTCTTATTTGGCTGTTAATCTTTAACAGAGAGTTGTTGTCACCATCCGTGATCAGAGATCATTTAACGTCAGTTTATACCCGTTTGTGTCGCCATTTGTCCCACCAGATGTTGTCAGCAACGTTGTTGTCAACCCCAACAACTGGTACGTGTTGCCACCTGTCATTATTTGACTGATGTACATTTTGTGCATATAGTTGACGTACAATGCCTTTGTTACACTATAGTCGCTATAAAATCCTTCTTTCCAGCGGAAACTTTGCGCTTATGTCGCTTTAGCTATGATAACACCCAGGCATAACCATGTGTTAGTGGTAGACTCTCAACAGCTCGACAGTAGTCATAGAGTCCATGACTGGGAGAACGATATTTCGCTATAGATTTTGTTGTAGCTGCTTGCCTAAAGATTATTAAATATTCATTCATTATTCCGTGAGAAGACAACGTTCTTTTTTTGTTCAACAACCTTGTCTCTCACTTCTTGTGCAATGCCAATGGTCTGACAAGCAACATCACACAAGGAGTGGCTGCTGGTTGGATCGTCTCGTCGGTGACGTCAGCCACCAATAGCCATCTTGTCTCACACAAGTCGGATAATCGAGACGGGTAGTGCTATCAACGGGACACCAGGGGCGGGTTATTGTCTCATATATCACGACTTATTGTCGTCTCTTAAATGTTGGTGTAAGAATGATTAAACTGCTGACCGTTCTCGCTCGACCAGTCGCTTGATAACGATTGGATGTTCATTTCTACAAATGTGGCAATGCTTAACAACCGCGGACTGAAGCGGCGGTTACAGTGGATAACTGTCATATAATGGGCAATAGTTCATTCCGATAACAGCGCAATATAGCGTCTCACTGGGTCTCGTATTTATTTCAATGCTTGGGGTTTGGCAAACAGTAATATACTAACATCAATCATTCTGTTGTGGCTGGGAATGCATCCCTCATCTACTACCTTCCACAGCGGTCTGCGCTACTCATTTTTCAGCAACATTACATATGGCATTAGACACACCAATAAGGAAAGACCCAACTGTATTGTGAGAATGCTCCTATAAAAAGTCACCACACATCCAAGCATAAGGTGGCACGTTTTATTTCTGAACCAGCGACGGAACGTAGCTACTGGGGTGGTTGCTTAGTTGTCATTGGTTTAAGACTAGCATAGAGATAAAAGGATATGAAACAAATTCAGGCAAAGAGTTATGATAAAGGGAACTGAGAGTGTCCTGAAAAACGTTATAAGCGGCCTTTCCTGTGTCAGCACCGGTGCCAAACCACATCAAAATCTGTATGGATGTTATGCAAAGTACTGTTAACGTAACGATCAAAGAGTAAGCACACGACACGATAGTTTACTCGTGCAGACAACTTGATACCTAACTCCTGCTTATGGAAAAGCAGAATGAAAGTTAGGGGCCAAACACACACTGAGTAGCTCAGTGCCGGGCTGGTTGAATACATTCTCTGACAGAAACAATGTATGCGATCAGAGTTTCGTCATCATTTCACGATTTGTATATCAGCAGTTGAAATATTGCAATAGACTGGGTTGCAAGTGAGCGGCAAGGCTTATCCCAGGACTTGCTTCTTATGGAGCTTGTCTGTGCATTGATGCCATGAATACAAGCGGATCAAGTAAATTGCCGAACTGAGTGTAGATAGGATGACCACATTTCACGACGGCTCTACAGTGATTCAACGGCGGATGAGTTTCACAATGGATACAGACCCATCGCATAGATTGCTATTTCGCAGTAGATGATATGGTCCTGCAGACCTAAGCGCATTACCTTGTCGCCTTAAAGCCACTAATAGGGCAATTTATACTGCTCCAGCAGCGGACAAAAAACGAAACTTTCAATGAATAGTTTACGCATTCTAAATGGTAGAGGGCAATGGATATGGATTTTCTGGGCATGTGTTAATCTGCTATAATTACATTTATTTATATTGTAACAATTACTGCAAATTCAAATCTGGCACGATGGTACGTTTCCTTTGTCCAATGCTATGCTCATAATATGCGTTAAGGGCGGGGATGGTAAATGCTATTATGCTTTTAATACGATTGACATTTTGTAGATGTGGAGCGTTTCTTATGTCGACGTCAGCTGTTATCGATGGATTTTATGTTGTGAGCTTTGCGGCCAGCCACATTGTGTTGTCGGGTGCAATATGTGTTGTGCTGTTAATCATTAAAGGTGCAGTCAGCATTGTTAATCGGTGCGTACTGCCAGCTGTCATCATCTACATCTTATACCAATACCGGTCAGGTCGTTGCAAAATCACAGACCTTGGTAATGGTTTACTTAGCATATTACCGTAAAAAAATGCCTTTTATGAATGTAATTGGGAATAGGTGCAAGGTAACTCATTGCCTACGAACGATTGGGAATAGTTAATTATTGTTCACTTGAATAATCCGCCAAGCGATAATTAGGTTCAGCTATGACAGGGTTGGTAGATGGGTGGTAGGGGGAGGGCGGTGCTTTGTGAATAAGTGAATAATGCGGGGGCATCAAACATTTTAAAATCTAAGAATAGGATGCAGAAAACCTACATCCCATGCTGGTTCATCCTCACTGACTTGTTGCAGTTTGTAATTGTTTGGCTATGCATCACATCGCCACTTGGTGCACATCAGGTTGAGTCTTTGCGGAATCAGCATGTCCTGTCAATGTGAATGCGACTGTGGTGGATGGAAGGCCGTGAAGAATGAGCTGTTGACGGAACAGGGCACTGCATCTACATGAATTACCCCAATACACAGCGTTTGAGGTAACCACTTTGTTATCGGTCTATGTGAGGATGCATACGGCCTTGTCAGATAGGCTTACCAAAGCATCAGGGGCCGTATCCATAAAGAATCTTAACTTGAGTCGTCTTAACTTGAGTCGGCGTGCTAAGCTGAGTCCGCGAACTCAGGCGTATCCACAAAGCCAATTTTTAGCGAACTCAGCTGAGACCGCCAGCTCAGGGCTGGCAAACAGCCAAAACGAACTATTTTTGTACGAATCGAACTATTTGACGAACTTTTTGGCGCAACCACTGTATCTATACGCCCAGCAGACGGCAAAAACCGAAATGGCTGCAAACCAGAGATCGGGCAATTGGTCGGAGCGAGAGGAGTTATTATTAATGGAGGCTGTACGAGAGAGATAGGCTGTTATAGAAGGCCGGTTTTATGTTCATTTATGTAAGGCTGACAAAATCCAGGCGTGGAACGAAGTCATTTTAGCAATAAATAGGTGAGTTTCCGATACATTTATAACCACAGAATAACCACTACGAATGCTGTTCATTATGACCAACTCGGTCAGCTGTGCATGTTGTCATAATAATTCTGACGGCAAGCTAGTTATTTGTAGTAGTCGAGGTCTAATCATAATGTATGATGCTTTGTTTATAAACAAAATCTGTCGTCGGACCCTATAATTCATTATATCTGACAATACTGCCCCGTAATGTTTTTTCGTGATAAAAACCTAGCACCGAAGATCTTACTTGAATGACAACTCCATGCTAGCAAGGTTTATAAGTTACTATTTTCATCAACAAAGCATCAATTTATCCCACTCATTTTTTGAACTCATATTCATAATTGTTGTGTTAAAATAGTTAAAAAGAAAACAACAAACATTTTGACAATCCAAATGTTTTCTACACAGTACTCAAAATGTCTATTTCATTCATATTACTTTTATTTTTTCCAGTCAAGGAGTCAGCAGCAGATTTCGATCTGTTGAGGAATGTCGGAAGAAATACTCTAATATAAAGACAAGAAGTAATAATTTTTTAAAAATATCTATGTTATTTTAATAATTTATTAATCATAAATATCAGTCTTCAATAATATTTTTCATTGCATCATTTGTTTAGCGAAGGCCAAACAAGACGAATCAAGAAGAACCGGGGGAGGACCAATAATATGGCCTACTCTTTCGGAAGAAGTATTTTTGAGCACGAGCCAGGGTTTGCCAACAGTTGAAGGCTTCCCTGGATTTGAAAGTTGGTGTTATTTTGTACTTAATCTGCAATTTGTTTTCCATTTGTTTGTGATTGACAATCATTAATGAATTTTTTCTTTATGACTGTTACAGCTGTGGCATGTCTCCCATTGAGTCCTAGTATATCTGAGCAAGGTTTGTAAAAATCAAAAACCTGATTGAGTGTTTAAAATATTAATAATCAATTTTACAGTTTACTGTGAATTACACATGCTACTTATTATTTGTCTGATAAATCCCTTATTGTGTGTTTGTTGTGCCGCAGCTATCCCGACAGGAGCTATCATCCCAGTAGGTATTAATATATTTGTGGCAATCACCATTTATTCTGTCCCTTGTGAGGTTCCATATGTTATGCACTGATTTTTTATCAAATGTTAGTATGAATTTGCAATTGTGTTTGTGTTTAATATAGTAAAGGACAGTACAGAGGCTAAGCAAGGTGCGTCTTTACTTTATGGAAGCAGTGGTACATATACTACTACTACTAAGCAATCAGTCATATATAGATCAATCAATAATTCCCTTATTTCTCTGTTGTGTGTATTATTATAGTAATAGGTGCACCAAGGGGTCGCAAGCGGAAAGTGGTCGGGGACCTCAACAAACAAGTCCTGCAGTTAGAGGCCGATTATCTTAAAAAACAAATGGCTAAGGTTGACCTTGAAATTGATGTTCTTAAATTGAAGAAAACCTACTATGAGTTGAAAATAAAAAATTAAAAGTAATTTCCCTTCATCTCGTGTTGTAATTGACAATCCTGAACAAAAGTACATAACAGTGAAGATGATATAAGAGTTGTGGTGGACAATTAATTGAAATCCAACAATGCAACAATATACAATGTATTGACAAGATAACATGTTTATGATCTGTTTAAAGTGGATGTCAAAAGAATCATTGATTAAAATATCAAATATCAACCAAAATGTGTATTCACAAACAATGTTCTTGCTCTTGCAGCAGCAATGTTCAAAGGCACACCAACTGCATTATCATCCTGAGGAACATAAGCAGGGTAAGCTTCCTCAGGGAGGTATTCCCTTCTCTCAATTGCAAGATTATGCAACATTGCACATGTTACAAAAACAAGAGCACATTTTTCGGGAGCAAACCGCAGCTCTAGGTGTAGGCAGGCAATCCTTCGTTTAAGCAGTCCAATTGCTTGCTCGACCAATACCCGGTTTTTTTTATAGCCACATTGAACCGATTTTCAGCTAGTGTTGCTGGTGCTAGGTAGGGAGTGAACAGAAATGACTTCAGAGCATATCCAGAATCTCCAATGAGTTGTCCAACATGTTGACCTGCATTTTTACATAAAGCAAAGCAATTTTTATCATTTGTCATGTTTGAATAAATACCATATATTCATCTCTTAATTTTACAATATTTTGTAATTTAACTACATCCGAGGAAATCCAGTTCATGGCTCAATGACCTACACCAGTATTAGTCAGATTATATTATTATATGTATATGCTTACCACCTTCCAACATTTGGCAAAGGTGTGACAGTCTGAATATTCTGGAATCATGGACGGATCCAGGCCACTTTGCTACAACGTTGATCAGTTTAAGGTTTGCATCGCACACAACCTACACAAAAATAGTTTAACTCATATTTTAAGCATTGTATTGTCTAAACTCTGAAATAATTGCTATATATATTCAAAGAGAAAATTTTCATTTACCTGGCAGTTGATGGCATGGTAGTTCTTACGACACACATAAGAAGCCTCGTGTAATCTAGGGGCCTGTATCTTGACAAGAGTTCCGTCTACGATGCCGATGCAACCGGGAAATCCTTAAGTGACATATAATTATAACGCACATGAAAAATAGACAATTATTGCCATAATAGATAATATGTTTGTTTTCAATCGGACTGTTGGATACACGACGGTCTAAACAGCTGGCTAGTTTTTTTTTTTTATTCGATACCGCCTGACGTGATGATTACAATTAAGACGTCATAATGAATTTGTTTACGTTCATTATTTCAATTTTAATTCACTAGATGGCGATTCCTCAGTGTTTGGTTACGAGTCGGGGTGAAGGACATTATTGTGACATTGAAAGTGAAAAGACACTGTTTTGTTGATAAACTTTAAAAATACAGTGGATAACACTTACCGGCTATATCAAAGAGTTCTCGGCGAACTCTGGCTATCTCCTCCCTGGTATTCGGAAAATGGATAAAACGATCCTTTCGTCTAACGAGTGATTTGCATACTTTCCACAAAACTCTGGATATTGTCGATTGGGATGTTGAAAACAACCCCGCAACCGTAAGCTCGAATGAAGCAGTTGCCAAGATTCGCAGTGTTATTAACATCATGATCAACGGAGGCAGGGCTCCTCCACGATCGGTTGGATTTTCAATGTCTGGTTGAACTAAACGAACTAGTTCCATAATAACAATGGGGATGAAACGAAAACGCTTTCTAACTCCCTCTTCGGTGAGGTATTCCAGAGGGTTGTCTCTGTCCAATATAACTCTGGGTATCCTCTGTTGGCGATCGAAGCGGCGTCTAATTCTTCTAATGTCCGCCATTTTTAAGTTTGAGCTAGCGAACTTAAGTCAGCTACCTAGCTGACTCAGAGTTGAGCACGCTAGGAGACTTGAGATTCTTTTTGGATACGGTTAAGACGGCCAGCTCAGCTTGCCGTCTCAAAAACCTGAGTTTGCGGACTTGAGTTTCTTTATGAATACGGCCCCTGGTCTCTAGAGCTCAACTCAGCATAAGTTAGGCCGCACCAATACAGAGTTTACTACAGAATAGCTGAAAATAGTCAACATTGTGATATCATCAACAAACTTAAGCTATATGCACCGTTTTTTATGATATCTTTATATCGTGCAACTAAATCAATTATTTGACAATCATTGTAGTGCTATGCGTGTTGGAAATCAACATGGTTGCGCTGTTTCTGCAAATACATTGAACCTGCCGAAGGAAGCAGACGAAGTTATTACTTATACAACACAATACGATTACTAGATATGCGTTTCATCACTTTTTTTTGCAACTGTGTCACAGGCGAGTAACACACCTCCCCTCAGGCCATCACTGGCGTTTTTGTTCATTGACGCGAGAAATTGTCCGTTTTGTCGGGATCAGGAGGTATGGTTGAAGATCCAGGAGGTATCAAGTTTGACTTCCAGGAGGTATCCGGTTTGATATCTGTTTGATTGCCTGAACTATTCACGGAGATGCTTTACCAAGGCATTTCCACAACAACAAGGATGATATAACCAAATGCGATGGTACGAGATGCTTGTCTTTTATTATGAATAGCTAGTAGACATACAGAGAACACTGCAACACTCACATTGATATATCGTTTATGTTATCACAAAATCCCTGTAATAACGTCTTAACAAGAAAAAACGATCTCTTCTATGTAACCCATTGAAGTGCAACCCATATTAAGTCGCCGCAAAACCCAAAGAACCCATTCCTCCCCGAGGGGTTTGTCTACGATCCCCTATATCTACTTAGCCTCTGGGATCGCGACCATTGTAACCCCTGCTCTAGGCGGCAGGTAACGTCATTGAATACACCTGTTTTGATCGGACTATTGTGTATGCCCGCTCTCTGGTGGTCCATGCCATGTCGATCTTCTATCGCGCAGACACGACCTCAACCTGGACAAGGCCCTGAACCCACAGACGGACCTCGCATGCCAACACCCTGGAAGTCTTGCCGAGCAATACCATTGATGTCCTGGGCTCTCCGCTCTTTGACTGGCAGTGTTCTAGATGCAGATATGGGAGAATCGCATTGAAAATACCCTTAGTTTTCCGACGAAAGGCGAGTTGGCCGGGGCTGATATGTGCACTTATCGTTTACTAGTATCTTTTCCAGGTGTGCCCGTACACATTATTGGTGATTATCTATCCTCAGATGACCGTGCGTCAACCTTTACTCGTAAATAATCAAGACTATCTAACTAAGTGAAATCAATCTAAAAGTTCCGTGGTGTGATACTATGAACGAAATACGCAGATGATGCGCACGCACATGCAGGCCCAGATCAATTACGTCATGCACAAAGTTAAAATAAAGGATCGGAAATATAGACGAGAAAAAATTAAGCAAAGATATAGCGGGAGCAGTCAATAATATTCACTGAACAACACTGAAAACATGTCATGGTGTCAAGTCGACGTCATTCACAGTCAACCTGCTGTCACTGATCTGAAGTTTGCATACAAAGCGCGATATTTGTATGCATAGTCTGGTGTTGGTACGTCAGGATATATGGAAACTAGATCCAAGGCCGCGAACTAAATATCAAGCATAAATGGCAGGAAAATTCCCTGTAAGATATGCAGAGGTTCATAAACAAATGCTAGAAGAGTTCGAATGTCTTATTATCCTATGTCAAACGAGCCACTAATGCTAGAAGAGCTCGAATGCTGTATTATCCTATGTCAAACGAGCCACTAATGCTAGAAGAGCTCGAATGCTGTATTATTCTATGTCAAACGAGCTTCTAATGCTTGAAGAGCTCAGATGTATCATTATCCGCTTGCAAATAAGCCTCTTATGCTTGAAGAGCTCGAATGTATTATCATTATTGTAGTTAATGGAAAATAATACACTGTATGCAGTAGCTACTCACAACTTATTTACAACTATCTCCAACGAAGCTACTGCCTGTACATTGGTTCCTTATACAGCTGTCTGCTCACGGCTTCCGCACGGACCTTCTATATCAACAGCTTGCTCAAACTACTTTCTCATACATCTTATTAATTCACAGCCTGCTCACACGGCTTCATCACACACCTTGTTTGTGCTGTTCTTCCCCACACCATCATATCGAATCACTTGGCATAAAAGCAGCTGTAAATACTGGTTCAACTTGCACTCATATATTGTAAATAAATTCCCATCAATTCGAGGTGTTATTTGTCAACAAACAATCGCTTTGTCGTTTTGGTCAAAACAGGGATATGACGTACGGAATAAGTATTGCTATAACAAAATATTACTGTAAATCACCTCAAGCACAATGACAAATCGCAGAGCAAATTCAAGTGTCCATCACCAATCGGAACATCAGAACAATCAAATCGTCTATTTTCTTTTGCTTTGAAGGGATTTTTGCCCCCATGTAAGAATCTTTGACATATTCCATATTGCATATACAACAAGTAACCGTTCGTTTTAGGTCACGCGGATTACAACCACACCTGATGGTCTCCGTGATTTGGATTCATATTGGTTATGGAAAAGGCATTGCGTAGTAGCTTAAAAATGTGCACCTGTTCACACCTAAGTGATAGATTAGAATACTACAAAGACATATGCGCGACCTTAACAAACGGCAGTGGTAGCACCTTGATCGATTTTTACGAGAGCAATCGTTCACTTGACCGTTTGTATGATCATTTGCGCTAAATTGCTGGGATGTTACTATCGTTAGCAAAAAAACCCAGCAAGCATTCCCATTTTCAGCGCATGCTGACGGAACCTGCGGCCAGGCATACTAAAGGAACCTGCAACTAAAGACCTTCAATACAAGGATAACTTCGATGATTGGTATTAACTTGAGGACATGTGATAACGCCATATGTTCTGTGGGATATAGTGCACAATCATAGTCAATCATACCTTCGAAACAAAAGATGAGGTAAGTCTCGGTTTGCTCACAGTTAACGGGGGTTAGTCTTGGTTTGCTAACAGTAAAGGGGGTTAGTCGTGGTTTGCTTGCAGTAAAGAGTTTAGTCTCGGTTTGCTCACAGTAACTGTAGGTGAATTTTGGTTTGCTCACACGAATCAACAGCAATTTAGCGTGCCTGGCGGTCCTATTCTCTTGTGTTCAGCAACTAGCTATTGCGTCAGATCAATCTGACCGTCAACAGATCAATCTGACCTTACACAAGAGAGTCAATCTTTGCATGGACCGTCAGGCGGTTTATCAATCTTTGCATGGACCGTCAGGTGGTTTATCAATCTTTGCATGGACCGTCCGGCGGTTAATCAAGAACACAGTGAGGACATCGATCTCTCTTGACACTGTTAACTTGAAGGGTCCCAATTCATCAATGTTGCAATCTAATGAGCTGCGTACCTAATGATAACTACGTTGTAGATCCGTTTGCAAAGCCCCTCACGAATTTGATCAGATCAGGTGAGTTGTATTCCTTATCGTAGTATACAGGCTTCGGCCATAAAACCAAGGCATTTTAACGGCATGCGTTGTGCATAAAAGTAAACATTGTCAGTCTTTCAACAACATAAACACATCCAGTCATTGCCTCCTGTCAGCCACTGTTTTCAAATACGTTCGTGTTAGATATGAGCGTCAATGAAAGCATTACGAAGGGCATCATGGAAGGTATCGCTTAGGGCATCACCAAGGAAGGCATTTCTCGGGCGAATCATGGCGGGTACCACGGAAGATGTGCATATAAAGCGCGAAGATTGCATGCATAGTCTGGCGTTGGTACGTCAGGTTTTTCGTGCCCTAATAATGTATTCTGTTAAAGTTTGAATTGACTATTGTAAACAGCATTTTATTCGGGGGGGGCAACTTTGTAGTGTTAGTTCCTCAGTACGTCCACACTCAGTGGCTGTGCAAGCACTCGATGGCATCCAAAACAGGTAAATCAATGACAAAAGACAAGAAACTAAATTACATTCATGACAAGTCATTGACAGATAATTCTCCCGTTTGCATTATTTCAGCATTGCATTGAGTATGTATGCGTAGAAATATAGGCGCAGTGAACACTATGACTTAATTGCATCACCAGGGTCCTTTTTGTGTCATTGACAGTTCCAAGAGAACAGAGTTGACACCGTCCAACACGCCCGTAATTTATGACATCCGCAGTGGCACCACAGTTCAACACGCCTGTACTATACGAGAACTGCAGTGGCACGCCCACTACTCAAACACACCAGTACTCCAAGAAAACCGCGATGTCACTGTACAGCACACACACATACACCAGGAGAATCACCGTCTAACACGCCGATCCTCTATCATAGTGTGGTATGTTTTTGGCATATGGTGTGTAACAATCAGCTCTGTTTGCTATCATTTGTTTGTAGGAATTTAAGTCGTTTATAGTTTCATTGACCTTCTACGACTAATTCAGCTCTGTATGCAGACGTTCAGTCTATATGCAGAAGAGTTCTAGATGGAAGGATTTTCAATGCGCGGATTCCAAAGAATTAACAATAATATGGTCCCCGATATGAAGCAAATATTACTATCGTGTTATTTTAGCAACCTATCAAAAACAGTGAAAACAGAAAAATCGCTTTAGGCGCCTACAAAATACATCTTTCAGGTATGATTTGGTTAAGGAAATGACCCCGTTATGCTACTGAATTCCCTGCAATAGTCTCATAAAACCCTATCATTCGGCGATATATCAGACAACCCGCTCGAACATATTGATCATTTCCCCAGTAACAGATGTTCATAAGTTGCTCATCTTCCATGAATGACCATTATGTACAAGATTTGCACGCTATCTATGAGATTAGCGGCGCTTGGAGATTTGTGTTTACACTGGAACAACTATTTCAGCATCGGATAAACTTCAATGTATTGTCAAAAAGTTCGAAAGAGATCATAATGATAGCATGTTATACAAAAAGAAGAACAACTTGAGGAAATCATCGATTAAGGAGGTTATAAACAAGAAGAAGGTCACTAGGTGTCCGGAACAATATAATATTAATGGAGGCCTAATATCAAATGAGAAAATAATTTCAAACTAATTTAATAACTTTTTTTGTTAACATTGGACCAAGCATGCCTAGAGATATTCCTGCTACAAATATCGACCCTTTCATCTGTGAAGAAATCTTTAAGTAATTCAATTGTGCTCATGTCAGTAGCATTATTCTGTCGTTAACCAGGATGGGATGACTTACCCACAAAGGTTATTAAATCGACATTTGGTACTTTTTTACCCCATTAGTGGATCGTTTAAACCTGTCTTTTAATCATGGAATTGTTCCCAAGAAACTTAAATTAGCTAGAATCGCGCCAATTCTTAAGAGTGGGGATGATTCATGAATGAATAACTGTCGACCTATTTCTGTTCTGCCAGTCATATCAAAGATTATAGAACGATTAATGTATAAAAGACTAATTGATTTTGTTAATAAGCAGACTATTTTGTATGAATGGCAGTTTGGGTCTAGAGAAAATGTTGGCGCAAACATGGCTTTGACATGTTTAGTGAATAAGTTAATAAATGTATATGAAGACGATAAATGTGTATTTGGCGTATTTTTAGATTTCAGCAAAGCGTTTGATACCATTAATCACGTTATTGTGTTATGGTGTTCGATGTATTGCGCTTGAATGGTTTAAATGTAATTTGACAAATAGGACTCAGTATGAGTCGTATGGTGAAACTATGTCTGATTGTTGCAGTATTTTAATGTGGTGTCCCTCAAGGATCCAGTTTAGCGCCCAAACAGTTTTTATTGTATATTAATGACATTGTGCACTTCTCAACTGTTTTAGTTGCAATGTGTTTTGCTGATGATACTGACATGTTTTTCTAGGTAACGATATTGATAATATTGATAACATGATTCGAAAAATGAATCAAGAGCTTGATAAGCTTGTAACGTGGCTCAATACGAACAAAATATCATTAAATGTACAAGAGTCTCATTATGTCCTATTTAAACCTGGTCGGCATTTTCTTACTCCCAGTGAAGCGTTGTATGTGAACAACCAGATATTAAAAATGAAAACTATACTACTTTCCTTGGAGTACGTCTTGAAAAAAAAATTAACTTGGTCAAAAAATTCAATTGCTTAAAAAGGTAGGAATCTCATGTAAAGCTAGAAAAGTGTTTCAGTTGAAAACTTTAAATCCAATGTATTATTCAATCATCGCATATATTTTATTGTATTGAAGTATGGAGAAATGCTGCAAAAAAGAAATACTAACTCAGTTTTAAAGTTGCATAGATTATTCTGCAGACTGATAACAAGGTCTCCTAGACGTACTAGTGCTAGCCCAATTTTAAAGATCAATTCTTAATATCTTGCCACTATCTAATGTGTATAAATATTGAGTACTGTCATTTATGCTCAAGTGCAATTCAGGTATTTTTCCAAAACCATTGTATAAAATGTTTAGAAGAAAGCCTGGTGCCTACAATTTTATAACAAGACAATAATTTCTACTACATGTATCCAAATGTAAATCGCAAATAGCTATTGACAGTATTATTTATCAAAGCGTGAAATTGTGGAATGGGACATGCAATACAATTAAACCATGTACGTCGTATTATGCTTTCAAAATAATTTTAGGAAAACTCATTGTGGAAATTTTTTAATAGTATTCATATGTATCTATAAGGCAATTATACCCAAGATTCTATTATTTTGCTGTTAAATTAACCACACTAATATTTGTGTTTCTATAAACAGGACGCGAATGCTGTACATCAGTCAAGTCACGCCAGTCGTCTTCGTGGTCATCGTCACAGCTTACAACGGCTGCTTCGCACATACAAAGGCTGTCATAGCAATTCCCTCACTGCAGGTTGTTAAAAGCGCCATATTCGTGGTTACATAAATGTCCAGGTAGGCCACCGGAATCTAGCATCAACGTTTTAAACAAAACATCCAATGCAGGGAGGTCTCTCTGTCGTCTTTTGTGTGAGTTTGCAGCTGACGTAGTTGGTGCGCTTTGTAATGTACATAATTGTGCTTCATGGCGCCTATGGTGATTAATACCTTGTGCAGTACTTCATGGCGCATATGGTGGTTAAATACCTACGCAGGTCCAATACCTGGCAGGGTCTGGCCATATTCAAATGAACGTTGCACATTTTTGTGGCAAATCATCGCTGACAACTACACAGTCGTTCATCAAATACGGCAATTTCTGACAAATATTAATTTTCTTGATAAATCCCCCTCCATACCCCAAAGCGGTATTTTAGCGCCACTGGGTATATGCTTGCACCTTATTGACCTCATACGAACTGCACCTATATCTTTGGACTGTTGTGCATTAATATACGTCTTTGGGCGGCCTTGGGATGACACTGTACAAGCTTAATATGCCCATTCCTCGCACCAAATGGTATGTGCAGCCGCTGTGTAACGTTTTGCAGAGAGCGGAGACGCAGTGATTGTGGGTATAGTGGGGATGGAATTATTGCTTGACTGTGTTTTGTATATATCCTTGTACATCGTTGATATACTGCACCAATCTGGCGGACTGAGTCTCTTGAGACACTATAACTGAACATATCGGCCATTTGCATTTGTTCTCCTTTAGTGCATCTGACATTAAAGTACTTGACTCGGTTCAGGATTATGATGTATCTCGTGGATTGTACCCCGTTATCATTTGAACGGGCCGAGTGTTTCCAGGCGCTGCATCAGTTAATATGGGCTTGATCGAGGAATCACAGCCGTGATAACAATACATTTCCCCCCTACGATTACCTTTAATGTATATGGTGCATTAATAAATGTGTAGGACACAATCATCTCTCGGACGCAGCACTAGGTGCGATTACAGGCGTGATTTAGGCAGTTATTGTCTTTAGCTACGTCCCTCATACAATCCTTGTTTTTGGTGCGTTTGAGAATTACACTTTTGAGCAAACGATGAAAGCAGCTCTGACACAGAGCTCAGATTCTAGGCACCAAACCCGACTTATTCGTTCTCTGGCACTAGACGACCATGTCCCTCTGGCACAGTACCACTGCCCTCCATCATGAACTCGCGTTTCCCCACCGCGGTATCAAGCTTGCAATCCCGGTTCCCCATTTCTAGCACTCATTTGGTCTTCAACCATGGCTGCTCTCTACTCTGTTATCGCTGCCCTCCACCATGTTATCACTTCCCTCCACCATGTATCACTACCCTCCACCATGTTATCACCCCCCTACACAATGCTATCACTTCCCTCCACCATGTTAAAATTTCCTTTATCATGTTATCACGTTCTTCTACGCTGAGACCACTTCCCTCCGCTATGTTAAAATTTCCTTCCACCAAGTTATCACTTCCCTCCCTTATGTTATCACCTCCCTTCAGAATGTTATTACTTCCATACCCCTTGTTATCGCCTACCACCACCATTCTAATTCCCGCCACCATGTTTTCACCTACCTTAACCATTTTAGCACTTCCCTCCATCATGTTGTCACTTCTCTCCACCATGCTATCACTTCCTCCACCATGTTATCCCTATCCTCCGTCATACTATCACTTTCCCCCGTCATATTACAACCTACCTCCACCATTTTACCACTTCCCTTCACCTTGTTGTTACTTCCCTCCCCCTGGTCATCCCCACCTCCCCCATGCCAATACCCTCCACCATTTGTTCATCTACTTTAACAATGTTAACACTTTCCTCCATCATGAATATCACTTCCCTCCAGAATATTATCACTTCCCTCCAGAATATTATCACTTCCCTCACCATGTTATCACTTACCTCCACCATGTTATCACTTCCCTCCACCATATTATCCCTACCTTCACCATGTTATCACTTCATGCCACCATGTTGCCACTTCTCTTCACCATGTTATCACTTCCTTCACCATGTTATCACTTCCCTCCACCATATTATCACTTCCCGCCACCATGTTACCACTTCCCTCCACCATTATATCCCTTCCTTAACCATGTTATCACTTCCTTCCACCATGTTATCACTTCTCTTAAAAATGTTATTTCTTCCCTCCCCCTATTGCCGTCAACCATCACCATGCTAATTCCCTTCGCCATGTTTTTACCTACCTTATCCATTTCATCACTTCCCTAAACAATGTTATCACCTTTTCTCCACCATATTATCACTTCACTCCACAAAGTTATCGCTATCCTCCACCATGTTATCACTTCCCTCCACCATGTTATCACTTACCTCAATCATGTTATCACTTCCCTCCACCATGTTATCCCTACCTTCACCATGTTATCACTTCCTTCTACCATGATGTCACTTCTCTCCACCATGTTATCACTTCCTCCACCAAGTTATCACTTCCCATCACCTTGTTATAACTTCCCTCCACCATGTTATCGCCTCCTCCACCGTGTTATCACTTCCCTTCACCATGTTATCACTTCCTTCCATCATTTTATCCTGACCATCCACCATGTTATCACTTGCTTGCACCATGTAACCGCTGCTCTCTGCCATGTTATAACCACCGTGTTAATACCCTCCACCGTGTTATCAATATCCTCTGCCATGTCTGTTGGTACTGTGGCGCTGTTTTGCCAATTGCTTTGCGCTGCAGTAGAGTCAAAGGAAACATCGTGAATGTTTCGTTATTGACAAGTTATCTTGATAGCGACTTATAACAGATGATAAAAAATACTGAACAAAAAAATACTTCTCCATGAATGTAACTAAGTTATTAGCCAAATAATAGTGTTACTATGTAAGAGATATGCATTGATGGTGAAATGCAATAATGACGAACAATTACATGGGATTGGTTCCATAATGGTAAACGAAGGCTGTGTATGGGATAGAGTTTCATAAAGAATTACAATGCAATTGGTTCCATGATGATGCAGTAGGTGATGCATGAGAAAGAGATTTCATCTCACGTTAGATTTGCATGGTAACTTTACGATCCCCATATACAGCTACACCAGAGCCCTTTATCAGAATGACTAATATCGGTTTTCACTAATGCCAAAGTCACTTCCCTTGGTTCCGCTACTTAAAAGCGGTCAAGTCGAAGCCTGTTATCTTGACAATGGCTTTGGATCAGCACGCGGAAAATTGGATCAGGCCATGATCATCGGATCGGAGCGGCAATACCGTGCGGTTCTGATAGTAAACGATTGGTTACTGGTGCATTGTTATAAAGTTCCTTTAGCCATTTTGCAAACAATGTTTTGGCCTGAAAACTTGCATTCGTCTTCTTTCCAGTTGGCCAAATCTCTGAATGGAAAGCACATCCCTTCCCTTGTACAGCGGAACGAGACGCAACGCAGCTCTAGGGACAGACTGCGTGGTTGCAGCGGCTTCAAGTATTGCCACAGCCGTAGAAATGAACATCCAGCCGCCAGAAAGCGACTGACTGAGCGAGGGTTGTCAATGGCTTAATCATGCTTATAGCCCAATAAAAGAGACGGAACTAAGTCGTGTTCTATGGAGTAATAAACCAAAGCTGTTACCGACCTCGATGATAGCACAACACGCCCCTATAAGCTACCATCAGCACTGGCTTCTATGAGTTACCACACCTGTAAATTGATGGTTCATTTGATCAATGCGACACACAAGGCAGGTAATAATTTATCTGATTTACACTTTGTACAATTCCCGAAGCAGGTTTATAAAAATTTAAAGGCGCCTTTGGTCTGTGCCGACCTGACAATCATGACTAACGAAAATACAGTACAAGTCTATTCAATACATGAAAATGGATATTCCCTATTTTGAACTGTTTTAAAATACCCAGTAGCCACCAATCAGTGAATCAGATGGTGATTACGCGTACAATTCCATCATAATAACCTTCCCATTGCCTCGTAGATCTTCTACGGATACAGCCGGATTCACAGCGCTACGGTCGTGAGAACATTGACCGAGAATATGTGGAGAAATATACCTTAGACATATTAGTTCCTACCATACATATGAACAGCCCCACCACCCCCATGCTCTCCTCGATTGACTCGGTCGGCGCATCATTCGTATATTTGTGCAAGTGCAATCTTATTCTTGTAAGAGATCCGTGTAGTAAACACTCTCACGTGACTAAATCATGCAGTCTTAACACCACGAGTGTATTAACGTTGCTGTTTATGAGAATGGACTTTATAAATGTTGGTCAATTCAGGTTAAGCTTCACTGCTTTCTATCAATAGCATATTAACATACCATGCTACTGCAGCTTCTGCAAAGCCTCACTAGCACCTGGTGGCTTAGTATATAAATCATTCCCTCTGCATCATATCAATGTAGAAGAAACAGCGTGGAATATTAAGGATTTATGATTCAAGATATTGATTGATCCAAAATGACCCTTGTCTGATGTAGCAGGTGAACGATAATTCCTCATAATTCATAAATTGTCTCGCCTATATCGCAAAATGCATACTTTTGAAGCGATAATGCTAACTACAATTTTGACGGAAGACAAATATGAAGAACAGAAGTACCCCCAAAGTGATTTTAAATTACTATAAACACATGAGTGAAAAAAAGGCAGAAAGTTTAGGAATAAACGCGAGGAGATAACTCTGTTTCGTCTATTTCAGTGGTTTTAACACGCTTGCAAGTACACCTACTCGTGTTTTCTTTGATGAAAGCTTATCTCGTGTTGTTTTTCAAAGAATAAAACGACTGATTTTGGACTATTGAACCCAATGCTTGTAAACACAGTCTTATTACCAGCTTAATAAATACAACCAGCATTTTATTCATACACAAAAAAGTAGAACGAATTCGGAAAAAAACCACCACCACCCGGGGCTTTTGGTATGTGGCTTTGAATATGAACTGTCATTGTATTTCATTTCGTCCAATCAGCAAGAAAACATATTGGCCAATGACCAACTTAGTGTTTGTATCATCAAGATCATAGATATGTTCGCCGCCAATTCAGTATTCACCCCTAATTCTTACCAATCAGTCAAAAAACTTTAAACTCACTATCTCATTCACTATCAGGATTTGTTTTTCCAGCTTATATGTTAATAATAATAAAATGTCACCCAACATGAAATGAAGGTTTTTTTTTATTCTTAGTGAATTGGAAAGTCAGTACAGGAATTAAGATATCGATGTACGATCAATATGGACAATTTGTTGGCTGCTGGAAATGTAGCACTGCATTTGCCGCGGGGGCATTTTATTAGCAGACTATTCTTCATTGCATGACCGCCAAGCAACCCCATCACTTGTCGGTCTTCGAGATCAAGTTACCTGTAAGCGGTTTTGCATTAAGTGCACAATAACGTTAGCATCCGGAAGAGCTTTAGCGGGACATATGAATTGCATACACCCCTGATACATGTCCAGTGCTCACTGCGGTGTCTTCAGTGGAGCACAACAGGGAGCAGGGGGTATGGGCTTAAAGGAATAAGTGTGTTTAAAATGGCCGACTCCATTATGTGCGGTGCCCATCCTCCACTCAAATGGATGTTTTATGCATCAGTTGTCATTCCATGGCACATAGCGTTTGGGATATGGTGACATTGGTCTTCACTTCAAAGGGAGACAATGCATCGGTATTCACGTCACTCTAAACGAGGCAGCATTGATGAACATTTTGACAAACTTTCAGCAAGTCAGCACACTATCCCATATGTCATCCATGTTTCCTCTAATCTGAGGTGTATTAGTTGCATAAACTTCATCCATGTTTACAATTATCTAAGGTGCACTGGTTACATATTTATACGTCATCCATGCATACCCTCATATGAGGTGCACTAGTCACACATTCATACGTCATTCATGTTAACCCTTAATTGAGGTGCACTAGTTACTTATTCACATGTCATCCATGTTAAAAGTAATCTGCAGTCGCCAGTTATTTAGTCATACGTCATCTATGCATACGCTTATTTGAGGTGCTCTACTTATATATTCATACGTCATCCATGTTAACCCTAATCTGAGGTGTACTAGTAACACATTAATACGTCAGCCATGCGAACCCTATTCGAAAGTGCACTAGTAACATATTAACACGTAATCCATATTAAAACCTAATCTGAGATACTATAGTGTCTTATTCATACGTCATCCATGTTAACCCTCACCTGAGGTGCATTGGTAACATATTTACACACCTTCCACGCATGACCTAATCTGAGGTGCACTAGCTACAGATTCATACCTCATACATGCATACCTTAGGTGTAGTTTATGTGTCGATTATCAGCAAGCTGTAAATTTGTTGGGTGAATAACTGGAGATAAAGTCTGGCTTGTGATAATATAGTGACTTGCTTCAGTCGAAATGGTAACCATTGGGTGCCCAGTAAAGGATCGTTGTACAGCATGATAAGGCCATTGCGCATGTGCAGACCTTGCCCAAGCAGAATGGGTGTAGTAAGTCCAATACCTCTAGCTATTTCCTATTTAAAATGTGTAGCTCTGCGGATTATTCCGCTGCCATGGACATCGCTGTGACAAAATGTGCTGACTTGTGTTCGGAATATTGCTTTCTCCCAATATCGAAGATCAGAAGCACAACAATCACGGACCACTGCCGAGGACAAGAACCGCAGCAATCACGAACCCCTACCGAAGATCAGTTCCGTAGCAATCATGAACCACCATTCCGAATAGTGAATATAGATATGTGACAATCTACACAAAAGCCATGATTGCAAGACATTGCTGCTGAGAGTTTAACAGTGCTCGTGCATCGTGTTTCATCGTGTTGAATGTGTTAAGATTATTAATCTTCGACGGGCAGGAGGATAGCATTGACGCCATATTGACCAGAATGGTTGATATGCATATAGTTGGCCAGCAGCAGGTGGAAGTCATGCAGGTGCTTGTATCTGACTACCAACAGCAGTCATTTTGGGACCCTTCTTATGTGAACGCAAAAACAGTGTGTATTTAATTTGACCTAACTTGGCCTTAAATGGCTTCATCTTTTAAAGCTAGGCTAAAATGCACCCGAACGTGTCAACGACCAAAGCCAGCTAACAAACAGGGGATTGTAGGCTCATGTTCACTAACAGTCATGAATTGCTGATGTATGGTTTGTAATCCATCGTTTAGAGGCAAGCGAGGAGGGTGGTCATGCAGGTTGTAATAAACACTTCGGAACCTCAATATTGGAGAGTTTTGTAGCAAAAAAAAACAACCCGCAATAAAGAGCTCGTTATCACAATATTATCATGTTGCGTCTATAGATAAGAAGGGGTAGTTGTGTTTCTTAAGGGAGCGCATGGAATGATTATAGCTCCGACAACAGCTTGCCGATATCTCCATCCTTGACCACACGTTACACATAAAAGCGCTGTGCTTCTGTGAGATATATGTATGTATATGTGTTTAACGTTCCCATGCATACTATGCATAGATAATTGCTAATGGTTCCTACATCATCTAAACGGCACATCGCGTATATAAACAGAGAGAAATAGGGTTATTTGTTATTGACTTAAAAATTGTTATGTTAATCGTGTAACAGAAGTGATCAGTTTATGCTTGATATTCACAACAGTCACAGCTCTTCATTTGCAGGTTCATTGATTTGTTAAGCGTTTGTTCATTGAGCAACCTGCTTCCCTCAATTATCTTTCATAGCTTAAAATATATAAATTTACTATCGACGTATTCTTGCTAATATATACAGTAAATATTTAATCGCGGTGAAGCTGGTTAACTAACTAACCAACTGACTAACTAACCACCTGACTAACTTACTAACTTACCAACCAACTAACGTACAAAATATATACTTTTCTAACGAGCCTGACAAACCGACTAACAAACCTGCCAGAACTTGGACCATCAAACACTTCAATCGTCTGCTGGGAATCACGAACAGTTTGATGACGTAATTATTTGCCCACTGGTTCACCAAATTATTAAATATAACACTATGCACTCGTCTGATGTGATTCCCATGTAGTGAGCCATATGCAGGCTTTGCGCGTTTCAGATGAAGGGCACCATGCTCAGACACATACCATGTTCGCGGAAAATGAAGAAAGCTGGTCACACCACACTGGGTGACACGGTGTCATATAATTATGCCTGTCAATGCATCACGCAATACATGGTCTCATAGTATTGTGTTTGTCGATGGATCGCACGATGCATGGTGTCACAGTACTGTGTTTTGGAAGAAACCAGAAGCGTCAAAAATTTAGAACAAATCTAGACGTAGCGGTGGTAGCATATTCAATCATAATTAACGTAAGAAAAATATCAATACTGTGGAGAATATTGTGCTACAACCAATTTTAACCCCACCGTCACTGAATGATACTGTATGCAAGAGTTGTTATGAAGGATTAGAAAAAGTGCAATACATGATGTTTAGCATAAGCTAACATGAACAAAATCTAGAGTTATAGTATAAGCTATCATTCCCTGATGTGGAATAATAGCTTGCATTAGCAAGCATTTCCTGACGTGGAGTGCAAGCCTACTATAGCTAACGTTCCTTGATGTGCAGTAACAGACTGCATAAGCTAACATTACCCGATGTGAAGTAACAGACCGCATTAGCTAACATTCCCCGATGTGGAGGAACAGGCTGTATTTGCTTACATTCCCCGGTGTGGAGTGACAGACTGCATTAGCTTACATTCCCCGATGTGGAGTACCGTGCTGCAACAGCTAACATTTCCTGATGTGGAGTAACAGGCTGCATTAGCTAACATTTCCTAATGAAGAGTAACAGGCTGCATTAGCTAATATTATCTGCGTTGGTGTAACAAAATGCATTAGCTATCATTCCCTGATGTGGAGTAAGAAACAGCATTAGCTTACATAATCTTATGTGGAGTAACAGACTGCATTATCTAACATTCCCCGATGTGGAGTATCACACTGAATTAGCTTACATTTCCTGATGAGGAGTAACAAACTGCATTAGCTAACATTTACTTTCCCTATGTGGAGTAACATGCTGCATTAGCTAACATTTCCTTATGTGGAGTAACCTGCTGCATTAGCTAACATTCCCTTATAAGGAGTAACATGCTGCGTTAGCTAACATTTCCTTATGTGGAGTAACAGGCTGCATTAGCTAACATTCCCCGATGTGGAATAACATGCTGCATTAGCTAACATTTCCTTGTGTGGAGTAACCTGCTGCATTAGCTAACATTCCCCGATGTGGAGTAACATGCTGCGTTAGCTAACATTTCCTTATGTGGAGTAACATGCTGCATTAGCTAACATTCCCCGATGTGGAGTAACATGCTGCATTAGCTAACATTCCCCGATGTGGAGTAACATGCTGCATTAGCTAACATTCCCCGATGTGGAGTAACATGCTGCATTAGCTAACATTCCCCGATGTGGAGTAACATGCTGCATTAGCTAACATTCCCCGATGTGGAGTAACATGCTGCATTATCCATCAGTTTATCTGTTATACAACATAAGAATCGCGTTAGTTGGGAATTGATTACGTCTTTTCATGTAGTATGATAATAATTCTTGATCAAAATTAATAAGTCGACCCATTGACCAAAAAACAGTGAGTTTGAGCTCTATGCTTTGGGCCAATCTCACCCGGAACAATATTAGGGAATCCCTGTCATTAGGCTGATGAGGAGATTGCTTCTGGTAAAACTAATCCAGCCATCATGCTTGGTATTCCGATCGTAAGAATTTCATGTCAACTAGACTCATGCTTTTCGTCGTGTACCTCTTTGACAGTGTGCCCGGATGAAAGATGGCTCGCGATGAAGCGATGTGTTGTGGTTATGGATTACTGTAATAGCTGGCAAGATAAGTGCTCACTGTAGAGACCAATATGGAGTGGTAAGCGTGGTGGTAGCAACACACCGGGGTTGTAAGCGATGTGATAGCAACTATCAAAGGTTGTATGCGTGGTGGTAGCGACCCCCACGGGTTGTAAGCGTGGTGTTAGCACCACTCACGGGCTGTAAGCGTGGTGGTTGCAACCCCTACGGCTTGTAAGGGCAATGATAGCAACCCCCATTGGTTGTGAGCGTGGTGGTGGCAACCCTGACGGGTTGTAAGGGTAGTGGTAGCAACCCTCACGGGTTGTAAGCTTGGTGGCAAACCCCATGAATTGTAAGCGTGGTGGTAGAAAATCCCATGATTTTATGCGTGGTGGTAGCGACCCACATAAACTATATATATTACCTGCTGCAATTTTTCCTCTTACTCCTAATGAAAGGCTTTTGTCACGAACGAAAATAAGTGTCCTCAATTCTTTGAGTCACTCATTCGATTGCAATCCAGCGTTGTGCCAAAAGGGGCTTCAGCAGAATGCAATATATTATTGATAACAGGCGGAAAGTTAATTATCATCGATCTTTCATGCCAGGTTAACATATATGTTATATTTACTTTCAGAAAATAGTTACAAGTGGTAGTTGAATTTTCAGCCACAGGCAAGACGTACGAAATCCCATCGCTGGTGAAGCCATACATCTTATGAACGACATATCACTTGTGAGTGCCATATCTCCCGTGAGCGGCATGTCTCTCACAAGTACCATATCTCTCATGAGCGTCATATCTCCTACGAGCGCCATATGTCTCGTGAGTGCCATATATCCCATGTGCGCCATATCTATCATGAGCACCATATCTCATCTGAGTACCATATCTCCCATGAGCGCCAAATCTCCCACGAACGTCAAATCTCTTGTGAGCTCCACAAATCTGTGCAATAAGAGATCAACAGGGCATTAAATTTTAGTAAATTGCAAGTCAACTAACGCAGTTTTCTTGGCGCAATTCAGTGTGTGCAGGAAGAAACGTGAATACGAATCGCCGCTTGTTTGTCAAGCGGTGCTAGTTTTGCATGTGAACACTCATGTTGTGGCTGGTTTATATGAAGGAGTGTTGAAATTCAATGTTTATATGGGCCATGTAACAATTCACAGGTAAGTTGTTTGCGTGTAACACTGGCTGGCAAGCATCCAAATACTTGTGACGGAATCATCCTCATCATAGAGCTGCACGTGATTGAACTGGTTCCAGGCCGCCAGGTTGGTAGTTGAACTGGTTTCGGTTGGCCAGTTTGGAGATAGATCTGGTTTGCAGTTAGCCGGGTTGGTGATTGATCTGGTTGCAGTCAGCCAGGATTGTTATTGATCTGGTTTCATTCTGCCTGTTAGGTGATTTATCTAGTTTCAGTCGGTCTGGTTTGCAATTGGTCTGGTTGCAGCAGGCAGGTTATGTGCTTGATCTGGTTTTAGCCGACCAGTTGAGGCGATTCTATTTTTACAGGATTTGATCAAAGAGTAATTTGAAGATTCCTAGAGTTTGGTTTAGGAGGGACATAGGCGACAAAAGCAAGCGATGATTCTGATTAGTAACAAAACATAAGTTAGTTTCTGTGGGTACCGAGAAGCTGAAGATCATAGTGCAGCTCAGTGTTTCTCTCCATCAATCTAACCACAATTGATCATGGCCTTGAGCGTTTCGAGAGGGCTTGAAAGCAATAGCTACCACTTAGCAATAGCCAACTCAGCAAATGCTCAGCACTAGTCAACTCAGGTGATGCAGAGCACTAGATAACTAAGTTGATGCGCAACATCTGGTCAACTTATTTGACCCTGAGACATGAGGAAAGCGAGCCTGGTGGACTTTATTGGACAGTGAGACATGAGGGGATATCAGCCTGGTGGACCTCATTTGACAGTGAAACACGAGGGAAAGTCCGTTTGGTGGACCCCATTTGCCTGGTGTACCTCATTGGACACCGATACATGAGGGAAAGTCAGCCTGGTGGACTTCATTGGACAGTGAGACATGAGGGAAATTTAGCCTGGTGGACCTCATTTGACACTTACACAGCTAATGTTGACCTAGATATGTTTGATGTGGCCGGTATATATCTGCATCATCAATCAAGTGCGAGCTAGATATGGATATGATCTATTTCCAGTACCCCATTAGGCTGAAGTATATTTTGTCCACATTGCGGAAGTAACAGTATGTAATGCAACTCGGAAATAAGAGTAAGGTGAAGCGAGAGGAGAGCCTAGGCAATAATTATTGAAAGGGCGTATCTAAGCGTCTTGCAACACAAACTGGTGTCCTCCACGACATAGTCTTCTTGACAGCGGCCATTTTACCAAACAACATTGTCTTTTTTTAGCGGGTTGTAAGCCCCCGCAGATGTTGTACTGTAATCTCGCTGACCATACCTCTTTCCAGCAGGCTCACGGACCATACTTTGTTCTACCAAACTCGCGGATCATACTTTGTTTCATCAATCGCTCGGGCTATACATTGTTCTACCAATCTCACTGACCGTACTCTGTTCTAGCAATGTCACGGACCATATTTTGTTCTGCCAATCACACGGACCATACTTTGTTCGACCAATCTTGCCGACCATACTTTGTTTCAGCAATCTCACGGGCCATTCTTTGTTCCAGCAATCTCACAGACCATACTTTGTTCCAGCAATCTCACTGACCATACTTTGTTCCAGCAATCTCACGGACCATACTTTGTTCCGGCAATGTCACGGACGAAGGGGTTGTGATCCCCTCGGTGGACAGCTCATGTAAGTTGTCGATCCCCTTGTTAGATTGTTCATGTAAGGTGCTGATCCCCTTGTTAGATTGCTCATGTAAGGTGATGATCCCCTTGATAGATTGCTCATGTAAGGTGGTGATCCCCTTGGTAGATTTCTCATATAAAGTGTTGATCCCCTAGGCATATTGTCAAAACTCTTACATCTTCCACATTCAATGGGTGAATGGAGCCGACTTCAAATGAACGTCAAACTGTCTGTTATGTGTGTGTGTGTGTGAGGGGGGGGGGGGGTGACTGCAAGTCACCATAATGTGGCTGCATTGCACACGACAATGATATCCAGATTAATCGACGATGACGCAACTCATCTTAGTATTTCCCATGCAATTCGTCATTGCGCTGCCTGAAATAAACTCGTTGCGTTTACTCTGGGGTGGATTACAGTAATGTAATAGGGTTATTCCGACATCAAATCTGGAATGACAAACGAGCAAGGCGTCGACATGGTGCGAGTTAATCTACGTCAGCATTGCTGTCCCCAATGGACTAGTCTCCTTCTCTACAGCAAGCTGGGTGGCATGTAACGAAGCGATCTAGAGTGTGTAATTTATTGGTGGTAGGTTGTAAATTAATATTATCGAGGTATGGGGGAAACGAAGGCAAACTGAAAAAACCTTTATGCGTTTGAGACGCTACATCGTGATGTTGGCCGTCCAGGCGATTTGTGGGACGCTTTATCACCTCTAAACACATTGTATTAATGTTTGTAACCGATCATTGTATTAGTGTTGGTAACCATGTATACGAATAATGGCCAATAACGGGTGTCTGTGCGGTTATTGGTTACACCTGCAAAAATATAACTGGTTACAGCTGATAGAATGCATAGTATGAAGCTGACAGCTTACGGTATAAGGTTACCATCTTCAGCCACATTGTCTGACATTGCATACTGATTCCCCAACGTTTTCATTTCCTGGATTTGAAGAATTCTTTAATTTATCAGAGGCAAGTCTTCAACTTCACTTCAAGGCTTTGAACAAGATTCACTCCCTGAAGTGCGGTCAACCATCAATATCTCTGAGCAAATCTGGCCTATTCGACACCATGGCATCACAACGTAGTATTGCATGAAATTTGTTTATGCTGCCGCCAAGAATATGTCTTCAAACGACGTCAATTACGAATAAGATATGTTAATTTTCAGAGGTTTATTTCATCAATGCAATATTGATTCAAATATGAAATATTAAACGACGCGTAATTTAACTGCAATAATTTTACCCACAATTTTATGTAATAATACTATTAATTAATTGAGCCGATAACCCAAACAATAGACACAAAATCAATCAAAAGTAACATCAATGACTGCTGAAGAAGTTCTTTCTCGCCAAATGGGTTTTACAACATTTATTTAATTGACAACTGCCAAAAATTATTTAATGTTTTGCTACATTTGGACCAACATTTGTGAAATATTCACTGGGTTTATTCTTTGGATCATCTCACATAATTGATTATGTGTAGGGCTATAGCCTTTCGTAATGTAGACTGGCTCATGTGATTCGGTCATCAGGTTTGTGATAGCCCATTGAGGTTCAATTTATGCCCAATTTCGTTTAAATATAATCTGAGCTGGAATTAATGAGCAGGTAGACTTCGTATATTATAGTGTACCATAGCTAGATGAGAATCATGAGAAACTGATCCAATGCTTGGTAGAAAGCATCTGTATAATATCTGCTTATATTTTTCAGTTAATACGTTCTCATATAAACAACAGTTGACATCAGAATGATGAACATGGTTTGGTAAAGTATCATTGAAGTTTTAGGAAGTTTCATATGAATTGTAATCAAGATTTGAACTGTAGACATTGTTTTACGGTTCTGCTTGTAGATCTAAAGACGTGGAAATGATTTGAAGCAGTGCCATTTAAATATTTTATACTAGATTATCAGTCACACGATCATACCTATCCTTCCGATTTATGTTCTCTTCCTCCAGATAACTCACTACTACTGTCCCTCTGTATTACATTACCGGGCTTGCAGTTGTTGAACACACCATTCGTGTGTATTGTTTTGGGGTTATTAAGGGCCTATGTACAATATACATATACACTGTCCCTTGCCTTACCCTCTTTCTAACTATTATGTTAGGCTGTAGTGGGGTCGGCGGAAATAACAGACAGTCAAATCACCAGTAAAGTTGTGTGGGGTATATTGGGGCCTTGCACCCTGACAAAGCTGATGAACAATCTTCATACCAGGGGGCTTCTACATTTTTTCATGGGGTGTACTCTGGTGGATCACTGTGCAGGTATAGCTAAATTTATCATGTAATTTACGCAGACTTCGCCGCGTCCGAGCTGTATCAGAGAGTCTTTTGTGGCATCATCAACAGCCATAGCAGCATTAGCCTCGTGTGCGCCACATCGACTGACTGTGTCTTTCCAAACTTGTCTACAAGCAGGTAAAGATACCTTGCTATCAATGAGTGCGGCAGAGATATAACTGGCGATCGTGTTCAGCTAAAACTTTAAACTCGTTATATTTGTTCACTTTCACGATAGGCATTCTGCCAATAAACATTGCACCACTGAGAGCACACCACAATCTCAAACCCTGTTAAAAAAAGGTGAAGTGAAAAAGATGATAGCAGCAAACCATTTGTCACACCAAAACCCAGTCGACACAATATCGTCATTCAATCCATCGAGGGTGTTAACACCTCGTCACCTTATTGTACAATGCAGCGCGGTGTTTCTGCCTGTCTTTGCGGCTGCGAGATCTCCCGAAGCTTAAACGGCTGATCTGGATCAATCACTGTCTCGATGGTTAGCTCAGGATATTCCTTGCCCCAAGTCAGTGCTGCTGTTATTCTGCCTCAAGGCAGAGCAGGTTCAGCGTGCGTGGTGCTAATTCAATGCATTTACACATCGGTAATGCAGTGCTACGTGAGCGTGTACTGAATTCGGGCTGCTGTTCGTCATCGCTTTTTCAGCACGCACTGAGTTTGCACTGCTATGAGACATTGCTGTTTAAATGCATTCCGTTTATGCACCTCTATGAGACGTACTTTATGGGCACCACGGCAATGACCTGATTTAACACTGGTCGCAGAAAGAAAATTATTGAAGACAAGTTTTAGTTCTGGTTGAGGTTTTCTCTTATTAATTATAGTAATGCAATTAAATTTTGCAAAGTGGCATTATTTAGGTTTCTGGTATATAAGTGCATAAATATGATTGATATTTGGGCTATGGAATATACTGCTTCTGGCATCCAAAGTTATGTCATTTGTCATCACCACCATCAGTTGTGAAGTTTAACAATGACATGCTGAGCTTCTCGATAATTTACGACCGACACGGAGCGCGGGTATCTTGTTTTGATGAGTGTTTTGATAAACTGGTGGTCCAGTGCAAAATCTGAGCACTCACGGATACAGCTTTGACCAAACTGGAGGTTAGCTAAGATATTAAACACGAACTGAATTATAGAATCGTCTTGTGTTTGGAATAAAATTGTTTTAATGGTATAACAATTGCACCAAATGATATATAGATGGCATTTATGCAAGAATCGCATCGATCGGTAGTTAGAGATTCTCATATACGAGCAGTTATCGTCATCAACTATCGTCCTAACAGCTTATGACTACTGATTTTAGTGTGCATGGTGTATCAAAAGCCAACAACCTAACAGCCGTCATGATTAGCTACATATTAACTAATATCTAGCTAATCAAGCTGGTCAAGAAACATGTGCTACCTTAAACCGGGCCAAGCAAGACAGTATGTAAGGTAATATGTGCCACTTCAACCGGGTCAATCATAACAGCTGGTTAAGTTACGTGCGCCTCTCCAACCGGGTCCATCACGAAAATTGGTCAGGAAATATGTACCACCTCAAATGATTAAACCACGAGAGCTGCCCAGATTATATGTGACACACATTCCTGAGGTAACCGGGATGCCAGTAATGCCGAGTTAATCAAGACAGGTAATAGGGAATATATATGGATATCCGCTAATCATTCGGGGCTTCGAATTGATGGTGCCTCTGCTGAGGGTTAATCACTTATGCAAAAATGGGCAATGTACTAGGTAAATATACCCCTTGGGTTGTTCATGGCTGTTTGCCAAGCTTTGCAATCGCTTATGATCTGTGTATGTGGTGTCAGCATGTTATAAGAAGCCAATAATATTTATTTGCATTTGGCTTTTCATTTCATAATTCTAAACGTAGAATTGATGGGAAGATATAACTGCAAAAGCAATAGCTTGTATTGATGTTTTGAATGAATAAGAGGAAGGACAGACACAGCAAGGTTTAAAATTACGGGTTGCAATAAAACAGACAGATAATGTACCATATACTTGGTAATAAGTTCTTATCGCTTTGTGAGGCGGAGTGTTTATATATATAAAGATCTGTGCCGCCGGCCGATAATGTTAAAGGCCAGGCTGAGGGGTTAGCAAATGTTGCCGCACAGTTCCTCTCCGCGTAATAATTCAGATGAGAATTACCTTCTATATGTTAGACCAGTACATTGAAAACAGAGCATTGAAACTATGTTGGAGCCTACAAACGGCCGTTGTTCCATGTGACAAACACATTTGCAATTATGTATAGACATGTCTAAGCCAATTCAATGATATGTGTTTATGTCTTCATTAGGGTAGCGATCGAGGATTAAGTGAATGGAGCTAGGTGACAGAAAAGGGCTGTTCGTGCGCTGACAATTCCTCGGCTTCCCGTTTTCTCACCATTTTCTTGTCATTTTTAGTGTAATTTTACTTATCGTCACAGTGACTTATGTATCGCCTAATTTCATGCAAAATCGGAAAATGCAACTGATATCAGACATGTTTGTATTAAGTGTCAACGCAAACGTCTACCTCTAAAGTAAATGATTGATGGTTATTTTAAAGCCAGTTTGAAGAAGCGAAATCCCAACTCTACTTATTAATACGCAATCACATGAATACAAGACAGACAAACGAACACTGATGCACACGCTCGCCCGACTTCATCTGTATGTCTGTCTGTGTCTGTCTGTCTGTCTCTCTCTCTGTCTCTCTCTCTCTCTCTCTCTCTCTCTCTCTCTCTCTCTTTCTCTGTCTTTCTCTGTCTCTCTGCATCCAACTTACTCTGTTCACACTCTCTCTATCTCTCTGTCTCTCTGGTTCTCTCCCGTATTTCTCTCACTCTCAATAAATAAAACTACCTGCGGTCAAATAATAGGAACATATGGACAAACATAAAACAGCAGCGCGTATCTACCCGGCTCTAAATACACATTGCTGCAATACAGCTATTCACTCTGAATGGCTTATATCTACAGATGCTCAGTAGACACAGTATTTGACAATCTCGAGATAATGATTGTGCACCCTAGCGGTTATGACCTACTTGAAGCACTGATAACATATGGCGCATGACCTAGTGTCATTATGTATCAATCGACATTATTTTCAACGTTTTGATGTGTTACGTTTTTAGTTGAAGAGAATCACATCGTCGGAAAATATTACATGGTGTATCCACGAGCGGTGTGAATTTGGTAGAAAGCATTGCTCATGACTATAAAATGCTCCTATAGATTAATTGCAATAATTACTTTTGTGTTCAACCAAAATCAATTATACCTGGAATATTTATTTTAACATTGA
Organism: Urechis unicinctus; assembly: GCA_034190875.2. Lineage (NCBI taxonomy): Eukaryota > Metazoa > Annelida > Polychaeta > Xenopneusta > Urechidae > Urechis > Urechis unicinctus. Next base: position 16,077,869 of record CM067351.1, read on the forward strand.
ATCGAATAATGAGGGACGTCGTTGGAGCTGTGTTGGAAATGTTTGAGGGACCTCTGGGGAACAGTGACAGTGGGTGCTGTACGAGGGATATCTTTGGAGCTGTGTGACAGACCTGGATTGCAGTGTGGTGGAGCTGTATGAGGTAGCTGTATGGCGGTGCTGTTAAGAGGTGTGTGGGGGAAATGTGAGTGAGTTAAATAGGCGAGTTGTTTGGGAGAGGTCTGAAGGGATCTGTGTGAGAGATCTTTTCTAGGGTGCCGAATGGGACCCATGTTTTTTTTCGCAGATATTATAGGCCATCAACTCAAATAGTAATTATATTAAGAAAACTCTCCATCAATCGTTGAGGAATTATCAAATTGTAATTATACAGACAACACCACCGCTGTTGTTAAAGATGCTGTTGGTGTTGCCTCATTGTAGAGTAGTAATCACACGAGTTACTTGCCAAAACATGCTGATCATATGTTTGTCATCTCCACCATGGTGCGTATGTAATCAAGGCAGCTCATTCATAGTGCGGCTATACCTCACTTGTGGGACAAAATGCCATCGCATATCACAATAGAGAGCAAAACTACAGATTACGAAAGCAACCCGAAAAATGGCTTAATCATTCACCTGCTGCGCTTACACACAGACCGAATGATTCCGGAACTACGTTACAAACAGACTGAATCATGTCTGAATTATGCCTACGCACTCTCTAAGTACCCTTACGTACAGACTGTACCGTTCCTGTCGAGCCACGCTTCAATTTAGACTGAATAACATTTAACTACCCTCACATACATACTAAGTCACTCATGAGCTGCGTTTGCATACAGACTGAATCACTCACTAGATGCGTTTACATTCGACTGAATCATTCCCGATCATCGCTTTCAAATGTCATTTTGCCCTCGACCAAATAGGTAAATGAAAAAAAAAAGCGAAATTAAATTGTTGAAATGTTGCCTTCTGTTGAGGACTTAGTTGAGGCAAAGCAAGGTGAAGACTTGCCGCCTTCCCCATATGGGGTTTGAAATTTTATTCACTTTGTTCTTAAATTTTGAGCAATCGGATTCCGATAAGAGCAGTGTGTCCTATTGAGTGGGAGTTACAATGCAAGACATCCATGCGATTGTACAGTTATATAGGGCCATGATGGGAGACTCGGGGTGTTCAGTTATACATGGCCATGGTGGGAGACCCTGATGTACAGAACATGCATGAAATTGTTCAGTTATACATGGCCATGGTGGGAGACTCGGGTGTACAGAACATCCATGAAATTGTTCAGTTATACATGGCCATGGTGGGACCCTGGTGTACAGAACATCCATGAAATTGTTCAGTTATACATGGCCATGGTGGGAGACTCGGGTGTACAGAACATCCATGAAATTGTTCAGTTATACATGGCCATGGTGGGAGACCCTGGTGTACAGAACATCCATGAAATTGTTCAGTTATACATGGCCATGGTGGGAGACTCGGGTGTGAATCCATGAAATTGTTCAGTTATACATGGCCATGGTGGGAGATGATGTACAGAACACATCCATGAAAGACATGGCCATGGTGGGAGACTCCATGGTGGGAGGGGATCGGAGTACAGAACATCCATGAAATTGTTCAGTTATACATGGCCATGGTGGGAGACTCGGGTGTACAGAACATCCATGAAATTGTTCAGTTATACATACAGAACATCCATGAAATTGTTCAGTTATACATGGCCATGGTGGGGGAGACTCGGGTGTACAGAACATCCATGAAATGGTGTTCAGTTATACATGGCCATGGTGGGAGACTCGGGGTACAGAACATCCATGAAATTGTACAGAACATCCATGAAATTGTTCAGTTATACATGGCCATGGTGGGAGACCCTGGTGTACAGAACATGCATGAAATTGTTCAGCTATATACGGCCATGGTGGGATACCAGGGCTTACAGAACATCCATGAAATTGTTCAGTTATATACGGCCATGGTGGGAGACCCGGGCGGAGAGAACATCCATGAAATTGTTCAGTTATACACGGCCATGGTGGGAGACCCGGGTGGAGATAACATCCATGAAATTGTTCTGTTATACAAGGTCATGGTGGGAGGCTCAGATGTACAGAGCTTCCATTAAATTGTTCTGTTATACAGGGCCGCGGTGAAAAACCCAGCCGTAAAGAACATCCGTGACATTGTTCAATTATATACGCCATGTTTGGAGACCCGGGCGTACAGAACATCCATGAAATTCTTCAGTTGTATGCGGCTATGATGGGAGACAAGGGCAATATGGTGCCATGCTGGGAGATCCGGGCGCAGAGAATATCCCTAAAATGATAGGGTGAAACATCATTGTAGTATCGAAGGAATTACACCTACACAGAGCTGCCATCGGTTTGATAGTCAATATTGTAACGCAATCATCTAGTGGGCTCGTTTTGTTTCACATTGGTTTCAGTGGCTATCGTTAGGAGGAGCCTGGTACATGTTTACTGCTATGTCATGCTTGTGTTTGGTGCTCACCGAGGGGAAGCTAGTATCTCTTATAACTATTAGCTGCCACACCTTGCCATGTGTCGCTGCAAACCAATGCCATGTATAGCCGTCATCCATTCCACGAATAGTTGGCACCCCATGACATGTATAGCTACAATCCCATGCGACTTCTTATTAGAATAACAGCAATAGCCAAACTCGATGAATGTTTAATGTGCATTGGTGTTATTGAAATATGAAATTCCACCGCAACATTTACTGCTAGACCAGATAATCTTCTCCTCATGATTTTCTCCGCATGATTCTTTATCACAATTCCTATCCCATTAACCATTCAGTTTGTTGACTGACACCACTCGACAGGTAATATTGTGCCCTCGAGCAAATCGCCTGGTTCCCTGTGAGGTACAGCAACCAGCGGAAGTAAAGCACACGAGTCTTATGTTGTCAACACAATACAGTCAAAAAGTTGTGACAATGCCCTCAGTGCTATCTGATTCGGTTGTTAGCATTGAGCATAGAACAGTACAATATCTAAAGCTCCCCATATAGCTCGTGTTTAGACCATATTGCCTGGCACACACCCCAGTGAATCTGTATGGCCTTACTACTACCTCTCCAGGGAGAGTTAGGGTTAGTGTTAAAATTAACATCCCCCAGTGAATTAACATGGCCTTAATACTACCTCATGAATGAGGGTTAAGCAATCGACATCGGGTCACAAATAACCGATCCAATTCAGACCATACGGAACAAATTCCATTATAGGAATTATGATTTCATAACCTGCATTAACTTTTATAATCGGAACGGATTCCTTTTGCCAAGCTGAAACTGATAGAGATACATGGTATGGAATTACGAATATGTTTATGAAATGTGCAAGCGTGTGACCTTGTCTTATTTGGCAGTAAGTCTTTAACAAAGAGTGGCTGTCACCATCCGTGATCAGAGATCCATTAACGTCAGTTTTAACCCGTTTGTGTCGCCCTTTGTCCCACCAGATGTTGTCAGCAACGTTTTACAACCCCAACAACTGGTACGTGCTGCCACCTGTCAATATTTGACTGATGAACTTTTTGTACATATAGTTTACGCCATAGTCGGCATAGAATCCTTCTTTCTAACGGAAACTTTGCGCTTATGTCGCTTTAGCTATGTCAACACACAGGCATAACCGTTTGTTAGTGGTACACTCTCGACGGCTCGACAGTAGCCATGGATTCCGTGACTGGTATTTCGCCATACATTTAGTTGCAGCTGCTTGCCTAAGGATCATTTAATATTCATTCATTATTCCGTGGGAAGACAACGTTCGTTTTTTGTTCAACAACCTTGTCTCTCACTTCTTGTGCAATGCCAATGGTCTGTCAAGCCACATCACACAAAGAGTGGCTGTTGGTTGGATCGTCTCGTCGGTGATGTCAGCCACCAATAGCCATCGTGTCTCACACACGTCGGATAATCGGGACGGGTAGTGTTATCAACGGGACACCAGCGGCCGGTTATTGTCTCATATATCACGACTTATTGCCGTCTCTTATATGTTGGTGTAAGAATGATTAAACTGCTGACCGTTCTCGCTCGACCAGTCGCTTGATAACGATTGGATGTTTATTTCTACAAATATGGCAATGAACATCCAATCGTTATCAGGCGTGGCGTAAACAGTTGATAACTGTCATATAATGGGCAGTCGTTCATCCCGTTAACAGCGCAATATAGCGTCACGGTCTCGTATTTATTTCAATGCTTGGGTTTGGCAAACAGTTATATACTAACATCAAGCATTCTGTTGTGGCTGTGAATTCTTGCCTCATCTAGCACCGTCCACAGCGACCTGTTTTACTCATTCATCAGCAACATAACACATGACATTAGACACACCAATAAGGGAAGACCCAACCGTATTCTGAGAATGCACCTATAAAAAGTCGCCACACATCCTAGCATAAGGTGGCGCATTAAACTTCTGAACCAGCGACGGAATGTAGCTACTGAGGTGGTTGCTTTGTTGTCATTGGTCAAGACTAGCAGACATAAAAGGGTTGCAAAATAATTAAGGTAGAGAGTTATGATAATGGGCACACGTAATAAGCGATCTTTCCGGTGTCAGCGTCGGTTTCAACCCACATCATTTCACGAGAGCTGTACAGTGATTTATAGGCGGATGAGTTTCACAATGGATACAAACCCATCGCATTGATTCCTATTACGCAGGAATGATATGGTCCTGCCGACCTAAGCGCATTGCCTTGACGCCTAAAAGTCGCCCGATCGTAAGAAACATTTGCACTAATAGGGCAATTAATACTGTTCCAGCAGCGGGGAAAAAACGAAGCTATCAATGAATAGTTTAGGCATTTTAAATGGTAGAGGGCAATTGATATGGATTATGTGGGCATGTGTGAATCTGCTATAATTACATTTATTTATATTGCTATTTAGATATGGCACGATTGTACGTTTCCGTTGTCTAATGATATGCCCATAATATGCGTTAGGGATGGAAGATGGAAATGCTGTTATGTTTAAATTACAGGAGTATTGTGCAGGTGTGGACCGTTCCTTAAGTCGCCGTCAGCTGTTATCGATGAATTTTATGTTGTGAGCTTTGCGGCCAGCCACATTGTTTTGTCGAGTGCAACATGTGTTGTGCTTTCAATCATTAAAGGTGCAGTCCGCATTATCAATAGGTGCGTACTGCCAGCTGTCATCTTATACTAATGCTGATCAGATCGTTGTGAAATCACAGACCTAGGTAACGTTTTACCTGGCGTATCACCAAAGGAAAATGCATGTCACGAGTGTCATTGGGAATAGGTGCAAGGTAACTCACTGCCTACGAACGATTGGGAATTGGGAATTATCGTTTACTTGAATAATTTGCCACCCGATAATTAGGTTAAGCTATTGCGGGGATGGTAGGTGGGAAGTAGGGAGAGGGGATGCTTTGTGAAGCAGTGATCAATGCGGGGGCATCAATCATTTTAAAATATATGAATAGGATGCAGAAAACCTGCATCATATGCTGGTTCATCCTCACTGACTTGTTGGAGTATTTGTAATTGTTCGGCTACGCATAACAGCGCCAGCTGGTGCACAATAAGTTGAGACTATGCGGCATCAGCATGTCCTGCCAGTGTGAATGTGACTGTGGTGGATGGAACGCCGTGAAAAAGTAGAGAGGTTGACAGAACAGCGCACTGCATCTACATGAATTACCCCAACGCACGTTTGAGCTAACATTTTGTTATTAGTTTATGTGAGGATGCATAGGTCCTTGTAAGATAGGCTTATCAAAGCCTCGGGAGTTTACTCAGAGAGAGTTTTTTCAGTAACCAGCTTACCGCGATGAATCTACAGTCTGCTCTATCGTGTCGTGAAAACTAGTAGCGAAATAAACAGCACTGTGACCTATATCAGTGTCACATCCTGCTAGCTACAATATGCATCCACGGAAATAAAGCAATAATGTATGGCTGTACGAGGTATTCTGACTGATGTGGTTTATTCAATTAACGACATAGGGGACAGGCACGTACTTGTTTATCAAGCGAGTCATCTGCAAAAGTAAAGGTCACTGCAGAGATATGTTTATTTTGTAGATTTTCCCGCTTATTATGCATAAATGAATTTGACAAAGAACCTATGATATTGTTCTCCCATATATTGCGTATTGGAACTCAAAAATTCAAAAAGCTTGACACCAAAGATGCACTGGCAGTTGCCAGGGTTTCGCACGCTTATGGTAAGTATGTGGGGTCACGGGGATAGTGTAAGTGGCTATCCTTGTACCTGGCCTCTAGAGCTCGGACTCAGCATAAGTTAGGCCACACCGATACAGAGTTTACTTGAAGCTTAAAATAGTCAACAAAAAACTAAAGCTATCTGCGCCGTTTTTTATAAAATCTTTAAATCAATTGTTTGACAATGACTTCATCATTGTAGTGCTATGCGTGTTGCAAATAGCATGCTTGCGCTGTTTCTGAAAAATATATTGAACCTACGAGAGGCAGCAGAAGTTAATACTTACGCTATACCAATACGAGTGTTAGATGTACGTTCCTTTACCTAGTTTTGTGCGCAGCACTCAACCACAGGCATCATTAACGCACTTATTGACCCAGAAATTGTCCGTTTCTTCGGAATCAAGGAGGTTATGGTTGAAGATCCAGGAGGTATCAGGTTCGAATTTCAGGAGGTATCCAGTTTGAGATCTTTTTGATTGCCTGAACTACTCACGGCGATGCTTTACAAAGATGTTTCCACAAAAACAAGAATGATACAACCACATGCGATGATAAGAGGTGCTTGTCTTTGATTATGAATAGCTAGTAGACATTGCAGAGACCACTGCAACACTAACCTTGAGGTATCGTTTATGTTAACTCCTTGTAATAACGTCTAACCAGGGAAAACGAAACCCTTCTGTGTAGCCCATTGAAGTGCCTATGGTCGCTCGCTCTCTGGTGGTCCATGCCATGTCGATCTTCCATCGCACAGCCCCGGTCTCAACCTGGACTAGGCCCTGAACCCACAGACCTCGCACCACTGAACCCACTGACCTCGCACAACAGAACCCTGGAAGTCTTGCCGAGCAATACTATTGTCCTGGGCTCTTCACATTTCGATCCTGGCAGTGTTCTACCTATAAATGCAGACATGGGAGAACCTGGTCGGGGGCCCGGAACATGAACGGGTGCCGCACTTGAGGGAAGAACCTCGAGACTCTAACCTGCAGAAGACAGCATGCTGTTTGGTGGTAAGCTGGCAGCATAAATTGCCTTCGATGCTTCTACAGTGGCTTGGTAATTCCTGTCATCCTCAGCTGCACCAGCAGTTTGTGTCACGTTTGGCAACACACAGTCATCATAGGTTCATTAAAACCTCCTGTTAATCAATGGCGGCTGCTCCAGCCTGTCTGTTTGGCTGTTCATCACTTAAAAGCTCCGGCAGATCTAAACAGGAATTAGACGCATTCCCGCATGCCCAACTCAAATGTCCATCCCTCCATAATCGAACCAAATCGACGAGGTTGACCTCTGTTTGAATTCTCTTTAATTTTCCGACAAAAGGATAGTTGCCCGGGGCTGCTATGTGCACTGATCGTTCACTAGCATCTTTTCCCGGTCTGCCCGTACACATAGCTAGTGATTATCTATCCTCAGATGACCGTGCGTCAACCTTTGCTCGTAAATAATCAAGCATGTCTGGCAAAGTCATATCAATCTGAACGAAAGTCGCGTCGCGCGATACTATGAGTGAAGCACACGCACCTGGAAACGCACATCAATAACGTCATGGACAAAGTTAAAACAAAGGAGTAAAATTAAACCAAACATATAACAGAGCAGTCAATAACAGTCACGGTCGACCTACTGTCACCGATCTGAAGTTTGCATATAATGCGCGAGATTTGTATTCATAGTCGGGTGTTGGTATGTCAGGAAAACATGAAAACTAGATCTAAGGCCGCGAACTAATTACATGCATGAATGGCAGAGACATTCCCTGTAACATATGCGGAGGTTCATAAACAAATGCTAGAAGGTTGTCGGCTCACGACTTCCTCACGCTCCTTCTTCATTCACAGCTGACTTACACGGCTTCCTCACACACTTCTTCATTCACTGCTGACTTACACGGCTTCCTCGCACACCTTCTTCATTCACAGCTGACTTACACGGCTTCCTCGCACAACTTCTTCATTCACAGCTAACTTACACGGCTTCCTCGCACACCTTCTTCATTCACAGCTGACTTACACGGCTTGCTCACACACCTACTTCATTCACAGCTGACTTACACGGCTTCCTCACACACCTTCTTCATTCACAGCTGACTTACACGGCTTCCTCACACACCTTCATTCACTGCTGACTTACACGGCTTCCTCGCACACCTTCTTCATTCACAGCTGACTTACACGGCTTCCTCGCACAACTTCTTCATTCACAGCTGACTTACACGGCTTCCTCGCACACCTTCTTCATTCACAGCTGACTTACACGGCTTGCTCACACACCTACTTCATTCACAGCTGACTTACACGGCTTCCTCACACACCTTCATTCACTGCTGACTTACACGGCTTTCTCGCACGACTTCTTCATTCACAGCTGACTTACACGGCTTCCTCGCACAAATTCTTCATTCACAGCTAACTTACACGGCTTCCTCACACACCTTCTTCATTCACAGCTGACTTACACGGCTTCCTCGCACAACTTCTTCATTCACAGCTGACTTACATGGCTTCCTCACTCACCTTCTTCATTCACAGCTGACTTACACGGGCTTTCTCGCACAACTTCTTCATTCACAGCTGACTTACCTTCCTTCCTCGCACAACTTCTTCATTCACAGCTGACTTACACGGCTTCCTCGCACAACTTCTTCATTCACAGCTGACTTACACGGCTTCCTCGCACAACTTCTTCATTCACAGCTGACTTACACGGCTTCCTCGCACAACTTCTTCATTCACAGCTGACTTACACGGCTTCCTCGCACAACTTCTTCATTCACAGCTGACTTACACGGCTTCCTCGCACAACTTCTTCATTCACAGCTGACTTACACGGCTTCCTCACTCACCTTCTTCATTCACAGCTGACTTACACGGCTTCCTCGCACAATTTCTTTATAAACAGCTTGCGAATAGGCTTCCTCATACACCTTCGTAATACAGCTTCCTCATACAGCCTGGTCACACGGCTTGCTCACACACACGCTTTATTCACAGCCTGCTCACACGGCTTGCTCATACACCAGCTTTATTCACAGCGTGCTCACACGGCTTCCGCATGCATTTTCTTTATTCATAGCCTGGTCACACGGCTTGCTCATACACCAGCTTTATTCACAGCCTGCTTCACACGGCTTGATCACTCACCTTCTTGATTCACAGCCTGGTCACACGGCTTCATCACATACCTTGTTTGTGATGTTCTACCCCACATCATCATATCGAATCACTTGGCATGAAAACAGCTGTATATACGATTTCAATCGCTATGAATCTGCTTCAACTTGCACTCATACATTCCTGGCAATTCGAGGTGTTATTTGTCTACAAACGATCGCTTTGTCATTTTGGTCAAAACAGGGATTTGACGTACAGATATGTTGTCAGATTAAGTATTGCTACAAAAAAGGATTATCACCCTTAACACAATGACAACTCGCAAAGCAAATTCAAGAGGTCATCACCGATCGGAACATCAGTACAATAAAATCGTTGATTTCCTTTGCTTTGAAGGATTTGTGACCCCGTGTAAGAACATATTCCATGCATATAACCGTTCGTTTTAGGTCATTATTACCACACTCAGTCAGGCTGTATTCATGTCATTTTGTAGCATGTTTCCGTACCTTACCGCACTCAATCATGCTGTAATCATGTGATGTTGTAGCATGTTTCTGCTGGAAAAGCAGCAAGCATTCCGATTCATAGCGCATGCTTAAGGAACCTGCAGCCAAAGACCTTCAAAACAAGTATGACCTCGATGATTGGTATTGACTTGCGGACAAACGTCATATTTTCGGTGGGATATAGTACACAATCTAGGTCAATCATCCCTGCAAAATAAAAGATGAGGTTAGTCTTGGTTTGCTTACAGAAAACGGGGTTAGCCTTGGTTTTCTCGCAGTAAAGGGAGGCTAGTCTTAGTTTGCTCGCAGTAAAGGGAGGTTAGTCCTGGTTTGCTCGCAGTAAAGGGAGGTTAGTCCTGGTTTGCTCGCAGTAAAGGAAGGTTAGCCTTGGTTTGCTCGCAGTAAAAGGAGGTTAGTCTTGGTGTGCTTGCCTGACTACAGTGCCTGGTGGTCACATGCTGTTGTGGACAACAATTGGTTGTTGCGTCAGACCTGACCTTAAGTAAGGTCAGATCAATCTGACCTTACTCAAGTGAGTCAATCTTTGCATGGAACGACAGCCGATCAATCATAAACACAGTAAGAACACCGATTTCTCTTGACACTGCTAACTTGAAGGGTCCGAATCCATCGATGCTGCAATCTAATGAGCTGCGCATCTAATGATAAATACGTGAATTCCTTAGCGATGAAGTACTGTTGTGGTTGATCCGTTTGCAAATTCTGACGGCGACGTACACGATTCTTGCTATGGCCTCATGCGTTCTTGCATGGTAATTCACAATAAATTATTTCGAATCTAACACTCCATAGAGCAAAGTCGCCTGATGATTTCAATACTTTGATAACTTTGATATCATTCAGCCTGGCTGGAAATACACGTCGCCGTTGCTATGGTCTTTAGTAGCAGTAGGTTATCTAGTATAGGTCGGGTGAGTTGCACCTTGGTATTCCTAATTGTAGTATACAGGCTGCGGCCCAAAAAAATGTTATTTTAATGGCATGCGTTGAGCAAAAAAGTAAACATTGTCAGTCTTTCAACAACATAACACCATCCTGTCACTCTCTTGTTTGCATTCATGCACAGCTCCTGTCAGCCACTGTGGTTATGAAATACGTCCGTGTTATTGTAGCGTGAACACCTGAAGCAACATTTCTTATTCGTCTTGATTCCTGAAATGACCTTAAGACCGTCACCTCTGTATACAGTTCTCAGGGTTAGGGCTATGATGTGCTCCACATGCTTGGAAGCAGACAGATATGCTAGAGCGTCATTGAAAACATTACAGAGGGCATCATGAAGGGTATCTCATAGGTCATCACCAAGGAAGGCATTTCTCGAGAGAATCATAACGGGTACCACGGAAGATGTGTTATTAGCCACATAATTCATCTTCATGGTGAAACCTTTGACAGCGCAACATTCACTCTCCAACAGGTAAGGAGCATCCCCCGAGGGGCATTGACATCAAGCGGGGTATTATAAGAAAATATTCTAATGCCGATGTGAAGTGTCAATAAACGCTGTGCTAGATTACATTGCCCTTCGAATAACACTTGTGCGCTGAATTAGCAGCCGAAACAACGGCGTATAAGTGCAGAGAATCATAATAATTGCGTGGATATCTAGTAGTCTCCAAAAATGATTTTTCGTGCCCTTATAACGTATTATGTGAGTCAGAAAGCAGGCATCAAAATGCAAGTGAATTAATCGACGTTTCATATTAAATATAATGTAGCTAGAAGGTCATCTGGTGCAAGTGCAGCACGGATCCATCGGTATGTCTCTCTTGGTCTCGAGGACCAGGATATATTTAGGAAGTGCTGCTAATTTTAGCATCCAAAATAACACTTCTGAAATAAAGAACTGACTATTATAAAGAGTATTATATTCCGCGTGAACAACCTTGTAGTGCTAGTTCATCAGTACGTCCACACTCAGAGGCTATACACGCACTCGATGGCATCAACAACAGGAAAAACAATGACTCATTCATGGCAAGCGATTGACAAATATTTCCCCCGTTTGTTAATCTGAAAGTATGCAAATTATAACTGGGTTGAAAACATCTCAGTTGCGTATGCGAAAATGCCGTTAATGGTAGACAAAGTGCATTATTTCTCAGCACTGCATTGAGTATAATATAGGTAAAGGGAACACTATGGACAGAGGTGACACACGTCCAACACGCCCATACTCCACGAAAACCGCGGTGTCCCTGTACAGCACACACATACACCAAGAGAATCACACGCCCATACTCCGTGAGAACAGCGGTGGCACCGTCTAACACGCCAATCCTCTATCATAATGTTATATTTGTTACATAATATGTGCTCCGCTTACAGATGTTTAGTCTGCACACCAGAGGAGTACTTGATGGAAGGATCTTCGATGCGCCGATTCCAAGAATTATCAATAATATGGTGTTCCCTATACGACACAAATATTAACATCGTGTTATTTTAGCAACTAATCAAGAACAGAGAGTACTGAAAAAATCGCTCTAGGCGCCTACAAAATGCATATTTAATGTAAGCTTTTATTAAGGTAATGACAGCGTTATGCTTCTGAATTCCCATCAATAGCCTCATAAAAACCTATCAGTCGACGATATATCAAACCACACGTTCGAACATATTGATCATTTTCCCATAGCCATTATGTACAGGTGTTGTACAATATCTCTGTTTATAAAAACAGAACGTCGTGGCTAACGACAGGGTTAAAAAGATTTATACGAGTAAAAGATAAACTGTATATTAAAAGTTCCACTTTATCCAATAAATGTGTTAAAAAAGCATATAAAAACAAACTTCAAAATATAATAAAAAAGACTTGAAGAGATCATTATGATAGCATGTTATTCATGAACAAGAGCAAATTGAAGAAATCATGGACATTGATTTAAGGAGGTTGTAAACAAGAAGAATGTCACTAGGTGTCTTGAACAATTTAATATTAATGGAGACCTAATATCAAATTCGAAAATTATTTCAAACTAAATTAATGACGTTTTTGTTAACATTGGACCAAGCTTGTCTAAAAATACTCGTTGATGTTGCAAGCAATAAATCCTTATTATTATTATAACGAATGGAGGATTAAATGCAAAAGGAAAAATATAAAATGAAAAGGTAAGTATGCGCTTGAAGGGAACGATGAAGAACTTGTATACCATTGCGACAACAACGAGCAATAGAGCTGAAGGAACAACCGTCAGATATATGTTGAAAGCCACACGGACACTTGTGTGATTCTGTGGTCCCTTTTGCAAAAAGGGAATTTCAACCCAGGACCCCGCTCACCAATGATGATATTGACAGGCCGCGCTGCTATAGTGCCAAAACCTGCCATCTGTGCTAAAACTGGCAGCTGGTTTTGCAGGTTCCGATGGGTGTAAAAATTGCCCTGTCTTACTAACTGTGCCTACTGAGCAATATACACCGTTTTAATCAAGAAATCTTAAGATGTGACTTATTCAGAAAAAGTGGCGAGTGCCACCTCATTATACGATTCTGCAATAATACGTCTGTACAAGCCACGACACCGTGCACATGGTATATATGCAACCGACGTGTTCATCGTTATTCCTACAAACTAAAATATTCTGTTTGCCACACTCAAACGCATCTTACTAGTTTTTTATAATATAAGTAGAAGTGAACAATTGCATCGAAGCAGAAAAGTTGCTAATTTGTATTGTTCGACCTCTGCATTAGTACTTTCTACTTTTAACCTCTATAACGATGATAATGAGTTTAAGTTTAAGTTTATTGCCACGGATTATACGATTCACAAATAGACATGATCAATTTGGAAGATGAGATTCTGAAAGTTCATGATATTGATAATGATGCAATCGACAATCGGTTTTGTGTGCGGATCCAAATATCCAGTATTATATGTGCCATGGATGAATACGATGTTGATATTACACTGAAGTCAATTCCATAGAAATGTTGAAAAGTTCATATGAGCAGCCTGATTGGCTAGCTTGAATGCATGTGAACACACGAAGTGTTAAAAAAACACTTCTAAAAGTTATATTTGCATTCACTGAGTCATTCCTTCGATATAATTGCATTGGCAGCAACCAGACAGAAATATGCGCACATTACCTTTCCCTTGTGGTATTTTTGTCACTTACATGCTTGAAGTATTTTTGTACTTTTGCAGCATGAAATATTCGTACATGCGATTTCAATATATCATTGTGTATTATTTCTTCCTAAGCAACGTACATCATTTACCTCCCGAACGGAAATGACACGAAGATAAATCCATCTTAGGAGGTCATTTATCGTTGTCTTCAGCCAAGTATTTTTCTACATTAACTGTAAAGGAATGTACTGAATACGCTGTTAAACACAGTGTAGTATTATTATACGCCTTCAGAGGAAGTATGGACAATATGTTGATTAATGCATGCATAACGCTCTTATGAATAGAGTCTTAAATGCATCCTCAAATCCTCGCTCGCAACATCTGCTAATTGTATCTGCTTTCCACTGCATGTTTATGCTTTATTTCTATATCTCCAAGAAACTGCTCACATGATTTTATGTACATGAAGATGTTTCTCTGAATGTGGGAAAGCCTATGGTTGCGTCAAATATTGCTTGTGTTAACCGTGTTGTTCATGGAGTGTTGATGATACATCATGTGACCTTGTTCATAGCTGGTATGCAGCACCAGTCTAGCTGATTTATGCACTTGCGACATGTGAACTGGTCATGAAGCGAATGCTGTACTCGGCAGCTGAGTGATTACATCAGCCAAGTCACGCCAGTCCTGTTCGTGTTCATCGTCACGACTAACAACGGCTGCTTCGCACATACAGAGGCTGTCGTAGCAATTCACTCACTGCAGGTTGTTAAAAGCGCCATATTTGTCGTTGATTATATGTCCAGGTAGGCCACCGGAATCTAGCATCAATGTTTTAAACAAGACATCCAATTCGGGGAGGCCTCTCTGTCGTCTGTTGTGTGAGTTTGCAGCTGACGTAGTTGGTGCGCTTTGTAATGTACTTCATGGCGCCTATGGTGATTAAATACCTTGTGTTGTACTTCACGGCGCCTATGGTGATTAAATACCTTGTGTTGTACTTCACGGCGCCTAAGGTGATTAAATACATTGTGCTGTACTTCACGGCGCTTATGGTGGTTAAATACCTTGTGTTGGCGCCTACGGTGGTCCAATACCTGGCAGGGTCTGACCATATTCAAATAAACGTTGCACATTTTTGTGGCAAATCGTCCTGACAACTTCGCCATTGCTCATCAAATACGCGATTTCTGACAAATATTAATTTTGTTGTTATTTCTTCTCATTTCTGTTGGTAAGCAGCTATTGCAAATCCCCCTCCATACCCCAAAGCGGTATTTTAGCCCTGCTGGGTATATGCCAGCACCTTGTTGACCTCATATGAACTGCACCTATATATTTGGACTGTAGTGCAATAATATACGTCTTTTGCAGCCTTGAGGTGACATATGCGCATTCACTGCACCAAATGGTATGTGCAGCCGCTGTGTAACTTTTTGCAGAGAGCGGAGACGCAGTGATTGTGGGTATAGTGGGGATGGAATCATTGATTGACTGTGTTTTGTATGTATCCTTGCACAGCGTTGATATTCTGCACCAATCTGGCGGACTGAGTCTCTTGAGACACTATAACTGAACATATCGGCCATTTGCATTTGTTCTCCTTTAGTGCATCTGACATTAAGGTACTTGACTGGGTTCCGAATTATGATGTATCTCGTGGATTGTACCCCGTTATCATTTGAACGGGCCGAGTGTTTCCAGGCGCTACATCAGTTAATATGGGCTTGTTTGAGGAATCACAGCCGTGATAACAATACATTTCCCCCCTACGATTAGCTTTAATTTATATGGTGCCTTAATAAATATATTGGACATAATTCATCTCTCGGGCGCAACACCAGGTGCGATTACAGGCGTGATTGGGGCGAGTATTGTCTTCAGCTACGTAGCTTATACAATCCTTGGTTTGGGGCATTGGAGAATTACGCTTTGACTGATGCAAATTAAAAAGTAATTTGAGCAAGCGATGAAAGCACTAAACCCGACGTATTCGTTCCATGACACTAGACGACCACGTCTCTCTGGCACAGTACCACTATCATCCATCATGAACTCACGTTCTCCCACCACGGTATCAAACCGACAATCCCAGTTTCCCATTTCTTTCTCTTCCTTCACCATTGTATCACCCCCCTACACCATGCTATCACTTCCCTCTACCATGTCATCACTTCCCTCAACCATGTTATCACTTCTCTCAACCATGTTATCACTTCTTTCTACCATGTTATCACTAACCTTCACCATGTTATCACCCCCCTACACAATGCTATCACTTCCCTCTACCATGTTAACATTTCCCTTTATCATGTTATCACGTTCTTCTGCGATGTACCCACTTCCCCCCACTATGTCACCATGTTATCACCCCCCAAAATTTCACTCCACCATGTTAACATTTCCCTTTATCATGTTATCACGTTCTTCTGCGATGTACCCACTTCCCTCCACTATGTCAAAATTTCCCTCCACCACGTTATCATTTCCCTCCATCATGTTATCACCTCCCTTCAGAATGTTATTTCTTCACTACCCCTTGTTATCACCTACCGCCACCATGTTTATTCCTTCCACCATATTTCACCTACCTTAACTATGTTAATGCTTCCTTCCATCATGTTCTCACTTCTCTCCACTGTGTTATCACTTCCTCCACCAGGTTTTTACTTCTCTATACAATGTTATCCCTTCTTTCCACCATATTATCCCTACCCTCCACCATGTTATCACTTCCCTCAGTCACATATTTTCACTCTCCTCTACCATGTTATCCCTACTCTCTAGCATATTATCACTTCCCTCTGTTATATTATCACCTACCTCCACCATTTTACTGCTTCCCTTCACCTTGTTATTACTTCCCTCCCCCTTGTCATCACCCACCTCCTCCATGCTAATTCCCTCCAACATGTTTTTACCTACTTAAACCATATAAACATTTCCCTCCATCATGAATATCACTTCCCTCCACCATATTATTACTTCCCTCCACCATGTTATCACTTTCCTCCACCATGTTATCTCTTCTCTTCGCCATGTTATTTCTTACCTCCCCATTTACTCATTTCCCTCTATCATGTTATCACTTCCCTCCTCTATGTTATCACTTCCCTCCTCTATGTTATCACTTCCCTCCTCTATGTTATCACTTCCCTCTTCTATGTTATCACTTCCCTCCTCTATGTTATCACTTCCCTCCTCTATGTTATCAGTTCCCTCCTCTAAGTTATCACTTCCCTCCACCATGTTATCACTTCCCTCCACCATGCTATCACTTCCCTCCACCATGTTATAACTTCCCTCCGCAATGTTATCACGTCCTCCACCGTATCATCACTTCCCTTCACAATGTTATCACTTCCTTCCATCATTTTATCTTAACCATCCACCATGTTATCACTTCTCTACACCATGTAACCACTGCTGTCTTCCATGTTATCACCACCGTGTTAATTCCCTGTACCGTGTTATCCTTTTCCTCTGCCATGTATTATGGTACTGTGGCGCTGCTCCGCCGATTTCTTTGCGCTGCATTAGAATCAAAGGAAACATTGCTACTGTTTTATTATTGACGAGTTATCTTTATTACTTACTTATATCAGCTACACAAAAATACTGAACAAAACACTTCCCCATGAATGTAACTAAGTTATTAGACAAATAATAATGTTACTATGTAAGAGATATGCATTGATGGTAAAATGCAATAATGACGAAACAATTACACAGGATTGGAGCTATATTGGCGAAGAAGGTTGTGTATGGGAAAAAGTTTCATAAAGAATTACAGTGTTATTGGTTCTATGATGATGCATTAGGTGATGCATGAGAAAGAGATTTCATCTCACGTTAGTTTTTTATGGTAACTTTACAATCACCATAAACAGCTACACCAGAGTCTTATATCAGATTGACTACATCGGTTTTTACTAATGCCAAAGGAAATTGAAGGTCACTTCCCTTGGTCCCGCCACTTAACAGCGATCAAGTCGGTGTCTGTTATCTAGACAATGTCTTTGGATCAGCGCGCGGTTAATACGATCAAGGTGTGGATCCTCGGATCGGAGCTGATTGATTACTTGTGCATTATAATAAAATGCCTTTGGCAATTTTGCAAGCAATATTTTTCTGAAAACTTCGTCTTCTTTCCAGTTGGCCATATCTCTGAATGGAAAGCAATCCCCTTCCCCTGTACAGCAGAACGAGACACAGCGCAGCTCTAGGGACAGACTGTGTGGTTGCAGCGGCCCATTATCAGCAAGCTAAAAATTTTGCCAGCAGAACTAAACTAAAATAAGAAATGAAATGAGCTGCGCAGCTCCATGGAAAATTTTGTCTGAAAACTTCG
Organism: Urechis unicinctus; assembly: GCA_034190875.2. NCBI lineage: Eukaryota > Metazoa > Annelida > Polychaeta > Xenopneusta > Urechidae > Urechis > Urechis unicinctus. Next base: position 16,096,192 of record CM067351.1, read on the forward strand.
TCTTCTTTCCAGTTGGCCATATCTCTGAATGGAAAGCAATCCCCTGCCCCTGTACAGCAGAACGAGACACAACGCAGCTCTAAGGACAGACTGTGTGGTTGCAACGGCCCATTATCAGCAAGCTAAAATTTTTGCCACAGCGGTAGAAATGAACATCCAGCCGCCAGAAAGCTTAATCATACTCAAAGCGCAAAAATGAGACGGAACTAAGTCGTTTTCTATGGGATAATAAACCACCGCTGCTACGTACCCGGTGATAACACAACACGCCCCTATAAGCCACCATCAGCACTGGCGTCCACGAGTTACCACACCTCAAATATTGATGGTCCATCTAATCAATGCGACGAGTCAAGGGTGACAATGATGTAGAAGCGAAATGTGCATACATAAGACACACAAGGCCTGTATTAATTTGTTGTAATCTGATTGGGCTTTGTACAATTCCTTAAGCAGGTTTATAAAAATTTAAAGGCGTCTTTGGACAATGCAGACCTGGCAATAATGACTGAAAAAAATACAGTAAATGGATATCGCCTATTTTGAACTGTGTTTTAAAATACCCAGTAGCCACCATTCAGTGAATCAGATAGTAATAACGTGTACAGTACCGTCATAATAACTCTCACACTGCCTTGTATAACACGAGATCCGTTAGCTTGCATATATTCTTTAGTAGACTTCCCAAATATACTTTGAATCGTCAACTATTCATGGTGCGTTCATATGTATTTTATCAATGGATGCGCAGTTGTAGTTAATTTCGTCAATTTGATTAAGGCTTTTGGTAAATGTTCGAGGCGATGGAATGAACGACAATGAAAAATATATGTAGCTAGAAGATAACTGATGTACGTTCCACCGGGTCCTATTAGGCTTTAACTCAGACTGTCTTTTTGGTCCTGGTCGGGATGTGTCATAATAGTGCCCCATTGGATCAATATAAGCTATGATAGTACCCGGATTAATCAGAATATATCATTGAAGTGTCCTGATTGATACGGATATGTCACGACAGTGGCCTCTTTGATAAGGATATGTCATAACAGTGCCCTGTGCGACCAGGATAGGCCATGACAGTGCCCTGTGTGACCAGGATATGTCATGACAGTGCCCTGCGTGACCAGGATATGTAATGACAGTGCCCAGTTTGATCATGATAGGTCATGACAGTGACCTGTGTGACCAGCAAAAGTCGTGACAAAGCCATGTTTGATCAGGATATGTCATGAGAGTGACCTGTTATATCAGGATATGTCATGATACCAGGATATGTCTTGACAGTGCCTTGTGTGACTAGGTTATGTCATGATACTGCCTTATGTGACCAGGATATGTCTTGACAGTGCCTTGTGCGACTAGGTTATGTAATGACAGTTCCCTGTTTGATCAGGATATGTCATTATAGTTCCCTGATTGGTGTGCGTTACGCCCCTTAAAGAGATGCTTTACAAATCCAGTTTCGCAACACAAGGGGTAATGCACCAACCTGCGATGTGTGGAGCTGCTTGTTAGTGATAACGACAAGCTGGCATCGCAAGCTGCACCCATACATGGGGTCTACAGGCGAACAGGTAACATTTGTTGCGGCAAACAATGACCTTTTAGTAGCGTTATTCTCCTAAAATATTACAATATTTTGCATTTAATTTAGGGAGGTATGCGCCAAATACTTCGATCAATAAGTTATGAGAATAGAAAAAAATGTAGAAAGCTTTAGAATGGACACGAAAAGATAACTCTGTTTCGTTCGGTTCAGTTGTTTTATACTCTTACATGCTTACATGTGTTTCCCATGAAAAATAAAGTGTCTAATTCTTGTCTGCTGGATGAAAGCTAATCTCGTGTTGTTTTTCAAAGAAAGAAAAAACCACTGATTTGGGTCTATTGAACCAATGCTTGTAAACACAGGCTAATTAGTTGCTAAATGACTCCAACATTTATCGAGGTGTACGTTTTGGTGAAATTTGTATATTCATCACTACTGGGGAATCCAACCAGCAACTCATTCATACATAAGCAAGTACAGTGAATTCGTAAAAAGCTCTCGCCACCCGCGGCTTTTGGTAAGTGGCTTTGAATATGAACTGTCATTCTATTTCATTTCGTCAAATCAGCCAGAAAACATATTGGCCCATGACCTACTGAGCGTTTGTAACATCTAGATCATAGAAATGTTCGCTGCCAATACCTATATTTATTCAGTATTTACCCCGAATTTCTATCGATCCTTCAAAAGTTTTTTCTACTCACTATCTGGCAAGCAAACATGAACACGTATTGTCTCAATCATGATTCATCTCCGTCAACGTGCACTCTTACATTGTAAATGATTCGCTGGTTGTTTGGAGTGCACCTAATTGGAATAATCAGTGCAAGTGGGAGTTTTCCTGCGGCCAAACATTACGTGCCACCCAGCTCTAAAGGATATTAATGAGAATGTAGACAGCAATGCTGGCGCAGATTGACTCACAGGATGCTGTGATCACTATTGGTTTGTCATTTGTACCCGCCCAGGATATGTATTTCCAGCTAATATGTGATTGATAATAAAATGCAATGTTACCCAACATAAAATGAAGGGTTTTTATTCTTAATGAATTGGATAGTAAATACATTAGCTACGATATTGATGTACAATCAATCTGGATAACTTGCTTGTTGCTGGAAGTGTAGCACTGCATTTGACGAGAGGGCATTTTATCAGCACACTATTCTTTGTTTGCATGACCACCAAGCAACCCCATCACTTGTTTGTCTTCGATATCAAGTTATCTCTATGCGGTTTTACATTCAAGTGGACAATAGAATCCGACAAAGCCTAAGGGGGACATATGAATTGCATACACCCTTGATACAGTTCTCTGTGTGTGGTGCCCGGGGTGTTCCTCACGGTGGGAAACAGACACAATTATTGGAGCACCACGGGGAGCACGGGGTATGGGCGTAAAGGAATAAGTGTGATTAAAATGATCGACTCCATTATGTGCAGGGGCACATGCTACGTTTAAGCATAGAGGCATTTATTCATTTGAGCTCAGCCTTCACTAAAACGGATGTTTTTTTTGCATCAGTCTTCATTCCATAGGACATAACAGCTTCCAGGTCGCGTTGGGAAATTTCGCTGGGTGTTAATCTCATGGAATGTGACGACATTAGTCTTCACTTCAAAGGGAGAAAATGCGTCGGGATTCACGTCATTCTAAACGAGACATCATTGATGAACATTTTGACAAACTGTCATTAAGTCACCATTATAACAACAAAGATATCGCTACACAAATCGCATATCCCATACGCCATCCATGTTTACTCTAATCTGAGGTGTACTAGTTACATATACTTCATTCATGTTAACAGTTATCTTTACAAGTAACATATTCCTACGTCACCCATGCATACCCTGATCTGATGTACACTAGTTACATATTGATACGCCATCAATGCATACACTAATCTTAGGTGCACTGGTTTCATACGTATACGTCATCCATGCATACCCTCATCTGAGGTGCACTAGTCACACATTCATATGTCATTCATGTAAACTCTCATCTGAGGTGCACTAGATACATATTTAAACGTCATCTACGCTAAAGCTATTCTGTTTGGCATCAGTTATGTAGTCATAAGTCATCTATGTATAAGCTAATCTCAGGTGCACTAGTTATATATTCATACTGGTTCGTACTAGTATCATATTTATACGTCAGCCATGCATACCTTATTCTTAAGTGCACTTGTAACATATCAACAAGTCATCCATGTTAATCCTGATCTGAAGTGCAATAGTGTCTTATTCATACTTCATCCATGTTAACCCTCATCTGAGGTACATTGGTAACATATGTACACACCTTCCATGCATGCCCTAATTTGATGTGCACTAGCTACATATTCATACCTGATTCATGCATACCTGAGGTGAAGTTTATCTGCCGATTATCAGCAAGCTGTAAATTTGTTGGGTGAATAAGTTGTTCAATTATACGAACTTGCTAAGTAACTGGATATAAAGTATGGCTTGTGATAGCATGGTGACTGGCTACAGTAGAAATGGTAACCATTGAGTGCTCAATAAAGGAACGTTATGCAGCGTGTTGAGGCCATTGTGCGTGTGCAGGGCTTGCTGAAGCAGAATGGCTGGAGTAAGTCCAGTGCCTCTGCCTACTTCCTATATCAAATGATTAGCTCTGAGTTTCCTTTAGTGCCAAGGACATCGTTGTGACGACAAAATGCACTGAATTGTGTTTGGAATATTGTTTTCTACCACTGTCGAAGATCAGAACCACATCAATCATGAACCACACATCCGAAGATCAGAACCTCAGCAATCACGAACCACTACCGAAGATAAGAACGACAACAGTCACGAACCACTACCGAAGATCAGAACCATAGCAATTACGAACCACTACCAAAGATCAGAACCGTAGTAATCACAAACCACCATTCTGAATTGTAAATATCGATAGCAGCCCCAGATTCTAACAAAAAATATGCGACATTTTACACAAAAGCCACGATTGCAATACATTGCTGTTCAGAGTGCAGCAGTGCTCGCGCATCGTGCTTTATCGTGTAGAATGTGTTACGATTATTAATCATCGACGAGGCAGGAGAATAGCATGACCCCATGATTGTCCAGCAGTTGATATGCTCAAAAGATGCCCAGCAGAATTAGCTGGGAAGTCAGATGGGTGCATTTCAACCAAGAGCTACTCGTGCAGTATTGACAGATCGCTATTCATTAATGATAGCGTGCGAAACTTAGAGGCAAGTGAGGAGGGTGGTCATAACATACAGATTGTAAGGGACATTTTGCTCAATTCGGAATCTGAATATTTGAGAGTTTTGTAGCAAATAAAACACAACAAGTTTTAAAGTGCTCGTTATCACAATATGATCATATTGTGTCTATAGACGAAAAGGGGTAGTTGTGTTTCTTAAGGGAGCACATGGAATGACCATAGCTCCGACAACAACTTGCCGATATCTCCATCCCCTAACCAAACGTTACACATAAACGTCGGTGTTGTGCTTCTGTAAGATCAAAGCTGCTATATCCAGACAACTTATGCATATGTATATAACTTTTCCATGCAAACTATGTATAGATAATTGCTAATGGTTCCTACATCATCTTAACGTTACATCGCGTAAATGAAGAGAGAGAAATAGGATTGATTTACGACATTTGTTATTGACCCAATAAATATTATATTAATCGTGTAAAGTGATCATTGAATGCTTAATACTACCAACAGTAGCTTTGCTGGTTAATTAATTTGTTAAGCGTGTAGCCATTGAGCATTCTGCTTCCCTCGAGTATCTATCATAGCATACAATATAAGAATTTACTATCGATATATTGTTGCTAATTGTCTACAATAGTTACCTATTCGCGGTGTAGCAAGAAAAACTTACCAACTAACTTACTAACTAACAAACTAACTAACTAACAAACTGACTAACTAACTAACTAATTAACTATCTATCTAACTAACTAACTAACTAACTTACTAACTTGCCAACCAACTAACGTACTAAATATATACTTTTCAAACGAGTCTGACAAACCGACTAACAAACCCGCCCAAACATGGACCATCAAACACTTCAATCGTCCCCCGAGAATCAAGATCCATTTGATGGCGTTATCATTTGCCCTCTGATTCACCAAATTATTAAATATTACACTATGCGCTCATTTGATGTGGTTCCCATGTGCAGACTTTGTGCGGTTCAGATGAAGGAAACCATGAGCAGGCACATACCTTGCACAAGCATATGAAGAAATGAAGAGAGCTGGGCACAGCCCACTGGGTCACACGATGTCATAGTATTGTGTTTGTCAATGCATCACACGATGCATGGTGTCACAGCATTACGTTTTTCTTAATATAGAACAAATCTTGACATAACGGTGGCAGCATTTTCTGTCATAATCAACGAAAGAGAAACTATCAATAGCGTGGAGAATATTGTGTTACAACCAATTTCATCAAACAACTCCCCACTGTCACTGAATGGTTCTGGGTGTATGAGTTGTTATGAAGGATTGGGAAAAGGGTAATACATGCTGTTACGCATATGCTAACATTATATAATCTAGAGTTATAGTATTAGCTAACATTCCCTGATGTGGAATAATAGCTCGCATTAGCTAACATTCCTTTATGTGGAGTAACAGACTGCTTTAGCTAACATTCCCTGATGTGGAGTAATAGCTGCATAGCTAACATTCCCTTATGTGGGGAAACAGACTGCATTAGCTAACATTCCCTTATGTGGAGTAAAAGACTGCATTAGCTAACATTCCCTAATGTGGAGTAGTAACAACTGCATTAGCCAACATTCCCTGATGTGGAGTAAAGACTGTATGGACCAACATTCCCTTATGTGGCGATGTGGAGTAACAGACTGCATCAGCTAACATTCCCTTATGTGGGTAATAGACTGCATTAGTTAACATTCCTGATGTGGGGAAATGGGCTGCATTAGCTAACATTCCTTAATGTGGAGTAACAGACTGCATTAGCCAACATTCCCTTATGTGGGGAAATGGGCTGCATTAGCTAACATTCCCTAATGTGGAGTAAAGACTGCATTAGCTAACGTTCCCTGGCGTTGTTATTAGCTGTTGCTTTAACGCCACATTCTTGAATGTTAAGTTGTAAAGAAGCAAGAATTGATTATGTCTCTTCTCGCTTAGGGACGAACTATGAAGTATGATGATAATTCTTGACCAAAAAGCAGTTAGCTGAGCTCTATGCTTGGGGCCAACCTCACACGGAACAACGTAAAGGGATCACTGTCATTAGGTTGATGACGAGATTGCTTCTGGTAAAACTAATCCAGCATCATGCTGAGTATTCCGATCGTAAGATAATCATGACAACTAGACTCATGCTTTTTGTCGTGTACCTGTTTGACATTGCGCCTGGAGGAAAGATGGCTCGCGATGAAGCGATGTGTTGTGTGTATGGATTACTGTAATAGCTGGCGAGATAAGCTTTTACTGTAGAGACCAATATGGTGTGGTAAGCGTGGAAGGTAACAACCCCCATGGGTTGCAAGCGTGGTGGTAGCAATTTTTCACGGGTTGTAAGCGTGATGGTAACAACCTCCACGGATTGTAAGCATGGTGGTAGCAGCTTCCATAAGATGTAAGCGTGGTGGTAGCAATCCCCATAGTTTTGCAAGCATGGTAGTAGCAACCCTCAAAGGTTGTAGGCGTGGTGGAAGCAACCCCACTGGTTGTAAGAATGGTAGTAGCAGCCTTCAAGGGTTGTAAACGCGGTAGTAGAAACCCTCACATGTTGTAAGCATGGTGGTAGCAGCCCCACGGGTTGTAAGCGTAGTGTAACAACCCGTGCGGGTTGAAAGCGTGGTGGTAGCAACCCTCAGGGGTTGTAAGCTTGGCAGTAACAGCTCCGGCAGATTATAAGCGTGGTGGCAAACACCATGAATTATAAGCGTGGTGGTTGAAAATCCCATAATTTGTAAGCGTGGTGGTAGCGACCCCCGGGAGCTATATATATTACCAGCTGCAATATTTTCGCCTTATTCCTGATGAAAGGCACTTGTCAAGAACGAATACCATAAGCGCCCTCAATTCGTTGAATCACTTATTCGATTATATTTCCAAGAGAAGCATCAACAGGGTGCAATATATGTTCGGTAACAGGCAGCAAGTTGATTATCATCGATCTTTTTATGCAAGGTTAATATACATGTTATGATATATTTACTAACAGAAAATAGCCACAAGCGATGGTTGAATCATTTACCACAGACAAGACGTACGAAATCGCTGGTGACGCCATACCTCTCATGAACGCCATAGCTCTCATGAACGCCATATCTCCTACGAGCGCCATATGTCTCTTGAGTGCCAAATCGGCCATGAGCACCATATCTTACCTGAGCACCATATCTCCCACGAGTGCCATGTCTCCAACGAACCCCATATGTCTCGCGAGTGCCATATGTCTTGTAAGTGCCATATCTCCCACGAGCGCCATATCTCTCATGAGCACACTATCTCTCTTGCGCGCCATATCTCTCGTGAGCCCCATATCTCCCATGACCGCCATATCTCCCATGAACGTCAAATCTCTCGTGAGCTCCTCAAATCTGTGCCATAAGAGATCGACAGGGCATCAAATGGTTTTCTTCTAGTAAACCGCAAGTCAACTTAGCAGTTATCTTGGTGCAATTGAGTGTATGCAGGAAGAAACGTGAATACGAATCGCAACTGAGGGCGTCGCTTGTTTGTCAAGCGGTGCTAGTTTTGCTTGTGAACCCTCATGGAGTTGCTGGTTTATATGAAGGGTTGTTGGAATTCAATGTTTACATTGGCCATGCAACAATTCACCGGTAAGGTTTTTGCATATAACCCTGGCTGGCAAGCATCCAAATACTTGCGACTGAGTCATTCTCATCATAGAGCTGCACGTGATTGAACTGGTTTCAGCCCGCCAGGTTTGTGATTGATCTGGTTTCTTTTGGCCAGTTTAAAGATAGATCTGGTTTGCAGTTAGCCAGGTTTGTCATTGATCTGGCTGACGCAGGTAGGTTATGTGGTTGATCTGGTTTCAGCCGACCACTAGTGGAGGCGATTCTCTTTTTACAGGATTGGATCAAAGGGTAATTGAAGAATTTTAGAGTTTGGTTTAGGAGGGACATAGGCGACAAAAGCAAGCGATGATTCTGATTAGTACCAAAGCATAAGTTAGTTTCTGTGGGTACCGAGAAGATGATGATCATAATGCAGCTCAGTGTTTCTCTCCATCAATCCTACCATTATCGATCATGGCCGCGAGCGTTTCGAGAGGGCTTGAACGCAATAGCTACCACTTAGTTAACTGGAAACCCATGTCAAAGCAATCGTGTAACAATGAACGGGTTCACAGGCCGCAGTGAATAAGGCAATAAGGTCGTTACTCGGGTGAAGAAAATTGTGTGTTGGTTCGTTTGAGCTGCGGCCTTGTCCCCGGGAGGGCAGACACTACACTAAAGCCTTGATGCATTCAGGCGCTAATGGTCTTCGATTTATCAGCGTCAGGATATAGATGCTAGTGCACTGGATCCATGGCTTATTGCGGGCACGTCAGCAGTTAGTTCGATTCAGACCATATTATGTATTATGTATATATATGTAATAATTGTCCTACTACTACCGGGGCATTGACATCAAGCGGGGTATTATAAGTAAATATTCTGATGCCGATCTGTAGTGTTAATAAACGCTATGCTAGATTACATTGCCCTCTGAATCAAACTTGTACGCTGAATTACAAACCGAAACAACGGCATATAAGTGCAGAAAATCACAATAATAGCGTGGTTATCTAGTAGTCTCCAAAAATTGTTGTTCGTGCCCTTATAACGTATTATGTGAGTCAGATTTCACATTAGAGATAATGTAGTGGCACCGCCCAACACGCTTACTTGTCAGTGATATCATTGGCATCGTCCTACACGCCCTCTGCTGCGTTAGATAAGGGGATACGCCACCCAACACGCCCATACTCCAAGAAAACCGCGGTTGTCACTGTACAGCACGCCCATACACCAAGAGAATCACAGTGCCACTGCCACGCACAACCATACTCAGCACCATCCAAAACGCCGATTCCCTATCCTAATGTTGTATTTGTTACATATGGTGGCTAACATTAAGCTCTGTATGCAGATGCTAAATCTGTATGCGGAGCACACCAGAGGAGTACTTGATAGAAGGATCTTCGATGCGCCGATTCCAAGAATTAGCAATAATATGATGTTCCTGATACGAAACAAATATAACTATTGTGATAATTTAGCAACTAATGAAGAACAGAGGCAACAGAAAAATCGCTCTAGGCGCCTACAAAGTGCATCTTTAATGTAAGCTTTTATTAAGGTAATGACAGCGTTATGCTTCTGAATTCCCATCAATAGCCTCATAAAACCCTATCATTGTGCGATATATCCAACCACAAGCTCAAACATAATAATCATTTTTCCGGTAGCGGATGTTGCTCATCTTCCATGAATGGCCATTATGTACAGGTGTTGCACACTATCTCTGTTTATAAAAACCGAAACACGTGGCTAACGACAGGGTTAAAAACATCTATACGAGTAACTGATAAGTAAGATAAACTGTATATTTTAGGCTTAATGTGTCCCACTTAATTCAATAAAATATATTATAAAGCACTTAAAAACTTTTATGCATGATAAAAATGTCTTAAAGCGATCATTACGATGGCATGTTATTCATAAACAAAAACAACTTGAGGAGATCATGGACATTCGTTAAGGAGGTTATAAATAAGAAGAAGGTCACTAGGTGTCTTTAACATTTTTTTAATATAAATGGAGAACTCATATCATATAAGAAAATAATTTCAAACTAAATTAATACCTTTTTTGTCAACTTTGGACCAAGCTTGTCTGTACATATTCGTGCTATAAATATCGACCCTGTGTCATTTGTGAAGAAATCTTGTAGTAATTCAATTGTGCTCAATGATACAAGTCAAAATGAAGTCAGTACCATTATTATGTCGTTAACAAATACCAGCCCTGGGTGGGATGAATGACCCAAAAAGGTTATTGAATCGACATTTGGTACTTTTTTGACACCATTAGTGCATATTTTAAACTTGTCGTTTAATCATAGGTTTGTTCCTGAGGATGATGATTGTATAAATAACTATCGACCTGTTTCTGTACAGCCAGTCATATCAAAGATAATAGAACGATTAATGTATGATAGACTTATTGATTTTATTTATTTCATTTTCCTCCACCATGTTACCACTCGTCTCTGCCCTGTTATCACCTACCTCCACCGTGTCCATTCCCTCAACCATGTTATCACTTCCCTCCCCCTTTTATTACCTTCCCCACTATGTTATCACTTCCCTCCCCCTTTTATTACCTTCCCCACCATGTTATCACTTCCATCCCCTTTTATTACCTTCCCCACCATGTTATATCATATTTCACCTACCTCCACCATGTTTCCACCTCTCTCTGCCCTGTTATCACCTACATCCACCGCGTTAATTTCCCCCCCCGACATGTTATCACTTCCCTTCTCAAAAGTCACCTACCTCCACCATGTAACCACTTGCCTCTGCCATGTTATCATCTGCCTCCACCGTGTTAAATAGATTCGTTAATCGTTCATCATCATGATATTGCTACATCCCACTGTGTATATGTCATAGCTCAAAACAGTTGAATAGTTTATCGATAGAGTAGACAATGGCTATCAACCGATGGAGTAACAGCCATAATCTACGATCTATCATCATCATCAGGTTGCTGTTGACGAAAATATTTAGCTGTCCCTCTCACGTGACTTAATCATATTGTCTTAACACTACGCGTGTATTAACGTTGCTGCTTATGAAAATGGACTTTTAAAATGTTAGGTAATTCATGTTCAGCTTTCACGGCTTTCCATCAACCGCATATTGACATACCATGCTACTGCAGCTGTTGCAAAGCCTGACTTGCCCCAGGTGGCGTAGTATATAAATCATTCTCTCTGCATCATATCAATGTGGGAGTAACAGCGTGGAATATTAAGGCTTTATGACTCACGATATCGCTCAAAATGACCCATGTCAGATGTAGCAGATGGATGATAATTCCACATAATTCATAAATTGTCTAGCCTATACACGAAATGCATTCTTTTGAAACGATAATGTGGTTGGTTTACAGTTTAGTTCAGTCAACGTTTGAGCTGTAAAAGAGATTTTGCAATAGTCCAAATGCTTGGCAGGAGGAATATAAATGTGATATGTGCCAGATGCCTATTAGAGGAAACTGCAAATTATTGTTGGAGGATGCAATACTAGTGACTGTAGCTGGTGGGACAAATGGCTGTACTAAATATCTCTGATCTCAGCTGATAATCCCAACTTGCCGATCTCATGTGGCTGCAAAATAGGAGAAGGTTCCACATCTGTTTGTTGTAGTTGTTTGTCGTTTTGAGTGATGCAGACACAATTATCTTTCTTGAATATCAACATTGCAGGACTTTGTAGTCATGAAGTGTGATCTGTGATTACAGATAATAGACACAGTGCCAGCAGTCGCTATGGATGGCATGGCCGGGAATGCCAACGGCCGGTTTTTTGGAACATTTCCAGCCATACTCTTGCTTAACGACTGATTAAATTTGCCATTCAGATAAAGTAGCTCAACAATCTATGCACAAGTCACTTTCCCAATTTGCTCTTCAATATTGCATTTCACTTTACAAGTGATCGAATACGCACTTACCATGCGGTAAGCAGCTGCGGAATGGATTGTCAACTCGGTGACGTCAGTAGACCAGTAACCGTTTAGTCGAGCCAAGAAAGGTTCGGGTGTGACGCATAACACAAGATCCGTTTGCTTGCATATATTCTATAGTAGACTTTCCAAATTTACGTTGAGTCGTTATGCCTCGCCTGCTATTCATGCTACGTTCACTTGCATTTTACCAATGGAAGCGCAGTGGTAGTTAATTACATCAATTTGATTAAACATCTTAGTAAGTTTTCGAGGAGATGAAATGAACGCTAATGGCTAATATATGTAGCTAGTACAAAACATGTTTACATTCCGCCGGTTCAAATGAGGCCTTGTCTCAGACTGTCTCTCTGGTCCTGATCGGGATGTGTCATAATAGTGCCCTGTTGGATCAAGAGAAATTATGATAGCACCCGGTTTAATCAGAATATATCATTGGAGTGCCCTGATTGATCCGGATATGCCACGACAGTGCCCTCTTTGATAAGAATATGTCATTAAAGTGTCCTGTGCGACCAGGATATGTCATGACAGTGCCCTGTGTGACCAGCATAAGTCATGACAGTGCAATGTTTGATCAGGATATGTCATAAGAGTGACCTGTTGCATCAGGATATGTCATGATACTGCCATGTGTTACCAGGATATGTCTCGACTGTGCCTTGTGTGACCAGGTTATGTAATGACAGTGTACTGTGTGACTATCATAGTCAAACAGTACACTGTCACTACATATCATAGTATGATACGTCATGAAAAAGCGAAGCAAAGCGAAGACACAAAATAAGAGAGAGACGCTGAGACGCTGCTCAAGACAACTACCCCCAAACTAGTGACGTCAGTGTCACCTCACAAGTATCTAATGACACAAATCATAACGCTCGTTACAGATATGTCATTATAGTTCCCAGATTGATGTGTTACGCCCATTAAATATATACTCTACACAACTTTTTTTGAAACACAAGTGATCATGCACCAACCTGCGATGAGTGGAGCTGCTTGTTGGTGTTAATGACAAGCTGGCAGACATGTAGTGAACACCGCCAAATGATTCTTGTGAGTTGGCTCTGTGATCAGAAGCTCCCCGTGATAGCGCCCTTACACTAAAAGGCTCTCATTTCCAATCACCGCAATACATCATGAGAAAAACAAATCGCTGGACAGTAGCTCTGTCACCAAAAGCTATACCCACACAAGGGGTCTACAGGCGAACCGGTAATATTTGCTGCAGCAAACAATGACCTTTTAGTTGCGTTATTCTCCAAATTTGACGGAAGACCAAAAAAAAAGCACAGAATTACTCCTCAATTAATTTCTAATTTCTATACACACAGGAGTGATAAATTCGTTGACCTTGTTTTTTCAATAACAACCAAATGCTTGTAAACACATGCTAATTAGCTGCTTAATGAATACAACCAGCATCTCATTCATACACAAGCAAGTAGAGTGAATTCGGAAAAAACCACCACCACAGATTGATCACAGCGTGCTGTGGTCACTATTGGTTTGTCCATTGTACCCGCTCTGGATTAGTATTTCCAGCTTATATGTCATGGATAATAAATGCAAAGTTACCTAGCATTAAAATGAAGGCTTTTTCGATGGGTGTTCACCTCATGGGATGTGATGACATTAGTTTTTACTTCAAAAGGGGAAAATGCATCGGGATTCACGTCACTCTAAACGAGGCAGCATTGATGAACACTTTGACACACTGTCAGTAAGTCACCATGATACCCACATCTAAGATATAGCTGCACTAATTTGAGATGCTCTGGTAACATATTTACATGCTTTTCATGCAAGATCGCCGTAGAGCGTGATGAGGCCTGTGCGCGTATGCAGGCCTTGCTGAAGCAGAATGGCTGGAGTAATTCCAATGACTGTATCTGCTTCCTATATAGAATGTTTAACTCTGCGGTTCATTAGCTGCCAAGGACATTGCTGTGACGACAAAATGCACAGAATTGTGTTCGTAATATTGTTCTCAATCACTGTCAAAGATAAGAACCACAAAAATCACGAGCCACTAACGAAGATCAGAACCGCAGCAATCACGAACCACTACCGAAGATCAGAACTGTAGCATTCCTGAAACACCATTCCGATTTGTGGATATAGATATCAGCCACAATTTAACACAAAATATGCCAAATTCTACACAAAAGCCATGAATGCAAGACATTGCTGCTCACAGTTCAACAGTACTCGCGCATCGTGTTTAATTTGTTAAGATTATTAATCGTAAACGAGACAGGAGGATAGTTTGACGCCATGAATGTCCAGCACGGTTAATATGCTCAATATAAGTTGCGAAGTCAGACAGGTGCTTGTAACTGACTATCAACAGCAGTCATTTTGGGACCCTCCTAAAGTGAATGCTAACACAGTGTGTATTTAATTTGACCTTACTTTGCCATAAATGGCTAAATTGTTTAAAGCTAGGCTAACATGATCCCGAACGTGTCGACAACCACAGCCCGCTAACAAAATGGGGATTGTCGGCTCAGCTACACAGTCATTAATTGCTGATGTATGGGATTGTAATCCATCGCTGGTAGCTCTGTGATAGCGTTACAAAATCCTATAAGACGAGTTAAGACCATGGGATGCATGACCAAAAGGTTATTGGTTCACATGGAGTCATCGCAACCAGAAGATAGTCGTGCAGCAATAACAGATCGCTAATTATTAATGATGGCGTGCTAAACTTAGAGGCAAGTGAGGAGGGTGGTCATTACATGCGGGTTGTAAGGGTGAGTTTTGTAGCAAATAAAACTCATTTTAAAGTGAGAGATAGAAGAAAAAGCCCTGCTCGTTATCACAGTATGATATGTATTGTCTATAGATGAGAAGGGGTAGTTGTATTTCTTAAGAGAGCGCATGGAATGATTATGGCTTCGACAACAGCTTATCGATATCTCCATCCCCTGACCAAATGTTACACATAAAAGTCGGTGTTGTGCTTCTGTAAGATCAAAGCTGCTATTTTCAGCCAACTTATGCATATATGTATAACTTTTCCATGCCAACTATGTATAGATAATTGCTTATGGTTCCTACGTCATCTTAACGTTACATCGCGTAAATCAACAGAGAGAAATAGGGTTGATTAACGACATTTGTTATTGACTTAATAATTATTGTGAAAATCGTGTAACAAAAGAGCTCAGTCAATGCTAATTATTTACAGCAGTAATTAGCTCTACATTTGGAGGCTCATTAATTTGTTAAGCGTTTAGCCATTTAGCAACTGCTTCCCTCGAGTATCTGTCATAGCTTAAAACTATGAATTTACTATCAATATATTGTTGCTAATTTCTAGAATAATTACCAATTCACGGTGTAGCGGACTGGGATTATGAAAGCAATTAAACTACCATGGCCATTTGGTTACTATTTTGTAATGCATCCCTATTTAGGACTTGTAGTTAGGCAGAGGGAAAACTCCGGCGCTAATGGTGATCTATTGACTCAAGGGAGGATCCTTTTTGCTAATTTCTTTTCATGCAATATAATGTTCTCTCGCCGGGTCATGCCTCAATGCTTCTCATCAACACAACATTTACCGGCAGTTGTCATGGATGGTAGGGCCAGGAATACCAAGCGCCGTGTTTTGTTCTAAATTCCCGGCGATACTCTTGCACAACGACTGATTAAATTTGCCATCAGTAGGTCAACAATCGGTGCGCAGGTCACTTTCCCAATTTGTTTCACTATATTGCCTTTCACTTCGGGTGCTTGGCAATTGATCGAATACGCACTTACCATGCGATAGGCAGCAGCGGAATGGATTGTCACCTCAGTGACGTCTGTAGACTAGTCCCCGTTTGGTAACGCAACAAAGGTTTGGATGTGATAACACGAGATCCGTTAGCTTGCATGTATTCTGAAGACGACTTCCAAAAACACTTTGAATCGGCTTGAGACATGATAAGTTCATGTGTTATTTTCGTCAATTTGACAAAAGCTTTTGAAAAGCTGACCTGGCAGAGGTTGATTAGTCAAGCAAGTTGGATCTTTTCAAGTAGAGGTGGATTGGTCAAGCATGTTTCACCTGCGGTGGATTGATCAAGCGTGCTTGAACTGGTCAGGAAGAGCTGGATTAGTCCAGGGTGTTGGCTTGGTCTGGTAAAGGTAAATTGGTGAAGTGCGTTTCACCTCAGCACGTATATGTGGATTATTCAAGTGTGTTTGACTTGGTCAAGTAAAATGGGTTGGTTAAGCGGGCAAGTATGTACATTGGTCTAGCGTGTAAGACCTGGTCATTTATAGGTGGATAGGTCAAGGGTGTTTGATCTGAACAAGTGGAGATGGATGTGTCAAGCGTGTTTTACCTGGTCAAGTACATGTGGATTCGTCAAGTGTGTTTGACCTGGTCGAATAGATGTGCGTTTGTCGAGTGTAGTTGACCCGATCAATTAGCGGTGGATTGGTCAAAGTATGATATTTACTTGTGGCTTTATTGCAGCAGCTTCCTGCCATTCGGCGACATTATGGCAGTTTCATTCATTCTATGTGGCTGCAGGGATATGCTGATCACCACATCCCTAATGGAATTATAATGACATTAGTCTTCGCTTGAAAGGGAGAAAATCTATTGGGATTCACGTCACTCCAAACGATGCAGCATTGATGAACATTGTGCCATACTGTCAATACGTCACGATTATACCCACAGCATTAACAACATACGCCATCCGTGTTTACTCTCACCTGAGGTGTACTAGCTACATATTCATACATCATCCAAGTTACCCTAATCTGAGGTGTACAAGTTACAAGTCATCCAAAAATTTACCCCAATCTGAGGTGTACTAGTCATATATGCATACGTCATCCATGAATATCGGCTCAGTTAATGTGCGCCAAATGGTGCAGTTGTGCGTAGCTTACAAATAATTAGAACTACATGGCGTCATTGACGACCAAACAGTGTAAAATATTGGGGCTTTCTCCACCGTATTAATCGCTGTTATACGCCACACTTTATCTCCGATAAGCCCTCGCTTCATTAGACAAAGAAAGGTGAGAGAGAATAAAAGTCAACAATGATATCAAACTGGGGACCCCAGAGAACTAGCTCATCCATAGAAATCGGCTCATCCATGCCAATCGGTCATGATGATATCAGCTGGCCAATGGTCAGTTACACTGTAGCGTTATGTTTACAGAGCTAGGCAGCCCCGTACTCTGCTGTATTGGGCAAACCTGTGTTTAATGAGGTCTTTATCTGCTGTATGCTGCATCACTGTGCTGAATGGTGCCTCACTCTTCTGCATTGCGCCTCATTCTACCGTGTAGTGCCTCACTCTCCTTTATAGTGCCTCGCTATGCTGTGTGGTGTTTAATTGTCTTGTATGGTGCATCACTATTTTGTGGTGTGCCTCGCTCTTCTGTAGCAGTAGTCACTATGGTGCTTCACCTGGCTATATTCTGCCTCATTATGCTGTATGGTGCCTCATTCAGATGTATGATGTCTCACTCTGTTGTGCCCCAGTTTGCTGTATGGTGATTTCAATTTACAGTCGAGGCCAGTAGCAAGACCTACAGGCAGTGCGCATATCAGACATAATTTCTCAGCAATAGCTACATGCCCCATATGAAAGATCATTCCCACACTTCCAATCACCGTTCGTTTTCCCTCCACGAGGTTAAATTATGTCTCTTCACAGCTCCGTGAACAACATTTGGGTGCTCAATGTTAGAATACATTGCTCGGATGATTTCGTTGCATGTTAAAATATAAGAGCCAGGTCAAGAAAATTAAACTGCTGCTCTTAACAAACGCCTGTACAAGATAGCGCTAGCATTGACCGATCAACAAAACACCAGAATACGATTAATGCAGAAAACAACATGACCCCATTGGTGCTATATCCTCCAGGGGCGCATGGTTTTACATACACTTGGCAACTGCCCTGATGATATTCGCCCAATGACGGATCTGCTCTGCACTTCGCTAATGCGCAGATACATGATGGAGTTAAGTAGATTGACAGAGTAATATATGTATCACTGTCAATATCTTTGTGGTTAATTAACCGTGACTTATTTAGTGTTAAAGGGGCAGGCATTCTGCATGACGCTCAGCAGAAACCCTTATCCAGTGCCTCGCCAGAAAAGAGCCTTTACAGCCAGAACACGTACATCCCATTGCATGCAAGCCTACCCCTCGGTTTATTTAAAAGGGTAATCACCATGTTGGAATAATAATGTTACAATGTAACGTATCCTGACAAGATCTGCTTTACGTGATCTCCATAAAATGATGACATGTTACACACTGAACCTTATTTAATGCGAGGTTTGCCCTGTGGCTTCTGAATCAGGTGGCTTGCGCTGCAGGCGATTCTTACTTTGCGATGCTTACGTGGGAAAAAATAAAGACGCTATTTTGGACGGTGAATAAAGTGGTAGCGGGACTTAGAAAAATGATACATAGCCACGTGCATAACAACACGAGTAGTGGTAAACAACCCAACAGGAACCCTACGTGGTGAAGCAAACAATATTTGGCCAATACATGCTAACGCAGATTGCGTCTGATCTTAATAGATAATTTATCTAGACGGCAACCGTCGTCAATGCATAATAATTTGAAGTTAGTTTGACTTCCACAATCCTTGAGAGTACGCCAGTGAGAGTTCGCTGATGGATGGTCGAATGGCTTTTAGGTTGTCATGACTTCCTGGTTGTCATGAAACGGTTGATAGGTGGTTGGATGACTCTCAGGTTTTAATAACTCCCAGGTTGTCATGGCTCCCTGGTTGTCATGATACGGTCGTCGACCTTAATCATGCTACCTCTTTCAAAACTCAGCGCATCAAGGAAAATGGGTCATGAACCACTATATCACTGGACAACAACCTATAAACTGCTCATCAATAAAAACCTTACTTAAATCTTCCCATAATTAAATTAACGTATTATATTAGCTCATAACGACGGCTGGAAGTATAAATTACTTTAGCGTATTTTGCATACCATCTGCCGTAGAAATTGTTTAGGGATTAAACGAATTATATTTTCCACTTAGTATTATAGATGAAAGCAAACGTTAATGTAGTCCCTGGTTTACACAGCAAAAAGTTAAAGGTCCAATATGCGTCACAAATTGGGCATCGGCAACTTGTCTTAGCATTGTGCTTAAACAAAAGCCAACATGATATTACCAATCACCAGGCTTCCTCACACTAGGTGAACCTCCATTGCACGAACCTTCCAAGTCGCGCCCTTATTTATACCCTGATTTCGCGTCAATCAAATAAGTGCTTATAAAGTGCTGCTTGCTGGAATTTGAATGTGTAATACCCATGGTGCGCTACGTAATCATCCGAGCCTGTTCAAACCTAAGTGATGGATTTGTGGATGGATGATACTATATACGACTGTGATTTGAAGGCATGGTTAAAAAGTTCCCTTGTTCATCATTGCCACGGTCATTTAATGGGCATTATTCAAACGTTTTACAATGCGCTGTGTAAGGTGCTTTTCTGCAATTTGTTTGAACCACTCTGTCAATTTTGAGCAAGCCGAAATCAAGCAAGCATAAAGCCATGATTAAGCCGGGAAAGCAACAGCACATAAAATACTAAATGCGAATGTATTATACCTAGCGCAGATAGTTCACAACAATGAATATGGACTTCTTGTTTTAGCCTGATTGCAAATCATACAGTTTAGAACAACTATTGTCATTGTCTTTGTGTCGGTTATTCATACATTGTCAAATACGACCATATTTTCTGTCACACATACATGTCTACTGGATGCTAAGTGTAACTTTCTTGTATTATTATTTGAACCAGGTGACATTCATTGACCTATGTAATTCTTTGTTTTCAGGATGATAACGTCTTCTACTACAGTGTCACAGTAATAGTTAAACCTGCTTAATAAGCAATGACGTCACACGACGAATAACGACAACGGTGCGGTGAATTATACGCGTTACCAACGACGCTTACGTGTGACTGCAGGACCCGCATTCAGCTCTGCTAACACGTTAAGAAATGTTATGATCAGATCCTTGTAGCATTTTTTGTGTACCTTACAGCACTCAGAAAATCTATATTCATGTAGTTTTAGAAGGAATAAGTAGGCGAGTGGCGAAATGATGAGTAAGCTATTTTGATTACGCCTTTTATCCCGTATGTCGTCACAGCGATAAAATGGGCACTTAAGTACCATTTAGTGACGGCCTCTAAGTGCTTACCTCGGCTAAAATAAGGTATTTGGTGCTTTCTCCCAGTGAGCGTGCGGCGGTTTATGATTCCGTGATTTATATAACTACTGACGCTTGCTGAGCAGGATGCTCGATGTAGTCAGACTTAGATGTTCGTCATCAACGCATATTGTCATTGGTAATGCACTAGGTATGATGAAAATATGGCTGAGAGCAGAAAGGCAGAAATCTACGACAAATGGGGCAGAACCATATAAATGAGCAGTACTATGTGGCTTTCGTCTTGTGTCAGTCTATGGGCAGTCCATCTTTACAAATAATGCAAACAGTCTGATATAGAAATATCGCGGTTTTGCAGGGAAAGTGCTCAAAAGTTCTTGCAGAAATGTAGTGAAGTGAGAAAACGAGATCTCAAAGAAATATTTAGAAAGAACAACGTGCTCTTTAGGAATACTTTAGAAAAAACAACGTGCTGTCGAGGAACGCCAAGGAAGAGCAACTCACATAGCAAATCAAATAGCATTGCACTGAAGTACTTCACATTCGAGCAGCATTTGTTGTGTCCATGATGAAACGCATTCAGAATACGGTTTCGCTAGCTTGGCAGGGATATAGGGTAATTTATCCAAATAAGAATGTTTTCGTCTACGTAATAACATGAACCTCACCTGGCTAGGCTGATATGGTTAGGCAGGAAAACATGCAAATGGACGTTGCTTAAAAACGTTCATCCACCAAGGTGTATACAAAGTGACGAGCAGTTATGATTCATACGCCATCTCACACAACCTTTTATGTTTTCGACACTGATTGTTTCGGTCTTAAGAAGTGTTACTCACAAGTCCATCCCCCGCTCCTGTAACCGCATATGCATCACACGACACTCTCAGAAATATTGGCTTTCTTCTACGTTTAAACCGAGGACAGGTCAGACATCGGGGGTTTATGCGTTGAACCTGCATACGATGAACATGTATCCAAACATACACCTTGGTATTGACTCGCGATCATGAGAACAAACAGGATTTTCACATTGCCTAAGGGATCAGGTGCACAATTACAGTCAATCATCCAAGAAAAGCAACAGAAGCACAATAGGTAGCGATTAGGAAATGCTGTCAGTATGATAGATCACCCTGGATGATTCCATGATGCTATCTGCGTCTATAAAAGATTAATACCCTCTTACTTGCGATCCACTGCAACTGGTGGTATATATATTTGTACCTCAGCACTGACGCACTATTGGTTTTGATCACCTGTTGCTTTTCATCTCAAGCGTTCTCGTTTGATAATGATTCGGGAATGCTTTTGGATATATCACTTCACCAAGTTACCTAATTATTTCAATACGGTGATGGTTTTAACAATGCGGTGGCTTCGCACTACATTGATCACTCGCTGCTACCGCAGCTATTACCCCAACGTCTTATTCACGTTGCCATTCCCGTGGTCGTACTTAGTAGTGTCTGACTTGGAAGAGGATGTGCGATTTGAAGTTGGATATCCCCATTGGTGGGATGCAATAGTTGTGGCTAATAAACTGTAATTCTAGTTGAATAGTGTTTCTTGCGACTATTCAATCGTTTAATACATAAAAGTGAACGGTGTCAGTTTTTATACAACATAGAAACATCCAGTCAATGCATTGTATGTTTAAGGCAACGCTTCTGTCAGCCACTGTGGTTATAGAAAACGTCCGTGTTATTGAAACGTGAACACCTGACACAACATTTCGGATTCGTGTTGATTCCTGCAATGACCTTCTGACAGTCACCTCGGTATACAGCTCTAAGCGTTGGGCTATGATGGGCTCCACGTGCTGGGAAACAGACAACAACGTGTAGGCGTCATGGATGGCATTATTTAGCAAATCATTGTGGCTGCCACGGAAGATGTGCTAAAGGTAGCAGATTTTCTGAATAATGCATCTTCATGGCAAAACCTAAGACAGTGGTCCATACACAATCCGGTGTTAAATCACACTTTCAGCAGACCGATTGGCTATCGGTTTGAAGATGCAACAAAAGAAGTTATTTAATATTTGTTATGAAATGGGACTCTCATTGCTAATATATATATATATATATATATATATATATATATATATATATATATATATATATATATATATATATATATATATATATATATAGATATATATATATAGATATATATATATATATATATATATATCTATCATATTATATATATATATATATATATCTCTATCTATCTATATGTATATATATATCTTTATATATATATATATATATACATCTATATCTATCTATATATATATATATATCTCTATATATATCTCTCTATATATATCTCTCTCTATCTCTATCTATATATCTCTATATCTCTATATCTATCTCTCTATATATATATCTATATCTATATATATATATATTGTCCGTATAGTTATCATTGAACTCTCGATTTGCCCATCTTGTGAGCTGACGTTTTGTCGTATGTCAGATTATAAAATCAATATAAATTTCACTTGGTTTACCAATTTAGATATTGCTTTGAAATCAGTACTTGCAGACCCACCCGCAGTCAAGTAGTTAAATGTTACTGGAATCGGGCGGATTAATTGGGTTATGAAGATAATGAGGACGAGTTAATCATGGAGATGAAAAATTGACAACGTGTTGTTCACGGAGCTGTGAAGACACTTCATTTAACCTCGCTAATCGCGAATATGAAAATCAGTCTATCTGAATGAGTCATCTGAGATCTTTGTACTGGTCATGACCTAAATGTTGTACTCAGCAGCGCTTGATTACACAGGTCAGGACACGCAAATGTTGATTATACGGGCCAAGTCACGCCAGTGCCATTCGTGATAATTGTTATTATTCATATCAGCTATATCATATACACTGAGACTGTCAATTGTAATCCCTTACTGTAGTAGACGGCCTGCTACTTGGCCATTAACCAAAAAGGCGACATTTGTTAGCTATCGCCGAAGACTGTTCGGAACAGTGCGCAGACGGATCGATTCGCGTGTTTAAAAACAAGTGTACCTCTGTGTCATCAGCCTTACAGCGATGATGAACCTAATAGCTAAGTATACGTAGTGTATTTCTATGAAGTAAACACAACGAAATTACCCAATGTGACGTGAAAGCTTTCATATACAAATCCCGATAGAAATATGACTGATGCATAAATCATCCATTTGTGTGGAAGGCTGGGGTCTTTAAGCTCAATCGCAATACGTCATACAGGGAACTATGATGACATATCCTGGCCATACAGGGCACTGTCATGACAAATTCGGATCAAACATTGCCCTGTAATGACATGTCCTGATCAAACAGGGTACTATCATGATTTATCCTGATCCATCAGGGCACTATTACGAATCATCTTGATCAAGACCAGGGAGGCAGTATGTTCAGACACTAAGCCCAACATCTCATTTAAATCGGCGGCATGTAAACCGCCGCGGCATAGATATGTTCTAGCTTACGTATTGGCGCCTTCGTTTGGTATCCGCGATAACGCGGAAATAACTGAGCTGAATATTTGATCAAGATTTTGATTCATAGTAAGTGCGCCATATTTCTGTTTTTACGCGAAAACGTATGCGACTGGTTGCTTGTTAGGATACCAGTGAGAAGCTGGATTAATCAGCGCTCATTAGCAGTACGCGTCTGAGAAGACAATCATTTTTGTGGAAGGCACTGATGATGTCTACGTGATTCCCGCATAACGATGTGGTGATCAGCATATCCCTGCAGCCACGTAGAATGAATGACACTGTCATAATGTCGCCGAATGGCGTTACGTACTGTGACCGTACTATTTGGAATGTATTTGAGAACTAAGTGTTTTAAAGCCTCAAGACTCTAGCTGACACCTTTAATTGATCAGGCAAACACGCTGGACCAATCCACCTCTTCTTGACCAGTTCAAACACGCTTGATCAATCTACCTCTACTTGACCAGGTCAAACACCCTTGTCATGTACGTTCATTCCAGCCCTCGATAACTGCACATCCTTCGGTAATAATGCAGAGCTCAAGACGATTCAACGTATTTGTTGAGCTTCTACTTCAGAACATATGCAAGCTAACGGATCTCGTGGTATACATCGCACCCTTTGTTGCGCGACCAAACGGTTACTGGTCTACTGACGTCACCGAAGTGACAATCTATTCTGCAGCTGCTTATCGCATGGTAAGTGCGCATTCAATCAATTGCTAATCGCATGTAATGAAAGGCAATATTGTTGTACTAATTGGGAAAGTGACCTTTGCACAGATTGTCGAGCTACTTCATCTGAATGGCAAATTTAATCAGTCGTTATGCAAGAGTATGGCCGGAAATTTAGAAAAAACGATGGTTGACATTCCCGGCTCTGCCATACATAACAACTGTCGGTACTGTAGCTATTATATATAATTACATCACAGCACACATCATGGTAATATAGGTCGGGCGGTCATAGAGAGCTACTCTTGATTCTTCCTTCACATTACTCATATATCATTGCCTGTTTGACCATCATGCTTTGCGTACATCCCATATTTCATTTCTAGGCCTTGAACCTTATTCATTCATCTAAACAGTGACATTCATCAGTTCTTCGTTATCCTTGCAATCTGACATGGTCGAAACAAATGCTGCTCTCATAATTATGCATGAATGATATTTCACTCCAATCATTGTGATAATCATCATGATATTAATGTTATCTGAATGATAACTGAATTCCACGAATCACTTCTTGCTAAACTGGACGCCATATACATGACTCGTGCTTGTTAAGGCTGCCAAAACACATATACACCAGGGAAAATTAGTATATGGGTTCAACAGGATGATGATCATCTGTGTCTCCCACAAAATTAATATTGGTCGTCTCGCCAATTCCGCTTGGGCTAGAACCTCGACCAAATACCTTACTTATATATTGGGATCATGTAATAACATTTGGAACATCGTCTAGATATAGAAATATAGCCATTATTGCTGCTACGTAGAAGTAAATAGATAAAAACTTTGATACCTGAAAGTTGTAGGGACGGGTAATTTAGCATTAAATTTGCCATCGATGTTATAGCCACTAATATGCTGTATTATAACGGATCTGTATTATAATGCACCAGGCATTATGGTAGTGTTTATAATCACATACCCGTCGCCCAATCAAGTAAGTGAATGAACTTATTGCTACTAGAGCATCTCCATGGTCAAAGCTTGCTGCTACGTGGTCTCCCTGGCCCCAACTTACTGCTAGAGGGCCTCCTTGGCTGTCAGATATAATAAACACACAAAAGCGATATGTATAACACTGATATGTACCGCAAAAGCATATACCTTATCATGCCCTTGATGTACAGCGGCACAGGGGTAGCATGATTCGGAGGCGGACGGGAGTCTTGACTGTCTGTTAGTCGTGCATACAAGCTTGTGGGAGATTGCTGATTAAGTGGAGCACCTCGGTTCAAACAGTGCTACCCTTCCAACATCGGTACGAAAACATTAAACTGGCTGCCAATTTGATTGTCTATTAATTCATTCATCCGTGTATTTTCTATCCTGTTCGCCATGCTCTAGGAGTAAACACCTTTCGTGTTCCTAGGGGTAGTCTTGCAATAGATTTATTCTGACAGCTCAGATGAAAGTGCGTGAGAATGTGTTCCCCGCATGCCTCGGAGCAAACTGCGCCAGTATCGGTTCCTCCTGCCCACTAAGATCTTTCTTGGTAACTGCTGAGTGGCACATGTAGGTGCGTAATGCAGTAAGTGGCAACTGTAGAACTATATATGCTTGCAAATCAAATTATTATTTAGCTATCCAACTTTGAGCTATATAAAGCTATGATGTGGGATATTAACATCCCTGATTGAGCTATATAAAGCTATGATGTGGGATATTAACATCCCTGATTGAGCTATATCAAGCTATGATGTGGGATATTAACATCCCTGATTGAGCTATATAAAGCTATGATGTGGGATATTAACATCCCTGATTGAGCTATATCAAGCTATGATGTGGGATATTAACATCCCTGATTGAACTATATAAAGCTATGATGTGGGATATTAACATCCCTGATTGAGCTATATAAAGCTATGATGTGGGATATATTAACATCCCTGATTGAGCTATATCAAGCTATGATGTGGGATATTAACATCCCTGATTGAGCTATATAAAGCTATGATGTGGGATATTAACATCCCTGATTGAGCTATATCAAGCTATGATGTGGGATATTAACATCCCTGATTGAACTATATAAAGCTATGATGTGGGATATTAACATCCCTGATTGAGCTATATAAAGCTATGATGTGGGATATTAACATCCCTGATTGAGCTATATCAAGCTATGATGTGGGATATTAACATCCCTGATTGAGCTATATCAAGCTATGATGTGGGATATTAACATCCCTGATTGAACTATATAAAGCTATGATGTGGGATATTAACATCCCTGATTGAGCTATATAAAGCTAAGATGTGCGATATAAACATTCCAATTTGAGCTATATGAAGTTATGATATCAGATATTAACATCCCACTTTGGGCGATGCGATGCTCTGATGTGGGATATTAACATCCCACTCTGAACTATGTAAAGCTCTGATGTGGGATCATCACCAAGGTACTCGTTTGATGAGTTTGAACGCGTATCAGTAATGCTCTTGATATGAAGAGCTGAGGAATAATAATATCATTTACCTTTTGGCCTTTTTTATGATTATATAGTGGTGGTAGCTACAGTTAAACACCCATCATGTAGAGCCGCTATTTCCTCCAGATTTCAAGCAATTTAAATGCGATCATATCCATTAAATGTTACTAGGCTGACAACTGCATTATCTATGTTTAAGGAATCAGTCGCTCTCACTGAAAAAGAAATATTGTTGTAATCGGTAACGACGTTTAGTTTCATTTGTTTGCCAAATGACAGCTCTTACTTGTAAAGGCGCGGTCACTTTTGGCTGCTGATAACAGAGCCAAAAGCACAAGGTTTGTGTGACGGTGTTCCGTGCTTGTCTAACAGTTAATCGTTATCAAAAACAAGCATCTCTACTCGTCACAGGCTGATACACTATCTCGGTGTTTCATAAACGGATTGGTAGAGCATCTTTCGAGGGGCAAGGTCATGAAAAGGGGTATTATAGCGAAATATTCTGATGTCAAATGTCAGCCAATCTACCGAGCTGATAAAAACAGTGTAAATACCTGGTGTATTGTAGGTTATACATTGCACACCAGGGCACAGTCGCTCAGCAAATTGCCGTTAGAAACAACGATGTATATGTTGCAGGGAATACAAATAATAGTACAGATATTTTGTTCTAATTTATTCGGTCTTGTTAGTGAGATTCTTGTTCATTGATTTGGTGAATGGTCGTGATTGGTCGTCTGTGTAAAAGCTTGACACTATTTAATGTGAAATGAAATGCATGAATAATAGGTCGATGCTGGTAGGTTCCCATAGCTACCTCTTGAAATTATATATCCGGGAAACCCCATTGGATTTTCGAGGGCTGACTGACAGTAATTTTGGCATGATATCCTTCAGGCAGTGGGTATATTATATAATTACCGAACCTCGAGTTGCTATCCAAACGCTAGGTTATGTTTGGTTATGTGGTCAAGGGTACATGTGTAGCAAATGACCCTCACTGGTCCACTGCGATATTTGTTCATCAGCTTGAAAACATTTTTATTCCGATCAATCACAATATGAATAAAACATGTCACTGACGTAACCCATGTAGCACCTGATGCATAGCTTTAGAAATATCCTCTAAAATGAACACACTTGATGTCATTCTCTCTCTATCTCTTTCTCTCCCACTCTTTCTCTCTCGCCTTTCCGCTCTCTCTCCCTTTCTCTCTCCCTTTTTTTCTCCCTTTCTCTCTCTCTCTCTCTCTCTCTCTCTCTCTCTCTCTCTCTCTCTCTCTCTCTCTCTCTCTCTCTCTCTCTCTCTCTCTCTCTCTCTCTCTCTCTCTCTCTCTCTTTCTCTCTCTCGCTCGCTCTCTCTCTCTCGATATATAAATATATATATTTATTTATATTTATATATATATACACAGATATATATGTATATACATATATATATACATATATACATATATATATATATATTTATATATATATATACATATGTATATATAAATATATATTGATATATATATACACTCATATATATATATATATATATATATATATATATATATGCAATCATATATACAAATATATATATATATATACAACATGTATTTATATATATATATTTATTAATATATATGTATAAATATATACGCATATATATATATGTATCTATATATAAGTATATATTTATATATAATATATATACATATATACATATATATATATATTTATATATATATATATATATGTATATATATATGTATTTATATATATATATAAATAAATATATATATACATATATATTTGTGTGTGTTTGTGTGTGTTAGTGAACCCCATTGAATACTTTTCTTAGGTCCAATACGCAACTATGGAGGCTGCTATTTAATTACGTTCAATAGCGTATTATTGGAGATCAAATGTACAGAAATAATCAACATTTGGCTTACATATGATTAGATCTTACACCTAACGAATCGCACTATATGATGCATTTCCATAGTAATTATCACAACGACTTGGAGATAATTGTATTCTTCTTGCATAACAAGCATCGCAATATAAACATATTTGCCTGCCAAACGTAGAGACGTGACCATAAGGCTAAATGGTACACCATAATAATGAACCGACGTAAACTAACATAAAATGGGTCGCAATAAGATATTTCCTGGCTTCCATGACCTTTGAGGCTGCAAATGAGAGCAAGCAAATCGCAATTATGGGATCAGACGTGTCAACCAAGTTCCGCCTTACCAACAAGGCAGAAGTATATCAGTCAACCAACTTCGTTACCAACAAGGCAGAAGTACACCGCTAAACAAGTCCCTTTGTTGTAAAAAAATGATTGTAATCGACCAGTCCTGCAATAAAAGCGTGCAGTGAGAAATGAGAACACCACTATCATTCCACGTCTTACTTTGTGAAGGGCCAATATTTTTCCCATTACAGGGGCGTGTATGGCTAACAATAGGTATGTGGTAAACACCGGCTTTTTATATGATCGAATGGCACGTGGCATACTATTAAAAACCTCCTACGTTTATTAAACTAGGTAGATTCCTATCAACTTCTGTGGCTTGAAGATGTTATTCGCTGGAAGCAGCAAAAGAGGATTTATTCAGTCCAAGGGTACCTTGTTATAGGTAATACAAATGACGTAGTGTTTGTTATTTGTAAGTTAGGCAAAACTGGACCACTTGGTGCCAATTAACTTGCCCAGTGATGTGATTCTTATCTTAGATTGTGGTTTGTGATTGCTGCGGTTTGGATCTTCGGTAGTGGTTCGTGATTGTTGAGTTTCTGATGTTAGACAGTGGTTCGTGATTGCTGCGGTTAATATATTCAATAGTTTTTCGTGATTGCTGTGGTTGTTGTCTTTTGAAGTGGTTCGTGATTGCTGTGGTTGTTGTCTTTGGAAGTGGTTCGTGATTGCTGTGGTTGTTGTCTTTGGAAGTAGTTCGTGATTGTGGAGGTTGTTGTCTTCGATAGCGGTTCGGGATTGTTGTGGTTCTTATATAGGATTGTGGTCTGTAATTGCTGTGATTCTGGTCTTCTAGATTACTGTGATATCAACACTTCCTAGATCCTGTTTCGCCTCGTGCTCTTTAAAGGCCGTAATATTTGTCTTCATCGTTTATTGTCTTTAGAAAAATGAAAGTTTATTGCTAGCGTAATTCAATGCGTTTTGTCGTCACAACAAAGTCCTTGGCAGCTTGATGAACCGCAGAGCTAAACATTGTATATTATAGGAAGAAGCTTGAGGCAATAGACTTACTCCAGCCGATCTTCTTCAGCAAGACCTGCACACGAACAATGGTCTCATTCCGCTTTAAAACGATCCCCTCAATGGTTCCCATTTCAACTGTAGCAAATCACCCTTTCACTACATGCCAGACTATATCTCCTCCAGCTCCTATAATTGAACACCTTATTCACCCAGTTTGCTTTGGTCGGCACATGAAATACATTCGGGTTAGCATGGATGACGTATGAATATATGATGAGTACACCTTAGATTAGATTTTCTGCCTTTGAAGTGACGAATAATGTCATAACAATCCCATGAAGTGAACACAACGAAATTCCCAATGTGACGTGGAAGCTTTCATATACAAATCCCGATAGAAAGAAGAAGGATGCATAAAGCATCCATTTGTATGGAAGGCTGGGGGTCTTTAAGCTCAATCGCAGCATGTGCCACAGCTTATAATGGTGTCGACCATCTTAACCACACTTATACGTTAACGCCCCTACCCAGTGCTACCCCTGGTGCTTCAATAATTGTGTCTGCATCACACCATGAGGAACACCCCGGGCACCACACACAGAGCGCTGGACATGTATCAGGAGTGTACGCAATTAATATGTCCCGCGAAGGCTTTATCAGATGCTCTGTGTGATGTTCTCTGCATGTCTGTCAGCTTGCCTTTATCATTAACAAGCAGCTCCACTTATCGAATGTTGGTTGGTGCATCATCTCTGGTGTTTCAAAAATGGATCTGCAGAGAATCTCATCTAGGGGCTTAACACATCATACAGGGAACTATAATGACATATCCTGGCCATACAGGGTACTGTCATGACAAATTTGGATCAAACATTGCCCTGTAATGACATGTCCTGATCAAACAGGGTACTATCATGATTTATCCTGATCCAACAGGGCACTATTACGAATCATCTTGATCAAGACCAGAGAGGCAGTAGCTTTAGACACTAAGCCCAACATCTCATTTAAATCGGCGGAATGTAAACCGCCGCGGCATAGATATGTTCTAGCTGACGAATTGGCGCCTATGTTTGGTATCTACGGCGATAACGCGGAAATAACGGAGCTGAATATTTTATTAAGATTAAGATTCATAGTAAGCGCGCCATATTTCTGTTTTTACGCGACCGTATGCGACTGGTCGCTTGTTAGGATACCAGAGAGAAGCTGGATTAATCAGCGCTCATTAGCAGAACGCGTATAGGAAGACAATAATTTTTGTGGAAGGCACTGATGATGTCTACGTGATTCCCGCATAACGATGTCGTGATAAGCATATCCCTGCAGCCACGTAGAATGAATGAAACTGCCATAATGTCATTTACGTTCATTCCAGCCCTCGATAACTGCACATCCTTCGGTAAAAATGCACAGCTCAAGACGATTCAACGTATTTGTTGAGCTTCTACTTCAGAACATATGCAAGCTAACGGATATCGTGGTATACATCATACCCTTCGTTGCGCGACGAAACGGTTACTGGTCTACTGACGTCACCGAAGTGGCAATCTATTCTGCAGCTGCTTATCGCATGGTAAGTGCGCATTCAATCAATTGCTAAATCACATGAAATGAAAGGCAATATTGTTGTACTAATTGGGAAAGTGACCTTTGCACAGATTATCGAGCTACTTCATCTGAATGGCAAATTTAATCAGTCGTTATGCAAGAGTATGGCCGAAAATTTAGAAAAAACGACGGTTGACATTCCCGGCTCTGCCATACATAACAACTGTCGTTACTGTAGCAATTATACATAATTACATCACAGCACACATTATGGTAATATAGGTCTATAGTGTTTATATTCAATTATTAAGTACAGGAAAGAGATAATTGTGTCTGCACCATTAAAAAAGACAAGCAGCAACAACAAACATTACATTAAGCTGTCAGCATGTGACGCGGTAATCAGTGAAATCAACATGATCTGAAAAGTTGAATAAGTCCTAATCGGTTTTTAATTTGATCTAATGTCAGTTAGCTGTTGCCTAAATATTGGTATATCGATGCCCAGCTACTTCCCACTCCTTGTAAGCGGTCACTGTGACCCGTAGTTGTACAGCATTACATAGAGTTGTGCCTTGCTGAATCGTCCTCTAAATGTGCTGCATGGGAATGCTGAATGCTTGCCAATGCAGTTGATATTGGACAAGGAGTGCACTTAAACACCTGGGATTTGTTTATTCTATGAATACCGTAACACATACATTATCATATCGGGCGGTCATAGAGAGCTACTCTTGATTGTTCCTTCACATTACTCATATATCATTGCCTGTTTGACCATCATGCTTTGCGTACATCCCATATTTCATTTCTAGGCCTAGAACCTTATTCATTCATCTAAACAGTGACATTCATCAGTTCTTCGTTATCCTTGCAATCTGACATGGTCGAAACAAATGCTGCTCTCATAATTATGCATGAATGATATTTTACCCCAATCATTGTGATAACCATCATGATATTAATGTTATCTGAATGATAACTGAATTCCACGAATCACTTCTTGCTAAACGGGACGCCATATACATGACTCGTGCTTGTTAAGGCTGCCAAAACACATATACACCAGGGAAAATTAGTATATGGGTTCAACAGGATGATGATCATCTGTGTCTCCCACAAAATTAATATTGGTCGTCTCGCCAATTCCGCTTGGGCTAGACCCTCGACCAAATACCTTACTTATATATTGGGATCATGTAATAACATTTGGAACATCGTCTAGATTTAGAAATATAGCCATTGTTGCTGCTACGTAGAAGTAAATAGATAAAAACTTTGATACCTGAAAGTTGTAGGGACGGGTAATTTAGCATTAAATTTGCCATCGATGTTATAGCCACTAATATGCTGTATTATAACGGATCTGTATTATAATGCATCAGGCATTATGGTAGTGTTTATAATCACATACCCGTCGCCCAATCAAGTAAGTGAATGAACTTATTGCTACTAGAGCATCTCCATGGTCAAAGCTTGCTGCTATGTGGTCTCCATGGCCCCAACTTACTGCTAGAGGGCCTCCTTGGCTGTCAGATATAATAAACACACAAAAGCGATGTGTATAACACTGATATGTACCGCAAAAGCTTTGTGAAGCATATACCTTATCATGCCCTTGATGTATAGCGGCACAGGGGTAGCATGATTCGGAGGCGGACGGGAGTCTTGACTGTCTGTTAGTCGTACATACAAGCTTGTGGGAGATTGCTGATTAACTGGAGCACCTCGGTTCAAACAGTGCTACCCTTCCAACATCGGTACGAAAACATTAAACTGGCTGCCAATTTGATTGTCTATTAATTCATTCATCCGTGTATTTTCTAACCTGTTCGCCATGCTCTAGGAGTAAACGACTTTCGTGTTCCCAGGGGTAGTCTTGCAATAGATTTATTCTGACAGCTCAGATGAAAGTGCGTGAGAATGTGTTCCCCGCATGCCCCGGAGCAACCTGCGCCAGTATCGGTTCCTCCTGCCCACTAAGATCTTTCTTGGTAACTGCTGAGTGGCACATGTAGGTGCGTAATGCAGTAAGTGGCAACTGTAGAACTATATATGCTTGCAAATCAAATTATT
This sequence comes from Urechis unicinctus, assembly GCA_034190875.2. Lineage (NCBI taxonomy): Eukaryota > Metazoa > Annelida > Polychaeta > Xenopneusta > Urechidae > Urechis > Urechis unicinctus. The sequence goes on from CM067351.1 coordinate 16,130,210, forward strand.
TAGCTATCCAACTTTGAGCTATATAAAGCTATGATGTGGGATATTAACATCCCTGATTGAGCTATATAAAGCTATGATGTGGGATATTAACATCCCTGATTGAGCTATATCAAGCTATGATGTGGGATATTAACATCCCTGATTGAGCTATATAAAGCTATGATGTGGGATATTAACATCCCTGATTGAGCTATATGAAGCTAAGATGTGCGATATTAACATTCCATTTTGAGCTATATGAAGTTATGATATCAGATATTAACATCCCACTTTGGGCGATGCGATGCTCTGATGTGGGATATTAACATCCCACTCTGAACTGTGTAAAGCTCTGATGTGGGATCATAGCCAAGGTACTCGTTTGATGAGCAAATGTAATGCTATTCATAACAGGCATTGGTTACATTATGAAGGATTTGTTTATATATAGTGGTTGTTTTAATACCCATCTTTAAGTCAAGCAGACCGTAGGGTGGGTGACCAGCTGTGAGTGCGCCTGCCTGGCCATGTAACTGATGCGTAAGCCATCCTATTCTCCATTTGACTATGCCTATCTGGCGTATTATGTGAAGCCATCGAAGTGTTTGTCGGTTGTGGCATCTTATGAAACCTGCACTTGACGAAACAACGAGCTCACCATGTAGAGTATTGTACCGCTAGCTGTTGCATTAGTTGATATTACATTGGCAAAGCTGAACAGCAAAGCTCCTCACTACGACTCAGACTTAAGAGTGACTCATTCTCAATATTGCGTTTCCTGCAGAAGCGGATAGTCCTCGTTCAAGTATAACACACAATCAACAGCTTGTCTTGGCAAACACATTATCTGCTATTGCATGGGATTTGTTACTTTTTAAGTACCTTATGGCGTCATCACGGTCTGCTACATCATGTTTGATAAAACAGGCTTCACGGTGTTAATGGTGGTTCGCACACCACAGCACAATGCGTTCTAATGGCTTTGGTGGTTAAATAATACTGGAACTTGCCACCCCCGACTCGAATCGTCCCAAGCAGGATATTGGAAAGCATGCCGACATTATTTCCACATTAAAGCAGAGATAACTAGGTGAATGATAATTACAATGGTCAGCGAAATCGTGACTCAAATGCCACGATCTAGGTTATCCAAATGGTAGCAATGGCCATCTTGATATGAAGAGCTGAGGAATAATAATATCATTTATCTTATGGCCTTTTTTATGATTATATAGTGGTGGTAGCTACAGCTAAACACCCATCATGTAGAGCCGCTATTTCCTCCAGATTTCAAGCAATTTAAATGAGATCATATCCTTTAAATGTTACTAGGCTGACAACTGCATTATCTATGTTTAAAGAATCAGTCGCTCTCACTGAAAAAGAAATATTGTAGTAATCGGTAACGACGTTTAGTTTCATTTGTTTGCCAAATGACAGCTCTTACTTGTAAAGGCGCGGTTTACTTTTGGCTGCTGATAACAGAGCCAAAAGCGCAAGGTTCGTGTGACAGTGTTCACTGCTTGTCTAACAGTTAATCGTTATCAAAAACAAGCATCTCTACTCGTCACAGGCTGATACACTATCTCGGTGTTTCATAAACGGATTGGTAGAGCATCTTTCGAGGGGCAAGGTCATCAAAAGGGGTATTATAGCGAAATATTCTGATGTCAAATGTCAGCCAATCTACTGAGCTGATAAAAACAGTGTAAATACCTGGTGTATTATATAATTACCGAACCTCGAGTTGCTATCCAAACGCTAGGTTATGTTTGGATATGTGTTCAAGGGTACATGTATAGCAAAGGACCCTCACTGGTCCACTGCAATATTTGTTCATCAGCTTGAAAACATTTTTATTCCGATCAATCACAATATGAATAAAACATGTCACTGACGTAACCCATGTAGCACCTGATGCATAACTTTAGAAATATCCTCTAAAATGAACACATTTGATGTGCTCTCTATCTCTTTCTCTTTCTCTCCCACTCTTTCTCTCTCTCTCTCTCTCTCTCTCTCAGGCTCTCTCTCTCTTCTCTCTCTCTCTCTCTCTCTGCTCTCCTCTCGCTAGGTTATATATTTATATATGTGGTCAAGGGTACATGTGTATACATATGACCCTCACTGGTCATATGGCGATATTTGTATATATACATATAGATATGAAGATATGTTTTATTTCTCGATATATCACAATATGAATATATTTATATATACTGACGTAAATCATATATATAAATATATATAGCTATATAAATAGAAACAGTATTTATATATATATATATTTATTAATATATATGTATAAATATATACGCAAATATATATATATATATGTATTTATATATCTATGTATTTATATAAATATATATCTACACATATGGTATATATATGATATATATATATATATATATATATATATATATATATCTATATATATATATATGTATATATATATATATAAATAAATATATATATACATATATATATATTTGTGTGTGTGTGTGTTTGTGTGTTAGTGAACCCCATTGAATACCTTTCCTAAGTCCAATCTCGCCTATATCTATCTCTCTCTCTCTCTCTCCTATCTAAAATATAACTATGGAGGCTGCTATTTCATTACGTTCAATAGCGTGTTATTGGAGATCAGATGTACAGAAATAATCAAAATTTGGCTAACATATGATTAGATCTTACACCTTACGAATCGCACTTCATGATGCGATTACATAGTAATTATCACAACGACTTGGAGATAATTGTATTTTTCTTGCATAACAAGCATCGCAATAGAAACATATTTGCCTGCCAAACGTAGAGACATGACCATAAGGCTAAATGGTACACCATAATCATGAATCGACGTAAACTAACATAAAATGGTTCGCAATAAGATATTTCCTGGCTTCCATGACCGCTGAGGCTGCAAATGAGAGCAAGCAAATCGCAATTATGGGATCAGACGTGTCAACCAAGTTCCGCCTGAACAAACGAAGGGGCATAGATCAGTCATACCAGCTTCGTTACCAACAAGGCAGAAGTATATTAGTCAACCAGCTTCGTTACCAACAAGGCAGAAGTATATCACTCAACCAGCTTCGCTACCAACAAGGCAGAAGTATATCAGTCAACCAGCTTCGTTACCTTTGTTGTAAAAAAATAATTGTAATCGACCAGTCCAGCAATAAAAGCGTGCAGTGAGAACTGGGAACATCACTATCATTCCACGTCTTACTGCATTAGTTTGTGAAGGGCCAATATTTTTCCCATTACAGGAGCGTGTATGGCTAACAATGGGTATGTGGTAAACACGGCTTTTTATATTATCGAATGACACGTGGCATACTATTAAAAACTTCCTACGTTTATTAAACTAGGTAGATTCCTATCAACTTCTGTGGCTTGAAGATGTTATTCGCTGGAAGCAGCAAAAGGGGATTTATTCAGTCCAAGGGTACCCTGTTATAGGTAACACAAATGCCTACAAAGTGTTGCACACTGAGGTCCAGTAACAATACATTTCAAGCTAGTGCTCCAATATCTTAGGTGGTAAAATGTGCAATGGGATATAAGGACAACGACGTATTGGTTAAAATATACCCATTTGAAAAATAAATATGACGTCATTTTTGCATTCAAAAACATTCGGCGAGTTTTGAAAATTGACCTTTAACAAATGTGCAGCAATAATGGTTTCGTTGCATTTGAAGGTAGACAAGGGAATCATTAGACAAATCAACTTGTGTTATTGGTCATTTATTGCCATAACACTCCTTCCACAAGCCCAACAGCATAATGTCTTGTTCAAATACCCTTTTTACGCAACTTATACTTACATGCATATTTCATAATTTGAAAATCCGCTTGTGACAATAGCATAAAGTGATTAATGGCACATGCCAATTTACATATATAACGGGATAGTTTGTTATGACTTAGAGGTATCAGCCACATTCAGTTGCTTGTGTATACAAACAGACCGATCAGTTAACGGAATGCTGACATTAATCAATCTTCATTTTACAGAGTAGGGTAAGTTGGCAAAAACATATATAAAATAAAAAGCTGAAACTGACTATCGTCACATATTACAGGCGCATTAATTTGCATTGCCACAAAAAGCCGTCAGCAAGAGACTGGCTAGAGGGCCAATGGCTAAAATATACTTATGAATAATATTTAAGAGACAGAAAAGTAAGTGAACATAACCCGCTGGTTGTAACCACACGATAGTACTTTATAGCATTTCGTGGCGAGGTAAGCACATTGGTCATTGGCGTGCCGAAGTCCAATAAGCTGTTGCTTCTAGCATGTTAGGATAGATGTGACGAGCTGTCTCTCATCAAGGCATGATACTTATCGTTAATCACATGCATTGTACCTTATCAGGATATTCGGGTGATTAGTAATCACAAGCTGATAGCCACTGAGATCGTGTGTTTTGTCTGGTGATGAACAGTTGCAGATATGATTACACATTCAACTGCGTGCTCAACAAGTTGCAGTCTGTGGACAATCTCGCTGTTCTTTCTCATGTCGGCTGTGATAGCAGCTTCTGGTTAAACACGACCTAGTCATTGTGTTACCAATATATGTTCGAGAAACTCTTGAAATTTAGCCAAATCTGAAACTTTACTATAACTTTGGTATTAGTCCATTGTGATCGGTGTTCATAAATGTTAACGTCGCAATTCTAGGATTTCCTAAACAAAACCGTTCCTTACCTTTGAATAAGTGCACATAACTGTACAGTAATCTTATTTCTAACGTAGCAGTATATAGAAATAACAAGGTGGTATCTATTCACCATCAATGCAAAACCCACTCCATTGTATCCCTGCCGCAATATTTCTATGAATTAGCTCCTGGATGTTTTGGTTAGTAAAATCAAAACACAGTTATTTTATTTTTAATTGGGGTAGACCAATGCTGATACTACTATGCACGATTTCACCAAACAGCTTAGATCCCGCTCCATCCTCTGTCAGTGTGGACTCTAAGACATGAACGGTCGCTAATGTAGCATTACATCGTATGGTAGTGTTGACTTTAGGACGTGAACAGTCGCAGCAGCAGCATTACATCGTATGTTAGTATTGACTCTAGGAAGTGAACGATCTCAGCAGTAGTATTACATCGTCTGTTAGTATTGACTCTAGGAAGTGAACGGTCTCAGCAGTAGTATTACATCGTCTGTTAGTGTGTAGTGTAAGTGGTGAAAAATCACAGCAGTACTATTGCATCGTCTGTTCGTGTGTAGTGTAAGAGGTGCAAGGTCACAGCAGTAGAATTACAATGAAAGCTGTGAATTAAACATAACTTAATTAATTATGAAACACAACAAGGTTATGTACGTCGAAAGGTCTGTGAACAGTTTCCTGTATCTCGGCTTATGCTGAAGAGTATTTCGCCGTAGTAAATGGCGTAGATGTTAGATACTAATTACGTCGCGAATTGCAGAGGTTACTCTACTCATCCATTGATGTCGTCATCTGGATGGTACATATCGGCAGAAGAGCGCGGCATGATAGTATACTCTAATCCAGCCTCGGTCAGACCTATGCAAACACAATGAGGTCAATGTAAACGTTAATCTAAATATATTGTAGTCTACGTATCTGTACTGTTCGTTGGATCGTCTGTCAATTAGATATGCTTTGCTTTTTGTAACCTTTGTACCAAACTTAAGTCAGTGGGATACATGAGACTTAAGTCAGGCGAACGTTTGTCCGACAAAGCAATAAGCAAACCGCATTAGGATGAGCCAGTCATTTTCACTCAAGCCACAACTTAAAGGGCAAGCGATGTTATTTGTTTGCGAAAAAAATGGGTATTTCTAGCATTTGAATTTGGTAAAAGAGTCAGATGACGTATCCGTCATTTTGAGTTTTTGTCATGATGTAAGCGAATGAATACAGCATTCGTTATTGGCTGTGGGGGTGGGGAACGAACTAAAATTAGCGTATTTCTTGAAAAAATAAACAAACATGCCTGTGACGACATATATAAACATAGGTCATATAGCTGTTATTTTATCAAAACAAATGCTTCAGACAAACCATATGCGTGGAAAAGACGTGGACAATATGTGGACTGCTAAATGCCTATTGTCGTACAGAATGAAACCATTCGCTACCTATTAACTACAGCGTTCAATCATATGTCATTGTGGGCCACCAAATTCTGCATCAACCTCTAGCTTTTATGAGGGCCAGGTTTAACACATGACGTTTGCCGCGCGAATTTGCTATGGACTGCGAAAGAAATTCCTCAGGCTGACGTAATGTTACTTTGCCGGTGTGTTACCTTCACGGCGCCTATGATAGTTTACCTTGTCGGTGTTCTTACCTTCACGGCGCTTATGATTGTTTACCTCATCGATGTTCTTACATTCATGGCACCTATGATGGTTTGCAACATTGCCGGTGTCCTTACCAGCTTAAAATAACGATAAACGCTTCACATTTATGTGGCAAATCAAACCTGACATCTGCACTTATGTTCATCAAATGCAACCATTCCTGAATAATATTTAAGAGACAGAAATGTAAGTGAACATTACCCACTGGTAGTAACCAAACGATAGCACTTTACGGCATTTCGTGGCGAGGTAAGCACATTGGGGCATAACTAAATGGTCATTATTATTTTCATTTCAGTAGATAACCAGCAATAGCAGGCAACTTCCCCAGAATCCCCTCGCAAGGTTTGTTAATGCAACTGGTTACAAGCCTGCAACTGTGCTTATCATTGCTGCAACTGCTTTGATGCCAGCATCTTTGGACTATTAGACACAAAAAGACGACTTGGGGACGCTTTGAGATGACACTGTGGAAGCTCAATATGCGCATATTTTGCAACCACAGGGCGACGCTTTGACGCGGAAGAGGCAATGGTTATATGGGTTGTGAGGATGCAACTGATATATTGATCACAGCGAAGTGGATTTTTATGGAGCTTTAGTGCAAAGCATTATCACGCTTCGCACAACGCGTATTCACTGCACCAGCCAACCGGAATGAGTCTCTTGAGACAGTCGTTGTGAACATATCGGCCATTTCCATTTGTCTGCTAAAAGTACAGGCTATAAATATAACATTGACGTGCTTGGCCGGGTCCCATAATGACATGAACGACGGGGATGGTGTTTTATTTCTTATCGATGCGTAAGACTGAGTGTTTCAAGGCGCTGCATCAGTTGATGCTGTAAAAAATTAGGAATCCCAAGTCGCGATAACGAACATACCTCGTGTTTCACGTAGAATGACTTGGCTTACCTTGATTGTATCTTGCGAGTTGTTAAGTATGGAGTATACAATGCATTAAAGTGATGATCAATATCTTCGTTATGGTCATCATTGTAATCAATCTTTGTACATGTAAATGCATCCTTTGAGACATACGTTGAAAACTGTCATTATCGCTGACTTCACTGTGAGTCTGTTAGTTTCACGGCGCTCCTCATCATCCACCTGAGGTACATGCATATCTAACCATACAAGTACAGGGCTGCGGTCAGTTATCCCCTTTCATGAAGGCATATGTACTGTGACATTGAAGACATAATACATTCGGACACCAAAAATGATCTAATGCTTATTAAATCTATGTTATAACACTTTCATAAGTAAAACCTAATGAGTGATTATCCAACACGTTGCAAGAGATTAAACATTTCTGCTCCAGGGCCAAAATGTGAGGGGAATTGGCTAGAATTGAAGTCCGTGTTTAAGTCACTTATAATAATTACATTATCAACAACCATGCAAGACATTATAGCTGCTTTGACGTGGGCTAAACAGCTCGACATACTCATTGGTAGGGACATACCTTTGATTAACATAACATGGCATATACAAATTGGTTTATCCCATCACTGGACAGGTTTATCTCATTTGTTGGCAGCTTTACATAATCAGTGGACAGGTTTATCTCATCTGTTGGCAGCTTTACATAATCACTGGACAGGTTTATCTCATCTGTTGGCAGCTTTACATAATCAGTGGACAGGTTTATCTTATCAGATTGCCGATTTATGACGTTGGTGGGCTGGTGTATCACATAAGTGGGAATATCGTCCGTGGGAAGGTATAAATCCTCAGTTGGCAGGTTTATATCGTCAGTGGGAAGATCTACATCCTCAATGGGCAGGTTTCTTTTACCATTGGGAAGGTGTATCATATCAGTAGGCAGGTTTCCATCATCAGTGGCAAGGTATATCACATCAGTGGGAAGGTTTCTATCGTCAGAGGGAAGGTGTATCATCACATCAGTGGGCAGGTTTCTATCACCAGTGGGAAGGTGTATCACATCAGTGGGCAGGTTTCTATCATCAGTGGGAAGGTATATCACATCAGTGGGCAGGTTTCTATCACCAGTGGGAAGGTATATCACATCAGTGGGCAGGTTTCCATCATCAGTGGCATGGTATATCACATCAGTGGGAAGGTCTCTATCGTCAGTGGGAAGGTGTATCACATCAGTGGGCAGGTTTCTATCATCAGTGGGAAGGTATATCATACCAGTGGGCAGGTTTATATCGTCAATGGGCAGGTTTATCTCCTCAGTGGATATGTTTACGATGATTGCATAAAAGGTAAATAGGTGATCAAACCAGATAACGAATACAAATATTATAAGCATCGCATAAGTAAGTAAGGTTATAATAATCGTTTAGGTTAAATCTCAAGAGTTGTCGGAACCAGCGTGTAAATTCGGTCTGGCTGTTGTTACAGTATAGAGCGACTACCGATATGCTTGTTACTCACGGTTGCATTTTGGGTAAACGTATCTTCTACTCGCATAATTCTAGAAATTGTCAAACCTTGCTATGTTATTACTTGAGGTTATACGCCTTGTAATTTATCTGCAGAGACAGAGCTTCATAAAGAATTACTACACCATTAGTTCTATGATGATGAAGAAAGCGAATCAAATTTGTCCACAATGCGTACTGCATGTTGCTTGTCAGATGGCCACACCTCTTCATTGAAGTCAGTACGACTCCTAGGCAGCAATGCACTATACATCCCTGTTAAAAAGATGCTAGACGTCTAGTCCTTCCTTCTCAGGCATAGTCACAACGGTAAAAATGAAAATCCAGCCGCCAGAAAGCGATTGGCTGAGCGAAGGTGGTCGATGGTTTAATCATACTTACAGTAAATTATGATATACGGGACAATAACCCTTCGCTGGCACCCAGTTGATAGCACTGCTCGTCCCTGTAAGCGAAGGTAAGCAATTTATATGCAGGACCCAGCAGTGATTGGTTCGCTGGCGTCACAGATGGCACCATGTCATCACCTCTACTATAGTATGCCTCTATAACAGAAATGTGAGGTAGCAATGAGTGGCAATGGGAATTAGATGACGAATGCAGAATTTAGCAGAATGGCAAGCAAGTTTCTTAAATTCAAAGGCGAATTTTGGTGTGATATTCAGAAAGCGTAAACATCCTTATCAAATCTTTTTTCCGCGGAATTTTTTTTCATTAAAACACTAACCCTGATCTAATACGTAGTGGTAAGACATTTGCACAGGGCCGTCCATATATATGATCGATCATTGTAAAGAACGATTTGAAGTTCGTATATCCAAGGATGATAAATAAAAAACAATCGGCGATCTTTATAGTCAATACTCAGACACGGGTAAAAATGTTACTCTAGCACATTTGAACCCGTCGCAGTATTAAGATATTGTAGCGCGGACTATATTTTTGTACTGCCAATCATATTTTGAAACGCATTAAAAAGGGCAGCATCTTAAAACCCAACCGCATTGACGACATTTCTTGTAGCAACAAGCCTATCTCGTGAGCGGGGAGAGGAATAAGAAGAGTTCGCATACTAGCCATGGTGCATTAAAGTATTGCTACTTCACGTTGTGAAAATGCTATAGCATTACACTATTGCTACTCTTCTTTGTGTTCACACTGTAGCATTAGATCATTGCTACTCCTATCACATAATTGATGGTACATTCTGTGTTCATACAACATCATCACAGCATTGCTACCCCTATCGGTGTTTGTGTTATATCATTAGGCTGTTGCTACATCTCCATGTATGCATGCAACAGCATTACAGAATTGTTATTTCCCTCTGTGATCGGGCTATAACATTACAGCATTGCTACTTTTCTCCGGGTACAGGATAAAGCAGCGCAGTATTGCTTCTCCTCTCTGTGTTCGTGTACAATGGAATAAGAAGGCTTCTGATTTAAGTACCAAAAAACAATAAGCCGTGTATATAGGATTCTGTGCGTGTGAATATAGGATTCTGTGCGTGCGTCCCTTGCATTGGTGTCACATCCCTCTATGAGGTCCACACCAGACGCACCAAGCGGGAACCAGGTCCCAGGTTCCTCATGGTAACCAGTGAAATCAATGTACGCTGAACAGGTTCTGCTTTGTGCACGTAACGATTTACGTTGAACTACCAACGCATAGCGGCTACTGATTGGTGTGTTTCCAGCGATTCTATACCAATATTTCTGTTAATGACGCAACCATTGGCGGTTTTATTTTATATCCCAGATGGTCAACGTAAGTAAGACGTATGACGGTTAATGTAGCTGCAGGTTGGGGCTACTGAGGCGCTCTAGCAGCGAGACGGGGCGATGGAGGCGCACTGGCAACAAGTTGGTGCCATGTAGGCGCACTAGAAGCAAGTTGTGGCCGAAAAGGTGCACTGGCTGCAATTTGTCTGTGGCCGCACGTTCACTTAACTGGGCGACGTGCTGGTGGTTATACAAACATTCTTACAACAAGTCTGTTATATTTCTATTGATTAGTGACCCCATAAAAGCAGGAGCTTCCTATTGAAAATGAAGCACTGAAGTCAATGCTTGCATCTATGTGAATCTTGCCTTCTTATTTAACGATTATATGTTGTTTTAAATGCTATTTGTATAGATGGACCCTTTGCACGCTACACACATCACATCCAGTGCGTGATATCGACCACGGCGCACAATACAACTGCTGAAAAAGCAGATTGATGAAGACCATGGACTATGGCAGGTCAGGTACTGACGCAAACCGTATGTCAACATTATTTCTTGGTGTTCTATGTGGCATCACCACGTCCTATCACCACGATGCATTAGTTCGCGTTAATGTTGCGTCAAGATTGGGTGCTAATTTGATTAACTTTGAACGAAAGTTTTAAGCGGTTTAATCGTGAGTTAAGCTGCCGACAAGCATTTAATACTAATTCCGCTCACGAATATGCTAGTTATATATAAATATATATATATATATATATATATATATATATATATATATATATATATATATATATATATATATATATATATATATATATATATATATATATATATATATATATATATATATATATATATATATTACAAACGCGACCTTAGGTAGACACAAACCGCCAACCCTTCGTAGACTTGGGTCCACGAAAGGATATACTACTATGTCCACATAACGTCACGACACTATAAAAATATTAGAGAAAAATATTGGTATGACCATTTAAATATGATAGTCTGGTCTTAATAGCGTATAAGGGTAATCTTACCCGAATGATGTCTTTGAATTATTGAATATTATGGCGAAATCAAATCTTAACAACTTACCATTCGTTGACCCGAGTACCTCCAATATTCCCTTATAACCATGTTATACTTTGGCCCAAATGGTTTAAATAAATTAAACATGAGCGTAGAATTTTATTTGAAGTATCAAAGATGAAATTTTTTATAATTTCAATTTCGAAAAACTGCATTTACTATTATTTTGTCTATCTACATATACCAATAGTTCATTATGTTCAAATGTACAAAATTATAATATATACGGAAATATATATTTATATATATATATATTGTATATATATATATATATATATATATATATATATATATATATATATATATATATATATATTATATATATATATATATATATATATATATATATATATATATATATATATATATATATATATATATATATATATATATATATGTAAATATATTTAAATATATGGAATTTCAAAGGATCTTTTGTTATAACATTAATTGTATTAAACCCATCCTGTTATCGTACGCCATAGTCTATCATTTAGTGCAAAGCTACTATTATTACACTTCGAGAACCCATTTAATCGAAAGAAACGTTTCACATTTGGTCGGCATGTTACATGCAGCACATAGTGTAGATAAATATGTGCTTGTGGAGCCTAAACACACGCATTTTGCTGGCATACGCAATCAAGATGAATGTACGTTAATTGTCCAAATAAATAGACTCTCTGCTCGTCTGCCTCTCAATCTAAAATACTGTACTCATGAGAAGTTGAATGGAATTGCGAAATGTCTTACATTGAGTTATATCTAATTATGTACGTATAATATATTTTCTACCAAAATTATTATTAGCATTCACTCTCATTTGCAATGATAGCCTCATTTCATTACAAATATGGAATAATTATTGCAACTACTTCTGTTGTACCATCTCCAAACAAGTGGACTATTTGTCTGGTGAAAATGTTATTTGAAACAGGGGAGTGTACGGACCATTCTCATAGGTTTAGCCAGAAAGATGTTTGATTCAGCTAACCTGCTACCTGTAGTCGCCATAATTTGCTAAATATTACCATACATGACACCTACATATTTCCCAGCATGGGGAGCCCATCATAGCCCAACGCTGAGAGGTGTGTACAGAGGTGGCTGTCTGAAGGTCAATGCAGGAATCAACACGAGTAAGGAATGTTGCGTCAGGTGTTCACTTTACAATAACACGGACGTATTTCTTAAACACAGTGGCTGACAGGAGCTTTGCTTGAAAACATACATTGCAGTGACTGGATGTTTCTATGTTGTATAAAAACTGACACCCTTTACTTTTATGTATTAAACGATTGGATATTGGAAAAAAACTCAATTCCACTAGAATTGCCTGCTTTTGTATCCGCAACTATTGCATCCCAATTATGGGAATATCCAATTTCAACTCGCACATCTTATTCCAAGTCAGACACTGTTAAGTACGACTATTGGAATGGCAACGTGAATAACACGTCGGGGTAAAGGCTGACCGGTATCGGCGAGTTATCAATGAGGCGCGAATCCACCGCATTGATAAAACCATCAACGCATTGAAATCCTTCGGCAACTTTGTGAAGTGTTATATTCAAGAGCATTCCCTGTTCATTATCGAACGAGTACGCATGAGATGACAAGCAACAAGTGATCAAAATTAACAGTAAATCAGTGCTGAGGTACCAATATAAATACTACCATGTGCACAGCTCATCCGACCGCCGCAGTAATGAGTCATATGTGATAATTTTCCCCGCTGTTTTCAAGATAAACCTTGCGAAATGTCATTCAATAGAGTCGCATCCAAAACGCGCTAGTTGTGTTCAAGTCGAGTGCAGGTGGGATCGGGATTATAATAGTATTATGCAAGTAGACTCATTAGTCAGATCTGGGCTTGGAACATTTAAACGTAAAAGAACGCCAATATTTCTGAGAGTGTCGTGTGATGCATATGCGGTTTCAGGAGCGGGGGATGGACCTGGGAGTAACACTTCGTAAGGCAAAAACAATCAATGTCGAGCATAGAAAGTTGTGTGAGTTGGCGTATGAATCACAGCTGTTCGTCACTTTGTATACACCTTGGTGGATAAATGTTTTTAAGCAACGTTCATTTGAATGTTATCCTGCCTAAACAAATCAGCCTAGCAAGGAGTGGTTCATGTGATTACGTAGAAGTTAACATTCTTATTTGTTTCATCATTCTCACGAGAAATACTGCTCTAATATGAAGTACCTCAGAGCAATGCTAATTGATTCGCTTTGTGATTCGATGTGTACGAGTTGACCTTCCTTGGCGTTCCTCGAGAGCACGTTGCTTTTCTAAAGTGTTCCTCGAGAGCACGTTGTTCTTTCTTAATTTGTCTTTGAGATCGCGTTTCCTCACTGCAAGACATGTATGTCATATTGCTGAGATTTTTGAGCACTTTCTCTGCAAAAACTCTTTTATTTCTATATCAGACTGTTTTCATCATTTGTGAAGATTGACTGTCAATAGACTGACACAAGAAGAACGCCACATGCTACTATTTATTTATATGGTTCTGCCCCATTGTTTCCTACATTTCTGCCTTTCCACTCTCAGTCATATTTTCATCAATGCTAGTGCATTACCAATGATGATATGCGTTGATGACGAACATCTAAGTCTTACTACATCACGAATCCTGCCCAACAAGTGACAGTGGAGTTTGTAAGCTATATAAATCACGGAATCATAACCTGGCGCACGTACACTGGGAGAAACCGCTGAATTTTTTTTTTCAGCCGCGGTTAGCACTTAGAGGCCGTCTCCAAATGGTACATAAGTGTCCATTTTATCGCTGTGACGACATATGGGATAGAAGGCGTAATCAAACTGTCCTTGAAAATAGCTCACTCATCATTTCAACAATCGCCAGCTAATTCCTTCCAAAACGACAAGCATACAGATTTATTGAGTGCAGTAAGGTACGGAAACATGCTACAAGGATCTGATCAACACAGTTGAAGACACACAACTTATGTTGCTGTCTAACGTGTTGGCAGAACTGAATGCTTGCCCAGTCAAAAATAAGCGTCTTTGGTAATGCGCATAATTGACCACTCCATTGTCGCTATTTGTCATGTGACGTCATTGTTTATTAAGCAGGTGTAACTATTAGTGTGACACCGTAATACACGACGTTATCATCTTGAAAACAAAGAATTACATGGGTCAATGAAGTCACATGGTTCAAATAATAAAATATAGTTACACTTAGCATCCAGTTGACATGTATGTGTGACAGATAATATGGTATTTGACTATGCGCGAATAACAGACACAGAAACAATTACAAGAGTTGTTCTAAACTATGTGATTTGTAATCGGGCTAAAAAAAGAGGTTACAGATTCATTGTTGTGAACTATCTGCGCTTGGTACATAATTCATTCGCATTTAGTATTTTATTTGCTGTTGCATTCCCAGCTTAATCATGACTGTATTCATGATTGATTGCAGCTTGCTCAAGAATGTCAGAGTGGTAAAACAAATTGCAGAAAAGCACGGTACGCACCGCTCTGTAACATGTTTGAAGCCAAATAAATGACCGTGGCAATGATGAACAAGATAGCATATACACGAACTGTTTAACCATGCTCTCGATTAGCAGTGGCATAAAGTATTCAAATATGTCACTTATGTTTGAACAGACTCGGAGATTTACGTAGCGCACAGTGGGCAATACACATAGGAAGAAGGGAGCGATATGAGGATGCATTCAGACTAAGCAAAATTATTAATTGTAGCAAATCTCCCTGCATAAGAAGTAAGATAAGTTAGGCTTTCCAATTCAGCCAAAAGATTATTGACTCACGCCTCTGTAGAGGCATTCAAATTCCAGAAAGTACTAGCTTGACAAGCGCTTATTTGATTGACGTAAAATGAGGGGCAATGGTTGGGTATAAATAAGCGACTTGGAAGGTTTGTGCAATGGAGGCTCACCTAGTGTGCGGAAGTCTGATTATTGGTTATATCAGGTTCGCTTTGTTTAAGCAAAATGCTAAGACAAGATGCCGATGTCCAATGTGTGACGTTAATTAAATCTGTCATTTTTTGCTTTGTTAACCGGGGACTACATTAACATTTCCTTTCACCTAAAATACTAAGTGGAAAATGAAATTCGATAAATCCCAGAAACATTTCTACGGCAGATGGTATGCAAAATACGCTAAAGTAATTAATGCTTCCGGCCATCGTTATGAGCTAATATAAGGCGGTTATCTAATGATGGAACGATTAACGTAAGGTTTTTATTGATGAACAGTTTAAAGGTCGTTGTCCAGTGATATAGTGGTTGATGACCCATTTTCTGAGCTCAACGACCGTATCATGGCAGCCAGGGAATCATGACATCCTGGGAGTTATTAACACATGTGAGTCCTGACAACTTGCGAGTCATCCAGTCATCAATCAACCGTATCATGGCTACCTGGAAGCCATAACAACCTGGGCGCCATGACAACCTGGGAGTCATTAAAACCTGAGAGTCATCCGGCCATCTATCAACCGTATCATGACAACCTGGGGGCCATGACAATCTGGGAGCCATTCGACCATCCATCAACGAACAATCAGAGCGGAGCCCTGTAGAGCTATTCAATATTTATACCAGCTCTATACCAACTCAATAGCGTTCTCTCAAGGATTGTAGTAAAACAAACTTATTATGCATTGCAGAAGGTTGTCGCATTGATAAATTATGCATTAAGATCAGAAGCAATCTGCGTTTCCTTGTATTGGCCAAATATTAACTTTTTGCTTCATTCTTCCGAGGCGACACAGCTGCGCTCTTCATTTGCTGTGCAAACTTGTATGGCTGAGATGAACAAGCGGAATTGTTGGCTTCACCACGTGGGGTTCGTGTTAGTTGTTAACCACTACTCGCGAATACCAGGTGTGCTAGTTGTGATAATGCCCGTGGTCATGTATCAGTTTTATACATCTCGTTACCACTTTATTCTCCATCAAAAATATCGTCTAAATTATTTTTCCATGACAACATTGCAAAGTAGGAGTCACGGGCAGTGGAGGCCATCTGATTCAGAGGCCAGAGGGCAAACCTCTTATTAAATTAGGTTCAGTGTGTAACATGTCATCATTTTATGGATATCAAGTAAAGATGATCTTGTCTGGATACGCTACGTTGTAACATTATTATTCCAACATGGTGATTACTCAAATAAACTAAGGGACAGGCTTGCATGCAATTGGATGTACGTGTTCTGGCGGTAACGACTCTTTTATGGCGAGGCACTGGATAAGGGTTTCTGCTGAGCGTCATGCAGAATGCCTGCCCCTTTAACACTAAATAAGCCACGGTTTATTAACCACAAAGACATTGGCAGCGATACATATATCACTCTGTCAATCTACTTTGCTCCATCGTGCATCTGCGCATTAGCGAAGTGCGGAGACGATCCGTCATTGGGCGAATATCTTCAGGACAGCTGAAAATATCATACAGCAAACTGGGGCATCAAAGAGTGGTGAGGCACCATACAGCAAAGTTAGGCACCATATTGAAGAGGGAGACACCATATAGCGGCGTAAGACAGCATACAAGACAATGAGGCACCACACAGCATATTGAGGCACTATAACGGAGAGTGAGGCACTATACAGCTGGGTGAGACGGAATACAGAAGAGTGAAACGTGGAGCGTATAATCAGCGATTAATACCGTGGAGAATGCCCAAATATTTCACACTGTTTTGTGTCGTCAACGACGCGATGCAGTTTTTATTATTTGTAGGCTACGCACAACTGCACCTCTTGGTAAACATTAACTGAGCCGATATTCATAGATGACGTATATATATATATGACTAGTACACTGGGGTATACATTAGTTTAAGTAAAATATGGATGGCGTAGAAAAATATAACTTGTACACCTCAAATATGGGTAAAGTTCGATGACGTATGAAAATGTAACTGGTACACCTAAGATTAGGGTATACACAAACCAAGTCAAAAACGCTTGAACAATCCAGATCTACTGACGTCACCGAGGTGTTAATCCATTTCAATGCTACCTATCGGATGGTAAGTGCTTATTCGATCAATTGCCAAGCACCTGAAGTGAAAGGCAATATAATGTAACTAATTGGGAAATTGACCTGTGCACAGATTGTTGAGCTACTTCATCTGAATTGCAAATTTAATCAGTTTTATTTAAGAGTATCGCCGGGAATATAGATTGATTGGTATTCCTGGCCCTGCCATCCATAACAACTGCCGGTAACTGTTGTGTTAATGAAAAGCATTGAGGCATGACCCGGCGAGAGAACATTATATTGCATGAAAAGAAATTAGCCAAAACGATCCTCCCTTGTGTCAATAGATCACCACCATTAGCGCCGGAATTTTCCCACTGACTTACTACAAGTCCTTAATATATATGCATTACAAAATAGTAACCAAATGGCCATGGTAGTTTAATTGCTTTCATAATCCCAGTCCGCTACACCGTGAATTGGTAATTATTGTAGAAATTAGCAACAATATATTGATAGTAAATTCATATATTTTTGCTATGATAGATAGTCGAGGGAAGAAGGTTGCTAAATGGATAAACGCTTAATAAATTAATGAACCTGCAAATGAAGAGCAACGTCACTGCTGTAAATATTAATCATTGACTGAGCTCTTTTGTTACACGATTTACATAATAATTATTAAGTCAATAACAAATGTCGTTAATCGTTCTTATTTTTCTCTGTTGATTTACGCGATGTAACGTTAAGATGATGTAGGAACCATTAGCA
The DNA here is from genome assembly GCA_034190875.2 of Urechis unicinctus. Lineage (NCBI taxonomy): Eukaryota > Metazoa > Annelida > Polychaeta > Xenopneusta > Urechidae > Urechis > Urechis unicinctus. Next base: position 16,148,555 of record CM067351.1, read on the forward strand.
ATTATCTATACATAGTTGGCCTGGAAACGTTATACATATATGCATAAGTTGGCAGAAAATAGCAGCTTTGATCTTACAGAAGCACAGCAGCGACTTTTATGTGTAACGTTTGGTCAGGGGATGGATATCGATAAGCTGTTGTCGGAGCCATAATCATTCCATGCGCTCTCTTAAGGAATACAACTACCCCTTCTCATCTATAGACAATACATGATCATACTGTGATAACGAGCAGAGCTTTGTCGTCGATCTCTCACTTTAAAATGGGTTGTGTTTTATTTGCTACAATACTCGCGCGCCATCATTAATAATTAGCGATCTTTCATTACTGCACGAGTTGCTCCTGGTTGCAATGACGCATATAATACATCCATGCGAACCAATAACCTTGTGGTCATGCATCCCATGGTCTTAACTCGTCTTATAGGATTATGAAACGCTATCACAAGAGCTACCAGCGATGGATTACAATCTCATACATCAGCAATTAATGACTGTGTAGCTGAGCCGACAATCCCCATTTTGTTAGCGGGATGTGGTTGTCGACACGTTCGGGCTCATGTTAGCCTACCTTTAAACGTTGAAGCCATTTATGGCAAAGTTTGGTCAAATAAAACACACACTTTAGGCGGGTCCCAAAATAACTGCTGCAGGATGTCAGTTACAAGCACCTGTCTGACTTCTCAGCTTATACTTTTGGACATCTATTGAGCATATCCACCGTGCTGGACATTCATTGCGTCAAAGCCATCCTCCTGCCTCGTCGACGATTAATAATCCTAATACATTAAACACGATGCGCGATCACTGTTGAACTGTGAGCAGCAATGACTTGCAATCATGGCTTTTGTGTAGAAGTTGGCATATTTTGTGTTTAATTGTGGCTGATATCTATATTCTGCTTCAGCAAGGTCTGCACAGGCACAATGGCCTCAACACGCTCTACGACTATCCCTTACTGAGCATTCTATGGTTCCCATTTCTACTGTAGCCAGTCACCATGTTATCACAAGCCAGACAATATATCTAGTTACTTAACAAGCTCGTATAATTGAACGACTTATTTACCCAACAAATTTACAGCTTTCTGATAATTGGCACATAAACTACACCTCATGTATGCTTGGATAAGCCGCGAATATGTAGCTAGTGCAACTCCGATCAAGACATGCTTAAAAAGCGTATAAATATGTTACCAGTGCACCTCCGATTAGGGTTTACATGGATGAAGTATGAATAAGACACTATTGCACTTTAGATTTGGGTTAACATGGATCACGTGTTAACATGCTACTTGTGCACGTAAGAATAGGGTATGCATGGCTGATGTATAAATATGTTACTAGTATACCTCAGATTAGGGTTAACATGGATGATGTATAAATATATAACTAGAGCACCTCCGATTAGCGTATGCATAGATGACGTATGACTGTATAACTGGTGCAACACAGATTGTTTTAACATGGATGACGTGCGAATATGTAACTAGTGCACCTCAGATTAGGGTTAACATGGATGACGTATGAATGTGTGACAAGTGCACCCCAGATGAGGGTATGCATGGATGAAGTATAAATATGTAACCAGTGCACCTAGGATTAGGGTATTCATAGATGGTATATTAATATGTAACTAGTGTATATGAGATTAGGGTATGCATGGATGAAGTTAAAATTTGTAGCTAGTTCATCTCAGATAACTATGGACGAAGTATATGTATCTAGTACACCTCAGATTAGAGAAAACATGGATGACGTATGGAATATGTGGTTAGTGCAGCAGTATCTTTGTAGTGGGTATTCTGGTGACTTGCTGACAGTGTGTCATAATGTTCATCAACGCTGCCTCGTTTAGAGTGACGTGAATCCCGGTGCATTTTCTTCCTTTGATGTCTAATGTCATCACATCCCAAGAGGTGAACATCCAATGAAATTCCCCAACGCGACGTGGCAACTGTTATATGCAACGGAATGAAGACTGGGCTCTCATGAATAAATTCCTCTAAGCTCAATCGCAGCATGTGCATCTGCACATGATGGAGTCGACCATTTTAATCACACTTATTCATTAAGGCCCCTACTCCGTGCTCCCCGTGGTGCTCCAATAGTTTTGTCTGCATCACATCGTGAGGTACACACCCCAGGCATCACATAGAGCACTGGACATGCATGAGGGATGTATGCAATACATATGTCCCGCTTAGGCTCTGCCTGATGTTAACGTTATTGTGCACTTAATATAAAACCGCTTACAGATAACTTGATCTCGGAGGCAGACTAGTGATGGGGTTGCTTGGTGGTCATGCAAACAAAGAATTGTCTGCCGATAAAATGCCCCTCAGCAAATGTAGTGCTACATTTCCATCTACCAACAAGTTGTCCAGATTGTTTGTACATCGATATCTTAATTCTTGTATTTACTATCCAATTCTCTAGGAGTAGAAACCGTTCATTTTATGTTTGGTAATGTTGCATGTTATTATCAATGACTTACTAGATGAAAATACAAACCCTAAGCGGGTACAAATGACAAACCAATGGTAACTCCAGCATGCTATGAGTCAATCTGCGTCAGCATTGCTGTCCATATTCTCATTCATGTCATTTAGAGCTGGGAAGCACATGCTCTGGTAATGTCCGTCTGAAAGAAAACCCCAACTTTCACAGATTATGCAAACAATGTGCACTCCTAACAACCAGCAAATTATTTACAATGTAAGAGTGCAAGTTAGAGAAGAGAAGAGTTAGACACACTTTATATTTCATTAAAAACACAAGTAAGTGTACTTGCAAGCGGATAAAAACCACTGAAGTAAACGAAACAGAGTAATCTTCTCGCGTTTTTTCCCTAACTTTCTGCATCGTTTTCACTTCTCATAACTTATCAATCGATGTATTATGTACATACCTCTCTAAAATTGACTGCACAATAATTGCATTACATTAGTTGAAAGTAAGCATCGGCGCCAGTATCTACTCCTCTCAGGGAACCGTGCTCTACGCTGCCGCATGGCGATATCAATATTGGCAGAAATATGGCGAAAAACACTGTCAACGAATTTATCACTCATATGTTTATAGTAATTTAAAATCACTTTGGGAGTACTTCTGTTCCTCATATTTGTCTTCCGTCAAAATTGTAGTTAGCATTATCGCTTCAAAAGAATGCATTTCGGATATAGGCTAGACAGGTTATGAATTATGTGGAATTATCGTTCGTCTGCTACATCTGACAAGGGTCATTTTGAGCGATATCGTGAATCATAAAGCCTAATTATTCCACGCTGTTACTTCCACATTGATATGATACAGAGAAAATGATTTATATACTACGCCACCTGGTGCAAGTGAAGCTATACATCAGCCGCAGTAGCATGGTATGTCAATATGCGGTTGATGGAAAGCCGTGAAAGATTAAATGAATTGACCAACATTTATAAAGTCCATTCTCATTAGCTGCAACTTTGATATATGCCTGGTGTTAAGATAGCGTTATTTTGTCACGTAAAATTAGTTGCAACACGGATTTTTTACAAGAATAAGATTGCACCTGCACAAATACGAATGATACCATTTGGAAGTTTAACAAGCACTTTCCTTTCTGAAACACCCAAGATTTTGTGGTTCAAACGGTTTGTATTGCTCAAACAGGCACATTCGCCAGTTTTAGAACAGATGGCAGGTTTTGGCCCTTGAGCTCATATTCTGCGCGGCCTGCCAATATCATCATTGGTGAGCGGGGTACCGGGTTGAAATTCCCTGCTTGAACAAGGGACCAGCGAATCGCACAGGTTTCCCTGTGAGTTTTCAGATATCACATGTATCTTACGGTTGTTACTTCAGCTATATAGTTCTTGTTGTCGCATTGGCTTTGGAGATCTTTATCGTCCTCTTTATGTGCATTCATCATTTTATATTTTTGCGTAACGAGCTCTTAAAGCTGCAGATTTGCGTTTTGCAAAGGTTCCTGATTAGCTGCTACGTGTGCTTCGTAATGATAGTAATAATTTAAGAAAAATTATTGCTTGCATCATCAACAAGTACGTACATATTAGCAATATCACATATAAGGCACACAAACAAAAGGATGTAGATATCTGATGATGAATGGATCGTTACAATTATTACAGCGAGTAAGTAAGTGCACAAAATATATATTGACCTAGCAGTACATAGAAACACTCCATATCTAACATTGTGTAATGACAAAGATTAATATTGCGTGTGCCAAATATCATTTAGTATGGTTAATTTAACAGCAAAGTAACAGAATCTTTTTGAAAGCATAACATGACAAACAGGGTTTAATTGTAAAATAATCTTTTTGCAAAATGGCCAAAGGCACTTTAAAATGATGCACCAGTAACCAATCGTCGTTTTGCCAGGGAACGAATACGTCGGATTTTGTGCCGAGTATCTAAGCTCTGCGTCAGAGCTGCTTTCATCGATCGCTCGAATTACTTTTTGATTTGCATCAGTCAAAGCGTAACTCTTTAGCGCCCCTAAAACCAAGGATTGTATGAGGGCAATGCTGGCCCAGATCGCGCCTAGTGTGGCGTCCGATAGATGAATTGTGTCCCATATATTTGTTAATGCTCCATATACATTAAAGGTAATCGTATTGGGGGAATGTATTGTTATCACGGCTGTGATTCCTCGATCAAGCCCATATCAACTGATACGGCGACTGGAAACACTTGGCCCGTTCTAATGATAACGGGGTACAATGCACGAGATACGTCATAACCTGGAGCCCAGTCAAGCACCTTAATCGTTTTATTTGTCAGTTGCACTATAGGAGAAGAAAATGGTTTCGTGGAAGTATTAATGCAGAAACGTATAATGAGGCAACGAACAAAAGCAAATACAAAGTAGGTTGTAAAATTCATAACTGTTCACAAAGATGGAGACAATTTACTGCTTCAGTTTATTAATTGGCTTTATTTTCGTTTTATCTGCTATGTGCGCAATTTTACCATTTGGAAGTTTAACAAGCACTTTCCCATCACGAAACCGGCAATCTTGTATTTCAGTTCATTTCTTCAATTGTCTCATTGTTTATTATAAAGCTATGCGTGGTTTGCTGAGTTCCTCATTGATGTATGTGTATACACAAAGAGACTTTAAATTCCCCTTCGGACTAGGCAATTGATCAGTTTTAGGATGTGTCATGGGTCGCGGGTGTCGGGTCGTAGTGGTCCTACGAGCTAGAGGGCCTACACTCGCCCCTCTTTCTGAAACACCCAAGATTTCTTGGTTCAAACGGTGTGTATTGCTCAAACAGGCACAGTTGCCAGTTTTAAAACAGATGGCAGGTTTTTGCCCTTAAGCTCATATTCTGCGCGGCCTGTCAATATCATCATTGGTGAGCGGGGTCCCGGGTTGAAATTCCCTGCTGGCACAAGGGACCAGCGAATCGCACAGGTTTCCCTGTGAGTTTTCATATATCACATGTATCTTAAGGTTGTTACTTCATCTATATAGTTCTTGTTGTCGCATTGGCTTTGGAGATCTTTATCGTCCTGTTGATGTGCATTCATCATTTTATATTTTTGCGTAACGAGCTCTGTAAGGTGCAGATTTGCGTTTTGCAAAGGTTCCTGATTAGCTGCTACGGGTACTTCGTAATGATAGTAATAATTTCAATAATTAATTGCTTGTAGCATCAACATGTACGTACATATTAGCAGTATCACATATAAGGCACAAAAGAAAATGGATGTAGACATCTGATGATGAATGGATCGTTACAATTATTACAGCGAGTAAGTAAGTGCACAAAATAGATATTGACCTAGCAGTACATAGAAACACTCCATATCTAACATTGTGTAATGACGAAGATTGATATTGCGTGTGCCAAATATCATTTAGTATGGTTAATTTTAACAGCAAAGTAACAGAATCATTGCGAAAGCATAACATGACATACATGGTGTAATTGTATTTCAGATACCATTCCACCATTTTCACGCCTTGATACATAATACTGTAAATAACTATTTGCGATTTACATTGTGGTACATATAGTACAAATTGTTGTCTAGTTATAACATTGTAGGTATCAGCCTTTCATACAATGATTTTGGCTAAATACCGGAATTTTACTTGAACATAAATAAAAGTACACAATATTCATACACATTTGATTGTGGCATAATATTTAACATCTTAAAAATTGAGTCAGAACTGGTACGTCTATGAGACCCTGTTACTAATCTACAGCATCAATTTTGCAACTTTAGAACTGAGTTAGTATATTTCATGGCAGCATTTCCCCATACTTACAATAAGAAATGCACTATTAGATTATTGAATAATACATTGTTTTTAAGGTGGACAACTTCAACACTTTTCCTGCTTTACATAAAATCATTCCATTTTTAGCCATTTTTCAATTTTACATGGTGGATATGTTGTGACCAAGTTAATTTTCTTTCAAGACGTACTCCAAGGAATGTAGTACAATTTACATTTGTTAATATATGGTTTATTACATACAACGTTTCACTGGGAGGATAATATGCCGACCAGTATTATATATAACATAATGAGACTTTTGTACATTCAATGATAGTTTGTTCGTGTTGAGCCACGTTACAAGCTTATCAAGCTCTTGTTTCATTTTTCGAATCATGTTATCAATATCGTTACCTACAAGAAACATATACGTTTCATCATCAAAATGAATTAAAAGTAAAACAGTTGAGATGGGCACAATGTCATCAATATACAATAAAAACGATATGGGCCCTAAAATGGATCCTCGTGGGACACCACATTTAATACTGCTACACTAAGATTAAGTTGTACCATACGCAATACCTCAAACACCGTAACAGTACAGTTTCCTTAAACAGATATCGTGATAATTGGTATCAACGCTTTGCTGAAATCTACAAATACACCTAGTACACATTTATCATCTTCCTATGCATTGATAATCTTATTCACTAAATATGTCGAAGCCATGTTTGCACCATGATTTTCTCTTAACCCAAACTGACATTCATACAAATTTTCTGCTTATTAACAAAAGCAATAAGTTTATTATACATTAATCGTTCAATATTCTTCGATATGACAGTCAGTACGGAAACAGGTCGGTAGTTATAAATAAATGAATCATCCCCACTCTTAAAAATTGGAACGACTCTAGCTCACTTAGGTTCCTTAGGAACAACTCCATGATTAAACGACAGGTTTAAATATGCACTAATGAAGTCCAAAAAGTTATCTCATCCAGGGCTGGTGGTTTTTAAGAACAGAATAGTGCTACTTCAATTTAAATGATTTCCTCACGTTGTTCTTGTTTATAGTAACATGCTATCGTAATGATCTCATTCAGACTTTTAATCATGCTTTGAAGATTGTTTTTATATGCTTTTTTAGTACATTTTTGGGGATAAAGCGGGACACTTTAAACTTTTAATATACAGTTTATTTTCTACTTGTATAGATATTTTTAACCCTGTCGTTAGCCATGGTTTTCGGTGTTTATAAACAGAGATTGCATTTTTGAAGGAAAGAGGGTGTCAAAATGATCAATAACGATTTTATCACTATTAGCTTTGTACATATTTTACAAGTGGATTTATGATTTCAAAGCAACGCGTTTGGCTGCATCATTCTTAACAACACTGGGGAGTGCTTATGAATGATATCTTAAACATCTTTAATAATACTCTTGGTTTATAATGCCCGTCTTTTGCGACCTTGAATTTATCCGATGCTGAAATATATCTGGTCAATATGTAAACACAAATCTCCAAGCGCCGCTTTTCTCATAGATAGCGTGCAACACCTGTACATAATGGCCATTCATGGAAGATGAGCAACTTTTAAACATTCGTTACCGGGAAAATGATCAATATGTGCGAGCGGGTTGTCTGATATATCGCCGAATGATAGGGTTTTATGAGGCTATTGTGGGGAATTCAGAAGCATAACGCGGTCATTACTTTATCAAAGCATGCATTAAAGATGCATTTTGTAGGCGCCTGGAGAGATTTGTCAGTTGTCTCTATGTTTGACTAGTTGTTAAAATAACACGATAGTAATATTTGTTGCGTATGGGGAACACCATGCTATTGATGATTCTTTGGAATCGGCGCATTTTAAATCTTCCCATCTAGTACTTTAGTGGTGTGTTCTGCATACAGACTGAACTTCTGCATACAAAACTGAATGTTGCACACCTTATGAACCAAATGCATCTTTATGATAGAGCATCGGCGTGTTAGACGGTGCCTACGCGGTTCTCATGGAGTATGAGCCCGTTGGACGGTACAACTGCGGATCTCATGGAATATGGGTGTGCGGGGCAGTGGCATTGCGATTCTTTTGGTGTATTGGTGTGCTTGGACAGCGACACTGCGGATCGCTTTGAGTATGGGCGGCGTCACATCGGAACTCATGCAGCAGTGGGCGTGTAAGACGGTGCCACTGCAGTTCTCTTGGAGTATAGGCGTGTTGGACTGTGCTGCCTTGCGGATTCCATATATTATGGGCGTGTTGGCCGGTATCGCCCCTGTTCTCATGGAGTCTTGCCAATGATCAATTATATATCTGGACAGCCTTGTGCAAATGTCGTACCACAACGGATTGGATAAGGGTTAGTGTTTCATGATAACCATTTCCACGGATAAGGTTGGTGTAGTATTTTACACCCGTTGTTTCGTCGTCAGTCATGTATATCTGATCAGAGACCAAAATGCGCCTTTGCTTTTAAGAAGCTTTCTTGCTAAAACACCATTCTGCTAAATCGATTCTGCATTCGTCATCTGCTCCACACAGTCACTCATTGCTACCTCGTATTGATGTGATGGACGCATCAATTGAAGCGGTGATGGCATGGTGTCATCTGTGACGCCAACGAACCAATCACTGCTGGGTCCTACGACCAAATTCCTTACCTTCGCGTAGGCACGCGTAGTGCTATCAACGGGGTGCCAGCGGCGGGTTTATTGACCCATATATCTTGATTATTGCCATCTCGTTCATGACGAAATAAGTAAGATTAAACCATTGACCTCGCTCAGCCAGTCGCTTTCTGACGGCTAAATGTTCATTTCTGCCGTTGTGACAATGTTTGAGGAGGAGGGACTCGACGTCTAGTATATTTTTATCAGATATGTATAGTGCCTTGCTCTGTTGCAATCGTACTGATTTCAATTCAGAGTTGAGCCATCTGATAAGCTATGCACAGTACGCATTGAGATACAGATGTTAATACACATATTTAAATGTTTTGGCAATACTTACAGTAAAGGTGAATGTCGACGGTTTGCAAATGACCATAAACTCCCAATATGCAAAAACACCATTAACGAATTGTTTACCATCCGAACCGACCCGCCAGAGCCCTTGTTATCACTCATATCATATATTTCATATACACTGAGACTGTCATTTGTAATTCCTTCACTGTAGTAGACGGTCTGCTACTTGGCATTGACCAAAGTGGCGGCATTAGTAAGAGACGACGCAGATAATGTGCATGCTGCTCTATTCTAATAAAAGCACCACACACCACCTCTAGGTCTCTAATGATAGACAGGGCGTAATGTCGATCCACACTATCCGTGGGTTTATATAACAAGTGTATATGTTTGTCATAAGCCTTGCAGCAGTGATAAAGACAAAAGCGCCTGATAACATCAGGTAAATGCTAAGTATCCGTACTGTATTTAAACCGGCCCATCATGGATCAGTGTAGAATACGATGCGTGAGTTCCACCGGCTCAGAAGATCTCTATTCCATCTTCACGGATGGGAAGCAATCACTCATTCTTATCTTAGATAGTGGTTCGTGCTTGTTGTGGTTCTTATCTTAGACAGTGGTTCATGATTTTTCGAAAATCTACTTTAGAACATATGCAAACTAACGGATCTGGTGGTATACATCACACCCTACGTTGCGCGACCAAGCGGTTACTGGTCTACTGACGTCATCGAAGTGACAATCTATTCTGCAGCTGCGTATCGCATGGTAAGTGCGCATTCAATCAATTGCCATCACATGAAATGAAAGGCAATATTGTGGTTCTAATCGGGAAAGTGACCTCTGCATAGATTGTTTAGCTACTTCATCTGAATGGCAAATTTAATCAGTCGATATGCATGAGTATCGCCGGAAATTTTGAACAAACGGCGGTTGGCATTACCGGCCCTGCCATCCGTAACAGCTGTCGGTACCGTGGCTATTATATATAATAACATCACAGCATACATCATGGTAAAATAGATCTATAGTGTTTATATTCAATCATTAAGTACAAGAAAGAGATAATTGTTTCAGCACCATTAAAAAAGACAAGCTGTTAGCATGTGACGCGGTAATCAATGAAATTACCACGATCTGAAAAGTCTTAATCGGTTTTTATTAGATCTTATGTCAATTAGCTGTTGCCTACAGATTGGTATATACACTGTATATCGATGCGCAGCTATTTCCGACTTTTTATAAGTGGACACTGTGCGCCGTAATTGTACAGAATTGCGCCTTTCTGAATCGTCCTCCAAATGTGCTGCATGGGAATGCCGAATGCTTGCCAATGGAGTGGATATTGGGCAAAGAGTGCACTAAAACACCCGGGATCGGTTTATTCTGTGAATTCCACATCACCAACAACACCATATCAGGCGGTCATAGCTACCCTTGATTGTTACTTCACATAACTCATCTGTCATTGAGGGTCGGCCATCATGCTTAACATGCATCCCTTATTTAATTTCTAGGCCTAGAACGTTATCCTTGCAATCTGACATGGTCCCATAATTATACATAAATTATATTTTACTCCATCATTGTGATAATTTTCATGATATTAATGTTAACTGAATGCCATGAATCAGTTCTTGCTTAACTGGACGCCATCTACATGACTCGTGCTAGTTAAGGCTGCCAAAGCACAAATCCACCATAAAGCAACCAGTAAATGGGTTCAACGGGATAATCATCATCTGTGCCTCCCACAAAGTTAGTTGATGTTTAATACTGGTCGTCTCGTCAATTCTGCTTGAGCTAGAACCCCGACCAAATACCTTACTTATATATTGGGATCCTGTAGTAACATTTGGAACATCGTCTAGATTTAGAAATATAGCCATTATTACTGCTACGTAGAAGTAAAAGGATAAAACCATTGATACCTGAAAGGTATAGAGGAATGATAGTTTAACATTGAATTTGCCATCGGCTTTATAGCCACTGATCTGTTGTATTGCAACGGATCTGCCCGGGCAATATGGTAGCTACTATAATCACATACCCGTCGCCCAATCCTGTAGGTAAATGACTACTAGAGCATCCCCATGGTCCCAGCTTGCTGCTATGTGGTCTCCTTGGCCCCAACTTACTTCCAGAGGGCCTACTTGGCTGTCAGACATACTTAACACACAAAATGGAAAACCACTCATTTACTGCCTCTGTGCTTTCCCTGGTGGCCTTACATGGTTATGTGCATCGTAAAACGAGGAATCAGATATGTATACGACTGATTTGTACCTTTGAGAGGCATTTACCTAATCACATCCTTTACGTACAACGGCACACGGGTAGCACGATTCGGAGGCGGACGGGGACTGGTCTGTCTGTTAATCATACAAACAAGCTTGTGGGAGACTGTGAATTAAGCGGATCACCTCAATTAAAACAGTGCCACTCTTCTAGCATCAGTAAGAAAACATTCAACTGGCTTCCAATTCAATTGCCTATTAATTCATTCATCTGTGAATTTCTTGAACAGTTTGTCATTCTCTAGGAGTAACCACCTACCCAGAGGTAGCCTTGTAATAGATTTATTCTGACAGCTCAGATTAGAGTGCGTGAGAATGTGTTCCCCGTATGGTGGGGGACAACCTGCACCAGTATTGCTTTCCTCCTAATCACTAACATCCCTATTGGTAACTGCTGGCTGGCACATGTAGGTGCGCAAAGCAGCAAGAAGAAACTGTAAAACTATATATGCTGGCAAATCAAAATAATTTTTTGCTATTCCACTTTGTGCTTTATGAAGCTTTGGTGTGGGGTATTAACATCCCATTGTCAGCTATACGAAGCTACGATGTGAGACATTAACATCCAACTCTGAATTGTATAAAGCTCTGGTGTTGGATCATCACCCAGGTACTCGTTTGATCAGCAAGTGTAACTCTAGCTATAACAGGCATTGGTTATATTATGAAGGATGTGTTTATATAGTAGTAGTTGTTTTAATACCCACTTGTAAGTCACGTAGACCGTAGGGTGGGTGACCACTGGTAAGTGCGCCTGCCTGGCCATATAACTGATGCGTAAATCATAGTGGATAATATTCTCCATTTGACAATTCCCATCTGGCGTATTAAGTGGAGCCATGGAAGTGTTTGTTGTGGCATCTCATGATGGGCTAATTGGCATGATATCCTTCAGGTCGTGGGTATATTATATAATTACCGGACCACGAGTTGATATCAAAATGCTAGTATATGTTTGGATACAAGGGTACAAGTGTAGCAAGGAACCCTAACTGGTCCACTGCAATTTTTGTTCATCAGTTTTAAAACATCTTAATTCTGAACAATCACAATATGAATAAAACATGTCATTGACGGAAGCCCCTTTTGCAAATGATACATAATTTGAGAAAATCCTCACACTTGATTGCGTTATATGTCTAACTCGTTTAATCCTATCTGTGGGAAGTGACATAACCTGAGCTGACAAATTGATCGATTTCGCGGTAACAGGTGCTCAAAAGCTGCTCTCTTACATTTATGGTCATTATGTACGGATGTGTGCACATTATCTTAGAGATATGTGGCGCCTGAATCGCATAATAAACTAAATTGTGCCATTGCGATGTATTTCTCTTTACTTCGACCTGAAATTCATGTTCGGAAAAGGGTGGGCATTATCAAGCAAGTATTAAGTATGTTGTTGTAAGCTACACACGATATAAATAGCGTACATCTCTGTCCCTCTTTCTGTCCCTCTCTGTCCCTCTCTGTCCCTCTCTCTCTCTCTCTCTCTATCTCTCTCTCTCTCTCTCTCTCTCTCTCTCGCTCTCTCTCTATATATATATAAAATATATGTATAAATAGGACATATACATATATATATTTATATATATATATTTACATGTAAATATATATATATATATATATATATATATTATATATATATATATATATATATATATGTTTTTGAACTTAAACATACACTTATACATTTATATATACAATTATTGATATGCATATATATATATAACCATATATATATTAACATATATATATATACATATATATATACATATAGATAGATATGAATATATATATATATATATATATATATATATATATATATATATATATATATATATATATATATATATATATATATATATATATATATATATATATATATATATATATATATATATATATATATATGTGTGTGTGTGTGTGTGTGTGTGTGTGTGTGTGTGTGTGTGTGTGTGTGTGTGTGTGTGTGGTTGTGTGAGTGTGTGTGTATGTGTGTGTGTATGCGTGAGATAATCAACAATCTGTCCAACGCTCAACCTAATGAAGAAAAACTGCTGCGATATCAATGTATTTTGATTAATAAAATTTATCATTTTGTTGTCAAATTCGTCAGTATACATCTAAGAATATTTTTAACCATTCAATGTATTGATAGTGTATATATTAATGCCTATTGTTCATTTTCGAAACAATCATTTGTAATTACCTTTGCGATATTATATATCACCTCTTTTTTTGTGTCAACGGTCTATCAATATCTAGTGGTGGTTTATTTTATTTTTTTTTCCACCGTAGCACCACTGCTGTCCAATGGACGACCCCAATATTCAAATATACTTACAGAACGGGACATGGAGTGATCACCTAACAGCTCTTTTCCATATAGAACATTTTTTTCTTTAGTCTATCGTACATTATAACCCATAACTGGGAACCATAACAACTGCAACAATAGGACAGCAATAGTTTACATGATGTGCTCTTTCGTAGATAGCTAAAGGTCTCAAAATTTTCTTGAATGACACTTTTAGCAGGTGAGCTGAATAATTCTACCAAATCAAATCCGTTGACTGTCTCAGCGTATTTAACACATCTGCTCTTTAACGGAATAAAAACTACATTATATACAAGGAATAAAAGTTGGCATATATTCAACATATCGTTCATTGCAATGTGACCAGGACTTACAAAGGTCAAACATCGGCGTAATAAGAACACCTACATGATCTTCACCAACATGACAACCAAGATGGACTTTTTAAATATAAACTGTTAATAACATTGGTGATATAACACCACCTTGCTTGACATCGCTTAATGTATGACAATATTTAGAAAAACTTGCATCCCATTCAGTGGATAAGGTTTACCTGTTGCCGTTATCTAGAAGAAGCCTAACCATTAACAGATGCACATCACGCGGTTGTAGTTGCTATTTCATTACGTTCAATAGCTATTATTCCTTTATAGACAGCAGTGCATGATGTTGTAGAATGATCCTGTTGGAATCCAAATTGGAGATCATTTGTGTAGAAATAATCTCAGTTGGGCTTAAATATGATTAAATCTTACACCTTACGAATCGCACTACATGATGCAATTCCATAGTAATAATCACAACAACTTGGAGATATTTGTATTCTTGTTACCTTACAAGCGTCGCCATAGAAAAAGATTTGCCGGTCAAACGTAGGTATGTCATCATAAGTCGAAATGATATACCAGAACCATGAATCGAGGTGAACTTACATAAAATAGTTTGCAATAAAATATTTCCTGTCGTCAATGACCGTTGAGGCTACACATGGGAGCAAGCAAATCGTAATTTTGGAATCAGACGTGTCACACAAGTTCCACCTGATCAAACGCACAAGAATGAATGAGTCTACCGGTTTTGTTACCAACAAGGCAGAATTATATAACTAAAAGGGTCAGTTTGTTGTGACAAAACGATTGTAATCCATCAGGCCTACAAATAACGCGTGTAGTTAGAATGGGGAACACCTCCATCGTTCCACGTCTTACTGCATTACATCAATATGCATTTTTCTTACCGGGAACCTCAAAGCACTGCTAGGTGTTTCACATTTTTAATCCATGTGTATGGGTTGGTAATGAATATATCCTCATAATCAAGTTTTATATCGTTGAATACGTGCTTATCACGCCGTGGTGTTTGACAGTTTGGATTCCTAACTGTTACAACAGAAAGCCTGAATCACTACGTTAGCTACCTGATAAACGAATATTTTAACAAAATAAAACAAGAATAAACCATTGTCGGCAAGCGCTTCGCAATGCACTAGATATAGAAGTTTGATCCAAATAAAAGCTGACATATGATCCAAACATTACAGCACAACTGCGGTGCAACGATTTGTGAAGGGCAAATATTATGCTAACACTTATCTCATTGCAGCAGGTGTGTATGGCTAACAGTAGGTATGAGATAAACTTTGACTTTTTATATTATCGAATGACACATGGCATACTTTTCAAACTTCCTATGTTTATTAAACTAGGTAGATTCCTAACAGCTACTCTGGCTTGAAGATGTTATTCGCTGGAAGCAGCAAAAGAGGATTTTCAAGTCAAAAGGTACCCTGTTATAGGTAACACAAATACATATAAAGTGTTGCACGCTTCAGTCCAGTTACAATACATTTCAAGCTAGTTATCCAATACCTTAGGTGATTAAATGTACAATGGGATGTCAGGACAACAACGTATAGGTTTCAATAAATAGGACGTCATTTGTGCAATCCAAAACATTTGGCGAGTTTATGAAAATTGACCTTTAACAAATAATGGTTGCGTTGCATTAGAAGGTAGACAAAGGAAGCATTAGACAAATCTACTTGCTGTCTTAGTCATTTATTGCCTTAACACAAGACAACCAGCATAATGTCAACAATTTGAAAATACTTTTGCGACAATATCATAAAATGATAAATGACACATCCCTATTTACATATATAACGGGATAGTTTGCAATGACTTTAGGGCATCAACTACATTCAGCTGCTAGTCTATACAAACATGTGCTTTCTTCATCCTGGCTGCAATCCTTCTTTGTAAACAGCAATAGGATAGAGACAAAACCTAATTGTTGTCTATGGTAATTACCACGAGGAAGGCGTATATGGTGTGATCAGTTAACTGAATGCTAGACATTAATCATATCTTCATTTCACAGCGCAGGGGTAAGTTGGCCCAAATATGTATCAAATAAAAGGCTGCAACTAGCTAACATCACATTTAACAGGCGCATACATTCGCATTGTCAAATAGGTGAAAACCATATAGACAAAAAGCCATCAGCAAGAGACTAGCTAGAGGGCCAATGTTTAACATATACTTACCACATAACAGCATTAACACAAGGTCATACTAAGATGGTCATTGGTTGGCCGAAGTCAACGGAAAGTGAAATTGAAATTAGCTGTTGCTTCTAGCTTTTAAGGTGCTTATAAGATTGATGTGACGACACAGTGAGTGCAAGCCAAGCCGTGACATGTTCAAATGTAAGTAATCTGTTGCAGGAAACAAGGTTCTTATATAGATTGCCAAGAGCTGCCTCTCATCAAGGCAAGGTACTAATCGTTTTTCATATGTACCATATCGGGATATTCGGGTGATTCCCACATACATTGAGAGCTTCCTTTCTTGTCTGGTGATGAACAATAGCAGATATGATAACACATTCAACTGCGTGTTCAAAAAGTTGCAGTCTTTGGACACGTACTAGAAACAATTTCCTTATTCTTTCCCAAGTCCGCTGTGACAGCAGCTGCTTGTTAAACACCGCTTAGTCATTGTGTTACCCATATATATTCGGGAATCCCTTTGAAATTTAGCCGAATCTGAAACCCTACTAAACCTTTGGTGTGAGTCCATTGTGATCAATTTTTAGAAATGTCACCGCCGTAATTCTAGGATTTCCTCAACATAACCGTTCCGTACCTTAGAATAATTACAGATAACTGTACAGTAATAATTAACCATTACTAACTCATCACTACGTATCAGTATAGCAACAACTCGCGATTATTCTGCCACTGATTCATACTTACACAATTTAAGTTGGTATCTATTAACCATCAATGAGCCCACCCCATTGTATCCCTGCCGCAATATTGCTATAAATTAGCTCCTTAATGTTTTTCTTTTAGTTATATCAAAGCACCGTAATTTTATTTTGAATAGGTTAAGACAAATGTTGGTGTCAACCATGCATGCTTTCACCCATAAGCTGCAATCCCGTTACATCGTTTGTCAGTGTTGACTGTAAGACGTGAACGGTCATGTAGTAACATAACATCGGCCACTAATGTGGACATCAAGACGTGAACGGTCACAACAGCTGCATTACATCGCCTGCTAGTGTGGACTGTAAGAGGTGAAAGGTCACAGCAGTAGCATTACATTGTCCGTTTGTGTGGAGTGCACGAGGTGAAAGGTCACAGCAATAGCATTATAACCAAAGCTGTGAATTAAACATATCTTTATTTATTATGTAACACGACAAGGTTATGTATGTCGAAAGGTCTTTGAACTACTTCTTGTATCTCGGCTCAAGCTGAAGAGTATTTCGCCGTAGTAAATGGCGCAGACCCTACAGATGAGTTGCGTCGCCAATTGCAGAGGTTACTCTACTCATCCATTGATGTCGCCACCTGGGCGGTACATATCGGCAGAAGAGCGCGGCCTGATAGTATACTCTAATCAATACTCGGTCCGACTAATACAAACACAATTCGGTTAATGTAAAAAGATAATCGAAATATATAGCAGTCCATAAAACTGTACTCCTCGCTGGATCGTCTGTCAGTTAGATGTGCTTTGCTTTTTGCAACCTTTATACCAAACCTAAGTTGGATACATGAAACTTAAGTCAGGCGAATGTGTCTCCAAAAAAACCATAAGATAAGCCACACCCTGCGATAAAACCGCTATAAGATGAGCCGCACCCTCGAGAAAACCACTCAAGCCATTACTTAATGGCAAGCGACGTTAATTGTTTGGGTGGGCAATTCCTGCATTTGAATTCGGTTAACGTGTCAGATGACGTATCCGTCATTTTGAGGTGGTATCATGATGCAACAGTATGGATACAACATTCGTTATTTCCGTGGGTGTGGGGAACCACCTAAAATTCGCGTAGTTCTTGAATAAATAAACCGACATGCCTGTGCCGATATATATCAACATATATCATATAGCTGTTATTCTATCAAAACAACTGCTTCAACCAAACCATATGCGTTCCGGAGATGCAGTGACAACATGTGGACTGCTGAATGCATATCGTCGTTAAGACTGCAACCTTAGATTCATCCATAATCATCGCGCCATCCGCTAGTTATAATTGCAGGGGTGTTCGTTTACTCTCTTCTTGAGCTCCTGAGATTCTGTGCTCCAGATACGACCATGATGCTCCAGATACGACCATAAGAGAGATTCTTCTATTATGTGTGTATTAAAAGAGTATAAAAAACTTTCATGGTTGTTGTTTATAAAGTTACATTAAAGAGCATCAATTGACAGAACACTGATCACGATGGTGGTTTGGCAGCCAGGAGATAAAACCCAAGTTCTTTGTCTTCTTATTCAACTCATAGTGAGCTATCATATGTCATGGTGGGAAGCATCAAATCTGGCTGGATTGACACAGAGTGAAATTACACTGATAACGAATGAAACTTGCTGGAATGTACTTGGCAGCCAGGAGATAACATCACCCAAGTCTCTTCATAATCTTCTTCACAACTCATATTAGCTGCGCCTCATACCGACCTTCGGGAAAAGCTTTGGTTGTGGCGCGCTAATGAAGATGCATCAACTTTCTTGATGGCGGAACCTGCATGGGATGGTTTGGACAAACTTTGGCGTGATGGTTTATTTAAATCATGATATTACCTTTGCCTGTGTTTTTACCTTCATGGCGCCCATGATGGTTTATTACCTTTGCCTGTGTTTTACCTTCATGGCGCCTATGATGGTTTATTACCTTTGCCTGTGTTTTTACCTTCATGGCCCTTATGATGGTTTATTACCTTTGCCTGTGTTTTACCTTCATGGCGCCTATGATATTACCTTGCCTGTGTTTTTACCTTCATGGCGCCTATGATGGTTTATTACCTTTGCCTGTGTTTTTACTCATCTTATGATGGTTTATTACCTTTCTTGGCACCTTCAGGATGGTTTATTACCTTTGCCTGTGTTTTTACCTTCATGGCGCCTATGATGGTTTATTACCTTTGCCTTGTTTTTACCTTCATGGCGCCTATGATGGTTTATTACCTTTGCCTGTGTTTTTACCTTCACTTATGATGGTTTTACCTTCATGGCGCCTATGATGGTTTATTACCTTTGCCTGTGTGTTTACCTTCATGGCGCCTATGATGGTTTATTACCTTTGCCTGTGTTTTTACCTTCATGGCGCTTATATGGGTTATTCATGCCTGTGTTTTTACCTTCATGATGGTTTATTACTGTGTTTTTTACCTTCATGGCGCCTTATGATTATTACCTTTGCCTGTGTTACTTATGATGGTTTATTACCTTTGCCTGTGTTTTTACCTTCATGGCGCCTATGATGGTTTATTACCTTTTGCCTGTGTTTTTACCTTCATGGCGCCTATGATGGTTTATTACCTTTGCCTGTGTTTTTACCTTCATGGCGCCCTATGCCTGTGTTTTTACCTTCATGGCGCCTAACCTTTGCCTGTGTTTTTACCTTATGGCGCCTATGATGGTTTATTACCTTTGCCTGTGTTTTTACCTTCATGGCGCCTATGATGGTTTATTACCTTTGCCTGTGTTTTTACCTTCATGGCGCCTGATGTTTATTACCTTTGCCTGGTTTATTACCTTTGCCTGTGTTTTTACCTTCATGGCGCCTATGATGGTTTATTACCTTTGCCTGTGTTTTTACCTCATGGCGCCTATGATGGTTTATTACCTTTGCTGTGTTTTTTACCTTCATGGCGCCTATGATGGTTTATTACCTTTGCCTGTGTTTTTACCTTCATGGCGCCTATGATGGTTTATTACCTTTGCCTGTGTTTTTACCTTCATGGCGCCTATGATGGTTTATTACCTTTGCCTGTGTTTTTACCTTCATGGCGCCTATGATGGTTTATTACCTTTGCCTGTGTTTTTACCTTCATGGCGCCTATGATGGTTTATTACCTTTGCCTGTGTTTTTACCTTCATGGCGCCTATGATGGTTTATTACCTTTGCCTGTGTTTTTACCTTCATGGCGCCTATGATGGTTTATTACCTTTGCCTGTGTTTTTACCTTCATGGCGCCTATGATGGTTTATTACCTTTGCCTGTGTTTTTACCTTCATGGCGCCTGTTTTTACCTTCATGATGGTTTATTACCTTTGCCTGTGTTTTTTACCTTCATGGCGCCTATGATGGTTTATTACCTTTGGTTTTACCTTCGCCTATGATGGTTTATTACCTTTGCCTGTGTTTTTACCTTCATGGCGCCTATGATGGTTTATTACCTTTGCCTGTGTTTTTACCTTCATGGCGCCTATGATGGTTTATTACCTTTGCCTGTGTTTTTACCTTCATGGCGCCTATGATGGTTTATTACCTTTGGTTTTTACCTTACTATGATGGTTTATTACCTTTGCCTGTGTTTTTACCTTCATGGCGCCTATGATGGTTTTATTATGGTGATTTTTTACCTTTGCCTGCCTATGATGGTTTTTACCTTTGCCTGTGTTTTTATGGCGCCTATGATGGTTTATTACCTTTGCCTGTGTTTTTTACCTTCATGGCGCCTATGATGTTTTTACCTTTTGCCTGTGTTTTTTTACCTTTGCCTATGATGGTTATTACCTTTGCCTGTGTTTTTACCTTCATGGCGCCTATGATGGTTTTTTTACCTTTGCATGTTTTTTTTACCTTCATGGCGCCTATGATGGTTTATTACCTTTGCCTGTGTTTTACCTTCATGGCGCTTATGATGGTTTATTACCTTTGCCTGTGTTTTTACCTTCATGGCGCTTATGATGGTTTATTACCTTTGCCTGTGTTTTTACCTTCATGGCGCTTATGATGGTTTGCTACCTTACCGGTAACCTTACCAGATTCTTATAACAATAAACCCAACACATTTATGTGGCGAATCAAACCTGACATCTACGCTAATGTTCATCGAATGCAACCATTCCTGACAACAAAAACTTATTATTTTTTCTCATTGCAGTATATAACCAGCTATTGCAAGTAAATCCCAAGAATCTCCTCGTAAGGTATTTTGATGCAACTGGATACAAGCCTGAAACTGCGCTGATCAGGTCTGTGACTACTTTGATTCCAGCATCTATGGACTATTAGACACAAAAGGACGACTTGGGGCAGCTTTGCGACGACACTGTGGAAGCTCAATATACGCATATTTGCCCCAATCTTACATGCAACCAGAGGATGACGCTTTGACGCGAAGAGGCAATGGTTATATGGGTTGTGAGGATACAAATGATATATTGATCACAGCGAAGGTGATTTTTATGGAGCTTTGGTGTGAAGCATTATCACGCCTCGCACGACGCGGATCCACTGCACCAGCCAACCGGAATGAGTCTCTTGAGATTGCTGCTCTGAACATATCAGCCCTTTCCTTTTGTCGGCTAAAAGTACAGGCTATAAATATAACATTGACGTGCTTGGCTGGGTTCCATAATGACATGAACGACGGGGATGGTGTTTTATTTCTTATCGATGCGTAGGACTGAAAGTTTCAAGGCGCTGCATCAGTTATTCTCTTCATGAAGGCATTCGTACCGTCACATTGAGGAAATAAGACTTTCGGGCACCGAAAAATCATTTAATACTGATTGGATGTGTGAAACCTACTGATTTTTTTTTTATCTAACACGTCCAAAAGGGATTAAACATTGCTGCTCCAGGGCAACAATGCGAGGGGAATTGAATCTAATGAAGTCAGTAAATAAGTCACCTCCAATATTTACATTATCAACATCCATGCAAGACGTTATAGCTGAGTTGACGTTGGCTAAATTGCTCGACATACTCATTTGTAGGGACAGGTCTATCTCATCATGAAGCAGATTTATCACATCGATGGGCTGGTGTATCACATTAGTGGGCAGTTCTATATCATCCGTGGGAAGGGTTACCTCATCAGTGGGCAGGTCTATATCATCTGTGGGAAGAGTTACCTCCTCAGTGGGCAGGTCTATAATATCGATGGGAAGGGTTACCTCCTCAGTGGGCAGGTCTACATCCTCCGTGGGAAGGGTTTCCTCCTCAGTGGGCAGGTCTATATCATCTGTGGGAAGGGTTACCTCCTCAATGGGCAGGTCTATATCATCCGTGAGAAGGGTCACCTCCTCAATGGGCAGGTCTATATCATCCGTGAGAAGGGTCACCTCCTCAGTGGGCAGGTTTGTATCGTCAGTGGTCAGGTTTATCTCCTCAGTGGATAGGTTTACGATAATTGCGCGTATAAAAGGTGATGAGTTGATCAAACAGATAACGAATACAAATATTATAAACATCACATCATTAACTGAGTTGATAATAGTCGTTTCTGTTAAAGCTCGAGAATTGATGGAACCAGCGTGTGAATTCGGTCTGCCTGTTGTTACAGCATAAGGATACGACTACAGGTCGCCTTGTTACTCACGGTTGCATTCTGGGTAAACGTATCTACTACCTTCATAAGTCTAGAAGATGTCAAACCCCGCTACGTTATTGCTTGAGGTTTAACGCCTCGTAAATTATCTGCAGAGACAGAGGTTCATTAAGAATAACTACGCAATTAGTTCTATGATAATTAAAAAGGTGCTATCTCACGTTCTTTTCATATAATGTGGTAGATACCATAAACAGCAACAACACAGCCCTATATCAAATCGATTAAATCATGGTCTTAATGCTTGGCGTCAAACACAAATATAATTGGAATTCACTTCCAGAATTCCCTTGATCCTTCCGCTTAGCAATTGTCATGTGAGTGTCTGTTATCTTGTCAATGACTTTTTATCCGAGTCTGGGACATTGAATGCGAGGTACAGCAAACAACATTACTCCATTGTTGCTATATCCTCCATGGGCGCATGGTTTTACAGACACTTGGTAGCTGCCCTGAGCGATGATATTCGCCCAAAAATTTTGACGGTGAATATAGTGGTAACCATATGTATAATACTGATACACGGCCACGTGCAAAATCACATCATGGTACGCCTGGTATTTACGAGTAGTAGAAACAAACCAACAGGAACCCCACGTGGTCAAGCCAACAATCACTGGAAATTCATCCCGCCCATACATATTTGCACCGCAAATAAAGAGAGCAGCTGCGTTGCCTGGGAACAATGAAGCAAAAAGGTAATATTTGGCCAATACATGGTAACGCAGATTGCGTCTGATCTTAATGGATAATCTTCAATACAGCAACCTTATGCAATTCGTCATAATTTGAAGTTAGTTTGACTTCTACAATCCTTGATAGAACGCCGTTAGGTTGGTGTAAATACTCAACAGCCTCTACAGGGCTCCTCTCTGATGGTTTGTTGATGGATGGTCGAATGGCCCAATTTGTCATGGCTCCCAGGTTGTCATGATACGGCTGATAGATGTCCGGATGGATAACACTCAGGTTTTAACACTGTTTAATGACTCCTAGGTTGTCATGACTCCCAGGTTGTCATGACTCCCTGGTTATCATGATACGATCGTCGACCGTAAATCATGCTACCTTCTTCTGAACTCAGGGCATCAAGGAAAGTATTATATACGTCAAACATTGGACATCGGCATCTTGTCTTAGCATTTTGCTTAAACAAACTTGATATTACCAATCATCAGGCTTCCACACATTAGGTGAGCCAATTTTTCTATCGCTGTACTGATATTTCTTATATTTGCTGTCGTAAACAGAGGCTAAAATCGTAGTACTTCTCTTTTACTTGCTGGCGTCCATAAATGCAGAAATCGCTGCCACCATATTGCAAATAACAGCTATTGTCAGAGAAGCGGAGATCGTTGATCATATATTTCACACGTAGACATAGCCATTTTAACACTAAAACACAGGAAAATGTGTTGCAGCGGAGTCGCATGCAGCAAAATGTTATTGGCCAGTTGCGCATTGTGCTTGATAAACAAATAGAAAAATCATATGTTAGTGACATGCCACAAAGCGAGCATTGGTGTTTGTTGCAAGGCAATGATATGCATGTTTTAGATGCATTTTGGTTCAGACTTGGCCTCTGAATGTCAGCCAAAGGTTAACATAGCAATACAAGGTCGTTCACGCTAAATGTTATACTCATGCGGCAGTAAGCGGTCCAATTCGGAAGCGTTATCATTGCTGCTTAACAAACGGCAAGCATTGCTCAGTATGCCGCCAGCTACCCGATAACAGGTCAGATATAGGGAGGGTTCTGTGTTGAACCTGCATACGATGAACTTTTATTCAAACATACACCTCGGCATTAACTGGCGATCATATGAACACACAATATTTTCACATTGCCGTGCCATCACCTCCACGTCGTCACAATATATCGTTTCAATCACCAACCTTCATTTCTTTTTTATTATTTGGGATCCCTATCGCGCCAATCTGCAATCATTACTTTATTGGAGAACGTCCTTGGGGTCATTTCCTGTGGTTTTCATCCTAAATGATGTCTGGTTTTCTTACAGTCAGTGCTGACAAATTTGTAGAATCAAA
The DNA here is from genome assembly GCA_034190875.2 of Urechis unicinctus. Classification (NCBI taxonomy): domain Eukaryota; kingdom Metazoa; phylum Annelida; class Polychaeta; order Xenopneusta; family Urechidae; genus Urechis; species Urechis unicinctus. The sequence goes on from CM067351.1 coordinate 16,173,312, forward strand.
CGGTTTAAAGATTCGACTCCCTTGAATGACATTTTTCAAGAATACTCTTGAAGAAAATGATCTCTCATGACCCATCGCTGCGGCTGTAGGATTAGGTGTGCACCTGGTGGTATTTATGTTGGTACCTCAGCACTAATCACTTGTCGCTTTTGATCTCACGCTTTCTCGTTTGATAATGAACCGGGAATGCTTTTGGATATAACACTTCAAAATGTTGCCTAATGATTTCAATACGTTGAATGGTTTTTATAATGCGGTGGCTAAGCACTGCATTAAAAACTCGCCGCTACAGGACAGCCATAACCCCAACGTGTTATTCACCTTGCCATTCCCGTGGTCTTACTTAGCAGAGTCTGACTCGGAACAGGCTGTGCGAGTTGAAGTTTGATATTCCTATTGGTGGGACGTATTAGTTGCGGCTACAAAACCAGGTAATTCTAGTTGACTATTCAATCGTTAAATACATAAAAGTGAACGGTGACAGTTTTTATACAACATAGAAACATCCAGTCATTGCAACGTCCGTGTTAAGGTATAGTGAACACCTGACGCAACATTATCTGATTCGTGTTGATTCCTGCAATGACCTTCAGACAGTCACCTCTGTATACAGCGCAGAGCGTTGGGCTATGATGGTCAGCAGTTGTATTGTGCGCCATGGTCAATGCCACGCACTAGGCTCTACAGTTTGCTGTATGCGAAGGTTCAATCTATACATATAACATTTAGTTTCGTATTTAAAACAACTTAATATCATTAAGAAGGGACAAATAGATACAAGCATTGTTGTTATATGCTTCATTTTAAATAGAAAGCATAGACTATGCTCTTATGGATTGACTGATCTGAAGAAATATGACGGACTTTGTGACAGAATGTGTTTATAACCATCTCTCTGTCGCCCAGTCGGGTGTACGAATGACATTAGTCAAATTGCAGCTAATGCAATTTTTCGGCCCTAACTTGCTGCTTGTGCGTCTTCATGGCGCCTCCATAGTCCCATCTTGCTGCTGGAGCACCTCCGTGACCCGAACCTCGAGCTACAGAGCCTCCTTGACCCCATATTGCTGCTTAAGCGCCGACATGTCCATGTAAATGACGATTGTTATGACATAAACCATCAAACGTCTCACATTGTCCATCTGGGTTATAAAATAAAACCGCCAATGTTTGCGTCGTTTGCAGCAACATTGGTATTGAATCGAAGCAAATAAACCAACCAGGAGCCGCTTCATCTAACCATGGTCATTTTAATCGGAGGCATGAAGCAGGTAACCTCGTTATTCCATGTTGATGGTTGGTTTGCCGCGCACGAAGGAGACACCTGGTGCACATCAAGTGAGGCTTTGTTGCCGCAGCATCATGGTATGTCAATATAAATTAACTGTTGAAGGGAAGCCGAGCAGGATGATCCCTGTTGGAGGAAAAGCATACTTCTTGTACTCAGCATTTATAAGCAGCAGCGCAGACACATGCATAGTTTCTAGATTGATGTAGGCCCAAAAGTTAGAGTGGACGCATTATATATGTTCTTCTGCAACAACCTACTGATGGTGATGGATCGTAGAATACGACTGCTACATACGAGACAGATTGTAAGTCTCCATACTTTATTGTCAATTATTGTGAGCTACAGCATAACAATAGAGCCGATTAGCAATACTGTAATGTAGTAGCATGCACACAGAGAATGGTAGCAATAATGTAATTTTATAGCACGAATATAGAGGGAAGTTTCAATACTTTAATGCTAAATCATGCATACATGGAGATGTAGCAACACTGTAATGATGTGGCACAAACACCGATAGGGGTAGCAATGCTGTGATGCTGATGTATGAAAACACTAAGTAGCATCAATTATGTGATGCTACCGCACGATCAAAGATAGGAGTAGCAATGATCTAATGCTACAGTGTGAACACAGAGAGATGTAGCAATACTGTAATGCTATAGCATTTTCACAACGTGAAGTAGCAATACCGAAATGCACCGTGGCTTGTATGAAGAACTCTTCTTATTCCTCTCCCCACCCACGATTCTTTACGAGTATCGATTATATATCTGGACGGCAAATGTCGTTCCGCAACGGATTGGATCAGGGTAAATATTTTTATTGATGGATTTGACCGGTAAATGGTTGATTTTATTATTCGAAATATATTGAATTCGTTGCAGTTTTTCCTCATTAGTTTGAACGTTGCACAGATTGTTAATTATCTCACCCACAAACACACATATACATATATATATTTTAATATATATACATATATATATATTTATTGTGTATATATATGTTTACATATATATATATCCATCATTGTATACCTAAATGTATAAGTGCATGTATAAATATAAGTATATATAATAAAGATGTATATGTATAAAATATATATATATATATATATATATATATATTTAAATATATATAAAATATATATATATATATATATATATATATATATATATATATATATATATATATATATATATATCTATATATATATATATATATATATATATATATATATATATAGAGAGAGAGAGAGAGAGAGAGAGAGAGAGAGAGAGAGAGAGAGAGAGAGAGGGAGACCGATAGAACGAGAGGTGTACATGTATATGTACGCTATTAATTTCATGTGTAGTTTTACAGCAATACACTTAATACTTTTCTGATAATGTCCATACTTATCGACCTTGAATTTCATACCTATATAAAGTGGCTTCAGTGCATCTCAATAGCACAATTTAGTTTTATAATCCGATTCAGGCGCCACAAATCCCTGAGATAACGCGCATATATCTGTACATAATGACCATAAATGTAAGGGAGCAGCTTTGGAGAACCTGTTACTGCGAAATCGACACATTTGTAAGTTCCGGTTTTTTCCTTCCCATCGATAGGATTTATTGAGGCTATGGCGGAGAATTTAGACATATAACGCGATTATTTCTAAACTCTAACCAAAGCATACATCAAATGTGTTCATTTTAGAGGATATTTCGCAAGTTATGTACATCAGTGACATGATTTATATATATTGTGATTATTTAGAATAAATATTTTTTTAAGGCTGATGAACAAATATTGCAGTGGACCAGTGAGGATTCCTTGCTACACTTGTACCCTTGACAATATAGCCAAACATAACCTAGCATTTGGATATCAACTCGAGGTCCGGTAATTATATAATATACCCACCACCAATCAGCCCTCGAAAATACAAGTTGGTTTCCAGGATATATAATTACATTGGCTAGCAATAATAAAATCCTGTAAGTGCGATCGATGCATTTGACGAAAAGTGAGTAAAATGAGGGTGAAATGAGTCAATGCAGAATCTATGGTGGTGTTTTCGTCTATGGGAACCTAACCGCTTCGACGTATTATTCATGCATATCATTTCGCATTTAATAGTGTCAAGCTTTTACAAAGACGACCAATCACGACCATTTGCCAAATCTATGAAGAGAAATCTCACTAATGGGACTGAATAAATGAGAACAAAATATCCGTACTAACTTATACATTTTGTTTCCGGTTATTTGCTGAGCTTATACATACGTTTTTATATTGTTTTGATCAACTTTGTAGCGAAACTACGCTATTAATGCCCCCTTTGATGGTTTTTGCCCTTCGAGAGATATGTACAAACCTACAAAAACCCCCATCTATATACTTGTTTGATTTTGTCCCTTGACTGTCTTTTGACACACTTTTTGGAAATCAGAATATTTATAACTAAACCCATCTTCCTTATTAACTACATTTGCATGGACAATCTATCCACATTGCTTTTGTCCCTTGACCGAAATACATTAACCTGCATTAATGACCCGGATTAGAATCCTCGGACAAACGGTGATTACCGCTTGAAATATAAAGCATGCGAATATCCTAATGGTAACAATGAAATCACTCAATGGCGAGGAACTGCTTATCAAAAGATTATTAAAGCTCATGGCTCGGTTATTGAAAGAGTTGAGCTACGCTAATAGAGTGATACAGCCATTAATAGCAGACATTTGGGATAGTCATCCATCGCTGGTAGCTCTGTGATACCGTAACATATCCTTATAAGACGAGTTTAGACCCTCAGGCGCTTAACAAGCCGGGTATTGGTTTGCGTAAGTATACGATGAGTCATTGAAACCAGGAAGTTCCCGTTCAGTGAGGGCAGGTCGCTAGAGTTTTAGAACGGGACGCGAAGCTTTGCGAGAGGAGGTTGGGGTGGGGGTAGCGAGGATGGTGACAGAATGAGGAGTGCAAGGGAAAGTCTGCTTGACTCGGATACTAACTATTTGGAGGTTTTGTGGCAAACCGAAAACGCCCCGTATGAGGTAGAGGAGGGAAAAAGAAGTCAATAAAAAAGCTTATGTCTGGTATTAATTCAAGAACCAAGATTTTTAAAGTGGTAGAACTTTAGTGGCGAGTTAATGTCTAGGTAGATCTTGCCGTCATTGCACGCTCGTATCTGTGATGTTTCTTGTGCAAATAGAAACCAGTGCTTCGCCTGTGTATGCCTGTGAAGATAAATGCATCGTCACCAGATTGGACAGAGGAGGGAAAAGAAAGTCATAAGGAAAGCTTCTGAGGATTAAAGTGATCTCCCTTCATTCAACCTTCTTCGTTCAATACCAATAGCCCTGAGTGTACACGATGACCATTGCTACAATCAGATAACCCTGATCCAAGCATTTGAGCCACGCCAAACGAGTTAGCCGACCATTGGTCTTTCTATTCAACTACTTATGTCTGGGTTAATATGGCAGTAACGTCGGAATGCCTACCAATATCCTACTTTGGACGATTCAGTTCGGAGGCGGCAAGTTGCAGTACTATTTAACCATCAATTAGAACGCGCCACGATGTGGTGGGTGAACCACTATCTACACCGTGAAGCCTGTTCTATCCACCAAGTTTTAGCAGACCCGTGATGTCGCCATAAAAAACATCAAATCCCATGCTATAACAGATGGTATGGTTGCAATGACAAGCTGGTGATTGTGTGTTCGTCTTACACGAGGACTACCCCCTTCCTTCTGCAGGAAATCCAATATCGAGTATGTGTCACTCCTGAGACTTAGTCGTAGAGAGGAGCTTTGCTGCTAAGCTTTGCCGCTTAGCTTGTCGCTGTAAGAGCAACCCATGCAACAGATGGCAGTACAATACTCTATAAGGTGGGCTATTGGTGTGGTCAAGTGCGCAGTACAAATGAGTACTTTGGTAATGATCCCACATCAAAACCTTATACAGTTCAGAGTGGGATGTTATTATCCCACGTCAGAGCTTTATATAGCCCGATGTGAGGTTGTTAATACCTCACATCACATCTTCATATAACCCGATATGGGATGCTAATATCTCACTTCATAAAGCTAAAAATGGGATGTTGATATCGTACGTCATAGCTTCATATAGCTCAAAATGTGATGCTGATATCATAGCTTCATATAGCCCAAAGTGGTATAGCAAAACATTACAACATTACGCACCTACATGTGCAAATCAGCAGTAACCAAGAAGGATGTTAGTGGGTAGGAGGAAAGCAATACTGGTGCATGTTGACCCACAGCATACGGGGAACACATTATCACTCACTGTCATCTGAGCTGTCAGAATAAATCTATTGCAAGGCTACCTCTTGGAACAAGAAAGGTGTTTAAAAACAAAGATGAATGAATAATAGGCAATCAGATTGGAAGCCAGTTGAATGTTTTCGTACCGATGCTGGAAGGGAAGCACTCTTTTAACCGAGGTGCTCCACTTAATAAGCAAACTCCCACAAGCTTGTTTATACCACTAACAAGCGTGTTTATACGACAGACAAGACTCCTGTCCGCCTTCAAATCACGCTACCCATGTGCCGTTGTACATCAATGGTACAATAAGGTAAACGCCTCTGAAAGCCTTTGCGGTACATATCAGCCGTATACAAATCTGATACGTCGTCGTATGATGCACACAACCATGTTAGGTCGCCAGGGGAAGCACTGACGGCCAAGGAAGCCCTCTAGCGGCAAGTTGGGTCCATGGAGGCCACATAACAGCAAGTTTGGACCATGGAGAAGCTCTAGCAGCAAGTTAGTCATTCACTTACTTTTTTTGGCGACGGTTATGTGATTATAAACACGACCACATTACCTGGGTAGATCCGTTATAAAACAACAGAGTAGTGACTATACAACCGATGGCAAATTCAACGTTAAATTATCCTGCCCAACAACTTTCAGGTATCAATGGTTGTATCCATTTACTTCTACGTAGCAGTAATAATGGCTATATATCTAAATGTAGACGATGTTCAAAATGTTACCCTGACTACATGATCCCAATATATAAGTAAGGTATTTGGTCGGGGTTCTAGCCCAAGCGACATCGGCGAGACGTCCAGTATTAAACATCAACTATGTGTGAGTATATAAATAAAAAATGGTCACCATTCTGTTGAGCCCATTTTCTTATTTTCAAGGTGGATTTGTATTTTGGCATCCTCAATTAGCGCTAATCATTTGGGTGGCATCTAGTTAAGGAAGAAGTGATTCATGGTATTCAGTTATCACGAAGATGACATCAATATCACGATAAGTATCAGAAAAATATCCTTGGTGTATAAGGATAACAGCATTTGTTTGAACCATGTCAGACTGCAATGATAACAACGAACCGACGACCGCCACAGTTTAGATGAAAGGCGTCTGGATAAGTTTCTAGGCCAATTAATTAAAAATGTGATGTATGTAAAGCATGATGGCCAACCGGCAATGAGAGCTGATTTATGTGAAGGGATAATCAAGAGTACTTCGTGATACCAAGATATACCAATAGGTTTGCAACGGCTGGCCGACGTATGATCAAATTAAAAACCAATCATATAATGTGTTGTGCTGTGCCTTTTCAGATCATATTGATTTCGATGATTAACGCGTTACCTGTTGACAGTTTGATATAATATTTGTTGTTGTTGGTTGTCTATTTAAGTGATGCAGACACAATTATCTCTCTCCTGTTCTTTATGATTGAATATAAAAATTACAGAACTATATTATCATGAAGTGTGCTGTGATGATATCATATATAATAGCTACGGTACCGACAGTTGTTAAAGATGGCAGGTCGTGGAATACCAACCGTTGTATTTTTAGATTTCCAGCCTTACTCCTGCATAACGCCTGATTAAATGTGCTATTCATATGAAGTAGCTCAACAATCTGTGCAGTGCTTGGCAATTGATCGAATACGCACTTACCATGCGATAAGTTGCTGTGGAATGGATTGTTACTTCGGTGACGTCAGTAGACCAGTAACCGTTTGGTCGCGCAACGTAGGATTGGGTGTGATGTATAACACAAGATCCGTAAGCTTGCATATATTCTAAAGCAGATGTTTAAAAAAAACCCGTTGAATCGTCTCTACTACTATTTATGCGGCGTCATATGCATTTTTACCGATGGATGCGCAGTTGTCAATTTGATAAACGCTTTCGAAATTTTTTCGATGGGATGAAATGAGCGCTAATGACTAGCGTGTTTGACTAGGTCAGGTAGAGGTTGATTGGTCAAGCGTGTTTGACCTGGTCAGACAGTGTCGGATTGATCAAGCTTGCTTGACCAGGTGAAGAAACAGTGGATTGGCTCAGCGTGTTTGCCTGGTCAAGTAGAGCTAGATTGGTCAAAGGCGTTTCCCCTCAGCGCGTAGAGGTAGATTAATCAAGCGTGTTTTACTTGGTCAAGTAGAGGTAGGTTGGACAAGCTGTCAAGCAGGTACATCGGTCTGGTGTGTTAGACCTCGTCAAGTTTAGGTGGATTGGTTAAGCGTGTTTAATCTGAACAAGTAGAGGGGGATTTGTCTTACGCGTTGACTTGGTCAATTAGAGGATTTTGCAAGCTTGTGTAGCGTCGTCAAGTTGATGTAGATTTGTCAAGTGTCAACTACGGACATGGCTATTATGCAGCAGCATCCTGCTGCTGATATCAGCCACTATGTGGGGGCTTCAAAATATTTATTTTCAAATGCATTCGAAATAGTAAGGTCACATTATGTAACGACATTATGGCAGTTTCATTCATTCTACGTGGCTGCAGGGATATGCTGCTCACCACATCGTTATGCGTGAATCAAGTAGACATCATAAGCACCTTACGCAATAATAATTGTCTTTTTAGACGCGCTCTGTTAATGAGCGCTGATTAATCCAGCTTCTCACTGGCATTAGAACAAGCCACTATTCGCAAACGGTCGCGTAAAAACGGAAACATGGCTCACTTACTATGATCATAATCTTAATAAAATACTCGGCTGAGTTATTTCCGCGTTATCGCCGCGGATACCAAACAAAGTCGTCAATACATAGAACATAGCTATGCTGCGGCGGTTTACTTTGCGCCGATCCAAATGAGTTGTCTCAAAATACTGCCTTTCTGTTCAAGACGGGACATAATAGTGCCTTGTTGGATCTGGATAAATCATGATAGTACCCTGTTTGATCAGGATATGTTATTACAGTGCCCTGTTTGATCAGGCTATGCCATCATACTGCCACTATTTATACCCAACAATTGCCCCTCATTTCCGCAAGTTGTTTTTACCACTCTGACAATCTTGAACCAGCCGCACTCAAGCATGCATACAGCCATGATCAAGCTGGGAAAGCAACAGCAAATAAAATTCGAAATGCGAATTTGTTATACCAAGCACAAATAGTTCACATAAATGAATCTGGACCTCTTGTTTTGGCCCGACTACAAATCACATAATAGTTAAAGACAACTCATGTCATTGTTCCAGATATATGTGACGGTTATTCGTACAAATACGACCATATTTTCTGTCACGAATACACGTCAACTGGAGGCTTTATGTAACTGTATGATATTATTATCTGAACCAGGTTACATTCATTGACCTATGTAATTCGTTGGTTGAAGGATAATAACGTCTTCTATTACAGTTTCACACTAATAGTTACTCCTGCTTAATAAATAATGACGTCGCATGACGAATAAAGAAAATGGAGTGGTCAATTAAACGCGTTACCAACGACGCTTATATTTGACTGCAAGAAAGGCCCTCAGTTCTGCTTATATGTAAGCCAGCAACATAGGCTATGTGTCTGTATATGTGTTGATCAGATCCTTGTAGCATGTTTTGGGTACCTTACTGCACTTACTTAATCTGTATGCATGTCGTTTTGGAAGGAATTAGCAGGCGATTGGTGAAATGATGAGTAAGCTATTTCCAAGGACAGTTTCGATTACTCCTTTAGCCACCTATGTTCCATTTGGTGACTGCCTCGGCTTACCTCGGCTAAAAAGGGGCATTAGGTGCTTTCTCCCCTTGTACGTGCGTCAGGTTATGACTCCGTGATTTATGTAACTTTAAAAATTTACTGTGGCTTGCTGGGCAGGATGCTCGATGTACGAAGACTTATCAACGCATATTATTATTGGTAATGCACTAGCATTGATGACAATATTACTGAGAGCGGTAAGGCAGAAATCTAGGGTAAATGAGGCAGAACCATGCTAATGAGGCATTCTTTTTGTGTCAATCAATGGAGCAGCGCTCTTCTCAATCTTCACAATTCATGTTAACAGGCAAATAAAGAAATAAAAGAGTGGTGGATGGCACTCATCGCGGTTATTGCAGGGAAAGTGCTCAAAAGTTTTAACAATGTGACATACATGTCTAGCAATGAGAAAACGAGTTCTCAACGAAATATTAAAAAACAACTACTTGCTCTCGAGCAATACTTTATATTGGTTGTGGTTGGCCAGAATGGACCAAGCAGCGATAAGACAAAATAGAGTCGATGACGGTCCATGTTTAATGATTTTGTTGGGATAGGACACAATATCGATGACGCATTTCTTTTGGAGTACTTCTGCGCAATGCTAATCGATTCGCAATTTGATTCGATCTATAGGAGTTGCTCTTCCGTAAGCATTCCTCGATAGCACGTTGCTATTTCTGCCAATGATACGCAGCTGCTGATGGCAGCAATACAACTGGCTTCTGCGATGTATCGACCTTCTTAAGAATACAACACAATGCAATGCAATTAAATACAATGCAATACAATAGCAACTATTTTGGTGGTTAGGCTTTTCACCGACGGCATTGAGGCACCGCATGGGCCCCATTATTCTTGAAATCGACCAACTTTTCTATCGCTGTTCCGATATTTCTTACATTTACTGACGTCAACAAAGGCTAAAATAGCAGTACTTCCTTTTACTTGCTGGCGTCCATAAATGCAGAAATCGCAGCCACCATGTTGCCATCATCCGTCTCCCATTGACCATCTGGGATATAAAATAAAACCGCCAATGTTTGCGTCGTTAGCAGAAACATTGGTATAAAATCGATGCAAATAAACCAACCAGGAGCCGCTATGCATATGTCTATCCAGCTACAGTCGCTAATATTGCTGTCCTTCATTGCTGCATGCATCCATCTGCAAAATTTGCACTTTGGATATGTTCAAGACAATTCATTGCCAGCGGACCTCGAAGCATCCGAATTTATGGTTCACACGCTACATCTAACCAGGATAATTTTAAGTGGTGGCGTGAAGCAGATAACCTCAATATTCCATGTTGATGGGTGGCTAGGTGCGCACGAAGGAGACACCTGGTGCACATCATGTGAGGCTTTGTTGCCGAAGCATCATTGTATGTCAACATAAATTAACTGTTAAAGGGAAGCCGTGCAAGATGACCCCCGTAGGAGGAAAAGTATACTTCTTGCACTCACATTAGCCGAGAGTACAGCATTTATAAGCATCAGTGCAGACACTTGCATAGTTTCTAGATTGATCTAAGCCCCCATTGTCAGTCCCGTTTGTGGGAGTGTTAAATGAGTTCTTCTACAACAGCCTACTGATGGTGATGGATCGTAGAATACGACTGTTACGACCGAGACCGATTGTAACTCTAAGAAGTCAACTATTGTGAGCCATAGCATAAACACAGAGACGAGTAGCAATACTGTAATGTCGTAGCATGTACACAGAGAGTAGTAGCAATACTGTAAAGATATATCCTGCACGCGGAGGTAAGTAACAATACTGTTATGTTATAGCACGAACACAGCGGGCAATAGCAATACTGTATTGCTACTGCCCGCTGTGTAGCAACACTGTAATAATATGTTACAAACACCATCAGGGGTAGCAATGCTGTGATGCTGTTGTATGAACGCAAAAAGTAGCATCAATTATGTGATGCTTCAGCACGATCACAGATAGGAGTAGCAATGACTTAATGATACCTTGTGAACACAGACAAGTGTAGCAATACTGTAATGCTATAGTATTTGTTATTCCTCTCCACGCCCACCAGATATGCTTTTGCTGCAAGAAATGTCGCCAATGCGGTAGGTTTTTAAGATGCTGCCCTTTCTTATGCTTTTCATAATAGTATTGGCAGTCGACATATATAGTCCGCGGCTGAAATGGATTTTTAATACAGCAGCGGGTTTATATGTGCTAGAGTACATTTTTATACGTGACTAAGTAATGTCTACAAAATTGCCCATTCGTTTTGATTTATCATCCATGGATATACGCATAACGATTATATATCTGGACGGCCCTTTACAAATGTCGTACCACAACGGATTGGACCAGTGTGGGTTTTACGATAACCATTTTCACGGATAAGATTGGATAAGGATTATTAACTCATTGTATCTGCTTTAGTCATGAATATCTGATCCGAGACCATAATTCGCCTTTGATTTTAAGAAACTTGCTTGCTTAAACGCCATTCTGCAAAATCGATTCTGCATTCGTCATCTTCTCCCCACAGTCACTCATTGCTACCTCACATTAATGTGATGGACGCATACTATAGGAGAGGTGATGGCATAGTGTCATCTGCGACGCCAGCAAACCAATCACTGTTGGGTCCTGCATCCTGATAGCTTACCTTCGCGTAGGGACGCGTAGTGCTATCAACGGGGTGCCAGCGACGGGTTATTGCCATATATCATAACTTATTGCCTTCTCGTTCCTGACGAAATAAGTATGATTAAACCATTGACAACCCTCGCTCAGCCAGTCGCTTTCTGACGGCTGGATGTTCATTTCTACCTTGTGACAATGCTTGAGGAGGAAGGACTCGACGTCTAGCATCTTTTAAACAGAGATGTATAGTGCCTTGCTCTGTTGCCTATAAGTCGTACTGATTTCAATTCAGAGTTGGGCCATCTGACAAGCTATGCGCAGCAAGCATTGTGGACAAATATGAATCTTCCCCCAAGTTATTAATGAGATGCAGGTGTTTATACATATATTTAAGTGTTATGGCAATACTTACAGTAAAGGGGAATGTCTTCGGTTTGTAAATGACCATAAGCTCTCAATAAGCAAACACTATTAACCGACCCGCATTGTACCTCGAATTCAATGCCCCAGCCCTGATACAAAGACATTGACACGACGAGAGGCTCTCACATGACCATTGTTAAACGGGAGGATCAATGGACTTCTGCAAGTGACTTTCAATTGTCTTTGTGTCTGACGCCAAGTTTAAGGACCATGGTTAAATCGATTTGATGTAAGGCTCAGTTGTTGCTGTTTATGGTATCTGCCACATTATATGAAAAGAACGCGAAAGGCGAAGTACTTTGAGGAATCACCTTCTTCAATATCATAGAACTAGTCGCGTTGTTATTCTTCATGAAGCTCTGTCACTGCAGAAAATTTACAAGGCGTTTAACCTCAACCAATAACGTAGCGGGGTTTGACATATTCTAGACTTATGTGGGTAGTAGATACGTTTACCCAGAATGCAACCGTGAGTATCAAGCCGACCTGTTGCTGTCTCCCTATACTGTATTAACAGCCAGACCGAATTCACACGCTGGTTTCATCAACTCTTGAGCTTTGACAGAGACGATTATTATAAACTTAGTCACTGATGTGATGTTTATAATATTTGTATTCGTTATCATTTTGATCAACTCTTCACCTTTTATAAGCGCAATTATCTGAAACCCATCCACTGACAATACAAATCTGCCCACCGAGGAGGTAAACTTTCATATTTTATGATAGAAACTAGCCCACTGAGGAAGTACCCCTAACGACGAGCACATTGACCATAACGACGATATTGAACTTTACTATAATGAATTGTGTGCTCCATACTTAACAACTTGCAAGGTTAGCCACGGCATTCTACATGAAACATGAAGTATATTCTGTAAAAAAGCGTTAGGATTGCTAGCTTTTGACAACCTCAACTGATGCAGCGCCTTGAAATACTCAGTCCTTCGCATCGATAAGAAATAAAACACCATCCCCGTCGTTCATGTCATTATGGGACCCAGCCAAGCACGTCAATGTCATATTTATAGCCTGTACTTTCAGCAGACAAATGGAAATGGCCGATATGTTCACAACGAATGTCTCACGAGACTCTCTCCGGTTGGCTGGTGCAATGGATGCGCGTTGTGCGAGGCACTATATTGCTTCGCACAAAAGCTCCATCAAAATCACATTCGCTGTAATCAATAGATCATTTGCATCCTCAAAACCCATATATAATCATTGCTCCTCCGCGTCTGAGCGTCGCCCTGCGTTTTCATGTAAAATTGGGGCAAGATATGCGCATATTGAGCTTCCACAGTGTCATCCCAAAGCTGCCCCAAGTCTTCTTTTTGTGTCTAATAGTCGATAGATGCTGGTATCGAAGCAGTTGCAGCATTGATAATCGCAGTTGCAGGGTTGCAGCCAGTAGCATAAAAATACCTTACGAGGGTATTCAGGTGGAATTGCTTGCAAAAGCTGGTTTTCAACCGAAATGAGAGCCAATGATAAGACAAGTTGATGTTGTCAGGAAATGTTGCATCTCATGAACATTAGCGTAGATGTCAGTTTTGATATTCGCATAGATTTGTAGGTTTTATCGTTATTTGAATCTGGTAAGGACACCGGCAAGGTATGCGCCTTGAAGGTAACAACACTTACAAGGTTATCAATCATAGGCGCCGAGCAATTTCTTTCGTAATCCGTCGCAAATTTCGCCGCAGACGTCATGTGTTAAACCAGGCCCTCATTAACGCTAGAGGCCCTCTGGTGGCCCTCCATGACCTATGATAGAGCGCTGCTGTCAATAAGTGCCAATGAGTGAGTTACGATAGCCTGTCTCGGTAAACATAAAGCAGCTGATATGAGTTATGAAAAGATTATGAAGGAGATGGTGTTATGTCCTGGCTGCCAAGTACAGCAAGTCGTGATCAGTTAACTCAGTCAGCCAGGATGATGCTTCCTATTGGCGATGCACTATATGTCACTTTATAAACAACAAAGCTTGTCCAACACCCATCAATGTTTTAATTATACTCTTATAAAACACGCGACTATAGCTTTTCCCGCATTCAGTGACACATCTTCCAAATGTTGTATCTGGCTCAGATATTCTTGTGAGCTTAAAAAGAGAGTTAACGAATACAAATGCAAATATAATTAGCGGATGGTGCGATGATTTATTGATGCATCTAAGGTTTCAATCTGTACGACCATATGCCGGCTACATCTTGTTACTGCATCTCCGCAACGCATATGGTTAGGCTGACACAGGCATATCTGTTTATTTATTCAAGAAACTCGCTTATTTTAGTCCGTTTCCCACCCCCACAGCCATAACGAATGCTGTATTTATGCTGCTACATCATGACACCTTCATGTAGTTTTTTCGAGGGCGTGGGATATCGTATTGCTGTGTTGTCGCAGGACGTGGCTAATCGTATTGCGGTTTTCTCGCCTGATTCTCGTGTATCCTACTCACGTTGGACATAAAGGTTGCAAAAAGCAAAGCATATCTAACTGACAGACGACCCAACGAGGAGTACAGTTACATGGACTACAATATTTTTAGATTAAGGTTTACATTTACCTTACTGTGTTGGCATTGGCCTGACTGAGGATTGATTAGAACATACTATCACGTCGCGCTCCTTGCCGATATTTACCATCGAGGTGGACGACATCAATGGGTGAGTAGAGTGGCCACCACAATCGGCGACGTAACTCGTCTGTAGCTTCTACGCCATTTACGACGGCGAAACACTCTTCAGCATGAGCCGAGATACATTAGTAGATCTATCTAGCTACATAACCAGTCGTGTTTCATAATTAATTTAGATAACTATAATTCATATATTTCGTACGCAACGAAATAGCAACCTTCATAGCTGTGTTTTGGATGTATGCAAAGAATTCAATAGAGTTCATTATACTACCACCGCATGATGTGCATCTGCTAATTGTTAGGCTTCTTCTAGATAATGGTAGCAGACAAACCGTATCCGCTGAATAAACTGCAAGTTTATCAAAATAATGTTAAACATTGGGCGATGTCAAACAAGGGGGTGTCATATCACCAACGTTATTCAAAGTATCTATTTAAAAAATCCATATTGATTGTCGTGTCGGCCAAGAATTTGCAGTTGTTATTGTTGCGCTGATGTTTGACCTTTATAATTCCAGAGCACATTGCAATGAATAAAATGTTGAATATATATAAGAATTTTGTCAAATTTTATTCCGTTGAAAAGCAAATGAATATATGTATATATATATATATATATATATATATATATATATATATATATATATATATATATATATATATATGAATATATAGATATATATATATATATATATATATATATATGATTATATATATATAAATATATATATATATATATATATATATATATATATATATATATATATATATATTTGATTAAGGAAATTGCCATGGCCGAATCAATTCCTCTCTAAAGTGGATCGCTTTGACCGAGTTCAAAGCAATGTATGCATATATCGTTCTGGCCGAGTTCATTTCCATACTGAGGGAAAATGGGTTAGCCGAGTTCAAGATATTGCATACACCGATCATCTGAGCTGAGTTCAAAGTTATAAGTGACTTTTTACATGAAATGTTTGACTGCGTGGCACTTGGCGTTTAAAGCCATTTAAGTTTGAATTCTAAATACCTTGGATTGTGCTGCGGAGTTATAATAAACCCATCTCCATACACACAGGCATACATTGCATGTAATGCATTCTAGCAAGGCTTTTATGAGGCTATTTCAAGATAATGACCCCCAAAGCGCTGTTCATTTGCACAGCATGGACAATCTATCCACATTTGTTTCTGTCACAAGATCGAAATACATTATCTTGCATTAATGACCCGAATTAAATTCCTCGGACAAACGGTGATTACCGCTTGCAACATATATATATATATATATATATATATATATATATATATATATATATATATATATATATATATATATATATATATATATATATATATATATATATATATATATATATATATATATATATATATATATATATCCTTATCGACCTTGAATATCACGACTACTTAAAGCAGCTTCAACGCATCTGAATAGCATAAATTAGTTTTCTTATGAAATTCAGGCGCCACAAGTCAGTAAGGTAATGTGCATACAACTGTACATATTGACCTTCAATGTAAGGGATCAGTTTTTGAGCACCTGTTGCCACGCCATCGATCAATTTGTCAGTTCAGATTTTCGCACTTCCTACCGATAGGATTTAACGAGACAATTGCGGGCAATTCAGACCTATAACGCGTTTATTACTTTACTCTAACCAAAGCATACATCAAGAATGTTCAATTTAGAGGATATTTCTCAAGTGATGTATCATGTTTTATTCATATTGTCATTGTTCGGAATAAAAATGTTTTAAAGCTTATGAGCAAATATTGCAGTGAACCAGTGAGGGTTCCTTGCTACACTTGCACCCTTGACTATCTATCCAAACATAACCTAGCATTTGGATATCAGCTCGAGGTCCGGTAATTATATAATATACCAACTACCTGAAGGAAAACATGTGAAATTACTGTCAATCAGCCCTTGAAAATCCAGGATATATATTTACAAGGGGTAGCAATTTATAAAACGCTGTCAGTACGATCAATGCGTTTGACGTAAAGTGAGTAGAATGAGGATGAATGAATATTTTGAGAACCCTATGGTAGTATTTGCGTCTATGGGAATCTGACAGTATCGACGTATCATTTCGCATTATTGGGTTAAGCTTTTACAAAGACGACCAATCACGACCATTTACCAAATCAATGAACAAGAATCTCACTTATGGGTCTGAATGAATTAGAACATAATATCTGTACTATTATTTGTATTCTCTGCAACATATACATCGTTGTTTCTGACGCCTATTTGCTGAGCGACTACGTCCCGGTGGGCAAAGTACAACACACATCAGGTTTGTACACTATTTTTATCAACTCTGTACGTTGACTGTCTTGTCGACATTGGAATGTTTTGTTATATACCCATTTTGATGTCCTTGCCCTTTGAGGGATTTTCTGCCAATTCGTATATGAAACACCATGGATGATGCATCAGCCTGCAACGCGTTGAGATGCTTGTTTATGATAACGAATAACTGGTAGACATGCAGTGAACAACGTTACACGAACCTTGTGCTATTGGCTCTGTTATTAGCAGCCAAAAGTGATTGCTCCTTTAAAAATACAGCTTTCATATGGCAATCAAATGAAACTAAATGTTCGTCGACGTTGTTACCGATAGCAACAATATTTCTTTTACAGCCGGAGCGACTGATTCTTTAAACACAGATGAAACAGTTGTCACCCTTGTGAAAGTTCAAAGATATGATCGAATTTAGATTGGTATTAATATTCCCGTCATATCGATGGCCTTAGTTTTGCATTTTCCGAAATAAATTATGGTCCACCATATGTTTAACTAATTGGCTCATTTGGAAAATGTCCTATGGCTTTGGCTATAGAAGCAAATTAATTGTGATTTATCCACGTCTCAACATGTATAGCGATATTGACATGGAGATGTGTCTTTGCTCCTACATAGCGGACGTTAAGGCCTCTCCCAAAGAAGATCGTCTAGAACGAGCTCAAAGCCTTGCTAACGGTGATCGCTTGGATCGAGCTTAGGGCTATGTGGTAGGTGATCGCTTGGATCGAGCTTAGGGCTATGTGGTAGGTGATCGCTGGATCGAGCTTAGGGCTATGTGGTAGGTGATCGCTTGGATCGAGTTCAGCGCTCTGCTATAGATGATCGTTTGATCCGAGCTTGGGGCATTGATGCGATAAATATTTGGACCGAGTTCAGGACATTGCTGACGACGATTGTCTAGTCCGAGTTCAAAACCTCACTGACGATTAACGTTTCGGCCGTGTTCAAGGCCTGGATGACGAAGATCGTCTTGACCGAGTTCAATGCCTTGCTGAAGATGAACGTTTTGGCCTTGTTCAAGGACTTGCTGATCACGAACGTCTACACTAAGTTGAAAGTGTTGCTTAAGTTGATCGTCTGGGCCGAGTTCAAAGCCTGAACGACGAAGATCATCTTGACCGAGTTCAATGCCTCGCTAAAGGCGATCGATTGAACGGAATTCAATGAATTGCTGAAGATGAACCTTTAGGCCGGGTTCAAGGGCTTGCTGAAGAGGATTTTCTAGACCGCGTTCAAAGTCCTTCTATCGGAGTCGAATCGTTTTTGAAACCGGGTTCTAACCGAGTCTTACAGAAGATGATCACTTTGGTCGAGTTCGGGGCCTTGATGAAAAAAATCGTCTAGACCGAGTTCAAAGTCTTGCTGAAGATGATCATTTAGGTCGAGTTTATGGCCTAGCCAAGGGCGATCGTCTAGACCGAGTTCAAAGCAATACTGAAGATTGTCGTTTAGGCATAGTTCAAGGCCTTGCTAAAAACGACGATCTTGGTAAACGAATTCAAAGTCTTGCTGAAGGTGTTCGATGGGGCTTTGCTGAAGGAAATTGCCTTGGCCGAATTCAATGCCTCTCTAAAGTGGATCGCTCTGACCGAGTTCAAAGCAATGCATGCAGATATCGTTCTGGCCGAGTTCATTTCCATACTGAGGGAAAATGGGTTAGCCGAGTTCAAGATATTGCATACACCGATCATCTGAGCTGAGTTCAAAGTCATAAGTGACTTTTTACATGAAATGTTTGACTGCGTGGCACTTGGCGTTTAAAACCATTTAAGTTCGAATTCTTAATACCTTGGATTGTGCTGCGGAGTTATAATTAACCCATCTCCATACACACAAGCATAGGTTGCATGTAATGCATTCTAGCAAGGCTTTTATGAGGCTACTTCAAGATAATGGCCCCCAAAGCCATTACGGTTAAATTGATATCAAATTGAATATCATTAATGACCGAATTAAAATCCTCGGACAAACGGTGATTACCGCTTGCAACATAAACCATGCCAATATCCTTACGGTTATAATTATATAACCAATGGCGTGAACTGCATATAAAAACGTATGTATATTTACGACCAATGCGCTGCGTAAAGTTATTACAGAGCACGTTTGGAATACACATGTAACTATACAAATGATCCTGCGACACATTGACACCATATCGTAGATAATGCAGGACTATTTCGTTAATACTAAGCAAAGTCTCATATGTCTAACGTGTCATTAGATGGCCCCATCTTTCATACTTGGCGAAAATGAGGCAATTACGTTAAAGCTCATGGCTCGGTAATTGAACGAGCTCAGCTATGCTAATAGAGCCATAAAGCCATTAATTGCGGATATTTGGGATCCTAATACCACCGCTTGTAGCTCTATAATACGAGTTCAGACCCTCAGTCGCGTAGCAAGCCGGGTATTTGTTCGAGTTAGTATAGGATGAGTCATTGAAACCAGGAAGTTCCCGTTCAGTGAGAACAGGTCGCTAGAGTTTTATAACGGGACGCGGAGCTTAGAGTTTTATAACGGGGCGCGAAGCTTAGCGAGGGGAGGTTGAGCTGGGGGGAAGCGAGGGTAGTGACAGCATGAAGGGTGCAAGGGAAAGTCTGCTTGACTCGGATACTAACTATTGGGAGGTTCGTGGCAAACAGAAAACGCCCCGTACGGGATGGAGGAAGTAAAAATAAGTCAGTAGGAAAGCTTTTGGACGGTATTTATTGCGTTATTGCGTTAACAGCGGCATGCCTACCAAATTCCTGCTTGGGACTATTCAAGTCGGGAGCCGAAAGTTGCAATACTATTTAACTACTGAAGCCATTAGAACGCGTCATGCTGTGGTGCGCGACCCACTATTCACACCGCAAAGCCTGTTTTATCAAAACAATTGTGGCAGACCCGGGATGACGCCGCACAGTACTTAAAAATTAACAACTCCCATGCAATAATAGATGGTCTGGCTGCAATGACAAGCTGTCGATTGTGTATTCTTCTTAAACGAGGACTATCCGCTTCTACAGGGAATGCAATATTGAGTATGTGTCACTCTTGAGTCTCAGTCGTAGAGAGGAGCTTTGCTGCTTAGCTTGCTGCTGTGCGAGCAACCCATGTAACAGATGGCAGTACAATAATCTATAAGGTGAGCTCTTTGTGTCGTCAAGCGCGTGACAAAGAGGCGGGTTGAATGAGATGTCATAACTGACAAACACTTCGGTGGCTGTATATAATACGCCAGATGGGCATTGTCAAATGGAGAATATGATGGTTTAAACAGCAGATGCATATCCAGGCAGGCGCACTGACAGCTGGCCACCCACCCTACTGTCTTCCGGTGGGTATTAAAACAACCACTGTTTATAAACATATACTTCATAATATCACCAATGCCAGTTATAGCTAGAGTTACACTTGCAGATCAAATGAGTGCCTGTGTGATGATCCCACATCAGAGCTTCATATAGCTCAAAGTGGGATGTCAATATCCCACAGCTTAGCTTCATATAGAAAAAATATAGTTTTAATATGTTATATTGTCTGGAATATATATTTATGCATTTCTATGATATTCCATGCATTCCTGGATTAAATACCTTGGAGATGGAATAAATGCACTATTTGATTCCTCTGAGTTCTTGAAATCAATTGGTTGTTACGGTACTGGCTTTGCATGACTAAAACCTTGGAAGTAGAAGAATGAGCAGATCACTTTTTATCTGTCAGTATCTCTTGTATATATGTAGTTGATATAGAGTCAGCTAACACCATCTTATCTGTCAAGCAACCATCATTTGATGCAGAGGGTTTATGTCGAGCATAGACGCTGAGTAATTACCTAGACCTGCCACGATCTTTGATATCTTACAACCGTGATGAAAGCTTATCCCCTGCCAGTCTTCATTAATCAGTGGAAGTATTACATTGACTGCCCATAGTTCTCTAGTTCCCACTGACTGCATTACGCACCTGCAGGTGCCACTCTGCAGTTACCAGAAGGGGAGATTAGTGGGTGGGAAGAAAGCAATGCTGGTGCAGGTTGACCCACAGCATACGCAACACAGCCCACCCACACATTCTCACGCACTCTCTTCTGAGCTGTCAGAATAAATCTATTGGAATGTTACCCCTGGGAACACAAAAGGTGTTTACTCCTGGCGAATGACGAGTTGCTAAGTAAATACAAGGATGAATGAATTGATAGGCAATCATATTGGAAACCAGATGAATGTTTTCTTACTGATGCTGGAAGGGTAGCACTGTTTTAACAGAGGTGCTCCACTTAATCAGCAAACTCCCCCCACAAGCTTGCTTGTATGACTAACACACAGACACGACTCCCGTCCGCCTCCGCATCACGCTACCCGTGTGCCGTTGTACATCAAGGTTTAATAAGGTAAACGTATCTCAGAGCCTTTGCGCTACATATCAGTCTTATACATATCGTATACTTCGCTGTATGATGCACACAACCATGTAAGGGCGCCAGGGGAAGCACCAGAGGTACACTATCAGGTACACCGTACACCATCAGAACCGTGTATTATTGTCCAATGTAGCATGTCCTGGTGCATACTTTATCAGATATAGTACCCAAGTGAAAATAATAAGCAGGCGGGGACACTGAGCTCCTGTGAGTGACTTTCCTTATACCTAGCATCTAAAGCTGTGTATAGGTGTGGAAAGTAATCAAATCCCACCAATACAGGCTACCTTGTGTCTGTATATGGTAAATGCAATATCATTGCACAAAACAATCGTTACTTGTCATGCATTATGAAGCATATATATATCTTACATTACCTGTATATGAAACAATTAGAAATGGGTACACGGATTTGTCGTCGATTACATCAATTTCGTAACTCAGTGCATATTTAAATTAAGAATGCTCGACATTATACTGCCTCAACAGTAAATAACCGACTCAGCAGACCGACGACGTTTGCAACTTCACGCCTTCAACATGGACCCAAACAGGCGTATGTCTTGCTAGCGCATAACATACCAACAGTAGAACAGCTGTATGCTCACTTTAACAGGAAGTGAGCCGAGGTCCATTTACACTAACAGGAGGTGAGCGTATGTCTGCTCACACTAACGGGAGGTGAGTCGAGGTCTGCTCATTTAACAGGAGATGAGCCGAGGTCCGCTCCACTAACGGAGGTGAGCCATTGTCTATCTACACTAACAGAATGTGATTCTATGTCGGCTCACACTAACTGGAGGTGGGCCAAAGACTACTCACACTAACAGAATGTGATTCTATGTCGGCTAACACTAACTGGAGGTGGGCCAAAGACTACTCACACTAACTGGAGGTGGGCCAAAGACTGCTCACACTAACTGGAGGTGGGCAAAGAGCTAATGGCTGACACACTAACTGGAGGTGTGAGCCGAAGGCTGGACCACACTAACTGGAGGTGGGCCAAAGACTACTCACACTAACTGGAGGTGGGCCAAAGACTACTCACACTAACTGGAGGTGGGCCAAAGACTACTCACACTAACTGGAGGTGGGCCGATGCCTGCTCAGACAGGTACTAGATGATATGAAGGTCAAGGCTCAAGACTGTTCACTAACTGTTGTATTGTACATATGCAGTTCAAAAGCTGGTAAATGGAAGAAACGATCTCAGAAGGACACGTCGATGGATGCTTCAAAACCATAGAAGTGTACATAAACAGGTGAGCTAAATTCTGACCAGAGCGAAAGAGGAGATGAAACGTCTTCTTTGCGCTTTGATTTGGCACTGGAAGGACTAATGTGAATGGCCACTCAGACAGGTGCTAGATGCCCTGCGCTGATTCAAGACTCACCCTCGTTCACTGTCAGTTGTATTGCACGTAGTCGACTTCATTGCTTCAAAAATGGAAGTAACGATCTCAGAAGGACACGTCACGAATGCTGCAAAACCATAAAAGGGTACATCCATTGTTCGACGTGATTGTCCCAGTTATCAGCAATCTGACTAGATTAAGTTATATGCCCTCATCAATGGAAACGGGTATGATTTATTGTTAGTGGATGTTTCGTTATTTGCGTAGTTTTGGGAGGAGGATCAGCCTTGAAGCTCTGTCTAATGACGCATATTGTATCTTTACTTGTCATTTTGATAACCAACTATTTGTTGTTGATGATGTAACAATTACATAACAATTACCAGCTGTATTGTTCATCGATAAATTCCATGCGTTTGCGTCCAATCCATATTTTTAGCATCGTTCACGGTCAGCAGCAGCAAACATCTTTCATGATGACTACCTTAATGCTTAGAAAAGTTATTAGTAATTTGCACGCAGGAATAGTAAACAGATACCACATAGTATAGCAGCATAACCTCTTGTACATATATAACAAGATTTGACCCAGCTTTATCAATGTCGACCTTAACCCGAGTCAATTTGATGTGCTTGTATCATTCTATTTCAAAATCTATCGTTCATTAAGAGCTACAACACGAACAACCGTGAATGTGGCTTCGAGTTTGTCACTAAAAATCATCCAATATTTCTCTCAGGTGAAGGTCAATATTTGAAAACGTCTTGATGAGAGACGGTTCGTGTCGATCCATATCGGAAGCTGGCCGACTACAACGTGATTGGTTAGACCTTTCTAGAGCTGAACACCTCTTCCTCTCATCTCACATCGATCCTATGAGCTTTTTATGCCAGAACAAGCTGTTCTTAGAGATGTATCCTTCAGCCGAGGCCTTTGAGTGCATAACCACGTGGTCATTGGTTGTCTAATGTGTAACCTTAAGGGTCAATCTCGTGTAATTATGTATTACCCAAGCCCAAGAGATTGACAGTGATTACTTTCATCGCATACACTTACCAAATACGCCGATGCAACATAAACAGTAGTCGCTACCATACATCAGAAGTGCTGTTGTGTTTAGTTCAAATGTCAACTTTTTGTCAAGCTTAAAGAGGAAGATAAAGGTAACCTAGCAAGGATGCACAGTGATGGTTGCATTAGGTCCAACATGTCACCTTGCAATAAGCGTCGTCAAATGTATTTTGTTCTCATTAACAAGCCTTCGAGTATTTGTTCTAATATGTGATTTAGGATTTTGTCCATGGCTCTGCGTCTGGCAGGCGAATCAGCTTGTTTGCAAAGCATGTGAGGCATCACAGACATAATTAATGCACCTTCCCCTACAATTGACACATGCTGGAATAGGCGCCTTAGATTACAGATAAGTGGGCGTGCCGTTCTGTGGGCGTAAGAAGGACATTAGCTGGAGTCGTGACGGTATTGCTGACGCAGGTTTCTCAAACAAGTCAGCCTGCAGCGTTTGTCATTCCAACCCACTCATTATTGGTCCTTACCAAATAACCTGTATGAATAATATCATCTCTATATGATTTCACAGCCAATGTGTAGTCGTGTAAGCGACTCCCAGATCCTTGGTGAAGCATATTAGTTACATACATTCTTAATGCTTGTGCAGTGCTCGTGTGGTATCCGGTGTGTAGCGGGATGTAGGCATCAATACGTAGGGTGGGGGGAAGTTGGGCTCGATAAGCACTGACGTAGCCATTCGCTCGACTATATTGGATGTACATCGGCCTTGAAGTCGCTAGGATGGGTTGATGACCACTCCCTAGTCGCTGGTTGGAATGTCACGGTTATGGTCAATATGTTTGAGTTACATTTATTTTCCTTATTCTCAATAAGGACAAGCGTACCCTCGACTAATCACCATATACTCATAATGAAAGTGACATGGACAGGCAGTGTGAGAGGTGATTTCCATGCGTTCACAGCGTTATAAAGCGACTTGCTGAAGCTGGTGGTCAGGTTAATGTCAGTGCCTTGCAAGCGGAGACTGCCAACCTCATATGGACAATCATATATTATGCCATCTAATTTTAGCAGAAAGCACCCTAGCTACCGTTTATCAAACTTGCAATGGCATTAGCAAAACGCTTAATCTAATTGCAGAACAATTTCTTTTAATTGCGAAGTGCCAATACAAGTACCAGAGCCAAGACATGATCTGAAAATTAATACGCATGGCATGAATAATTCAGTGGCCTCGTAAGAGAAACCATTTCTTCATAAATTTACTTTGTGAATAGCATGTCATTGCGCTTAGGCTTACAAAGTTGAACTCACGGCATTTATTCTGGCAGAGAAAGTTACTATGTGAACTATATTCTCGTAAGTCATTGACGCTGATTTATTCGGATTAAATTGCATTGATGAGATAGCAATCGCCGAGTAATCAGAGCCAGCACTTCCTTAGTCTAACCAGCAGCTTAAAATGGGCCTTGTTACTATGACAAGTTGTCGATTAGGGTTTCCAATGTTTGGCGAGCTGATTGTGTTGTCAAAGAAGCGCTTGATACGGCGTGATTTCGGACAACAGCTGGTTTATATAACTAATCCCAGATGATTAGACGTAGCATATCGATGCCATGCGTTGTTTATCAGATACCTAGTTCTGTACAATGTCCATGCTGTGTACCGGTTTTTCGACGGGTCATCACTTACTGCTACCCATTAACAGAACATTAACATTGATGTACAGCTCTACTGCTTCTAAGGTGGATGTGCTGAACCTAGACTAGTATTGTATTAGCGGGTTTTGTGGATTGGTTGCAAACCAGCATGCAACAAAATTCAATTCGCGACTGATTTGGCAGCTGATGGTATGCAGCATGTGCTTCTATAAAACTCACTGGTTTTGATGATGTTAGCATATTACTTCAGCTTTTGAAATATCAAAGGCATGCAACCTTTGCATATTCGCTCTTATATATTCAGTCACTGATTTTCATGTTGCAAGCATAATGGTTCAGGTTTAATGCTGAATGTCTATCCATAGTGACATTAACGTAGCGAGGTTGCTATTGTGGGATTCACACTTCATACTAAAGTCACCCTTCAATCTCGGAAACACATGGGCCTCTAAAACACAGTACTAAATAAAAGTAGTGACCGCTAGAAGACTGCACAGCCATGCTGAGGATAGTGTGCTGTTCTTGCACCCACTGATCTTCCATCCATTGATGAACTGTCGCGGTATTAACTCGCGGCCATGCCTCTACATGGTTTAGCCGTTACATAGGGGATATCGCGTTTAAGTACAGTGGATTATCCCGGAAAAAACTAATCAGGGTTTCCTTGATATATAAATACTAGAGCTATTGAAAAGTTAATGCAGCAAGTATAACGCAGGTACGTTACTGGAAGTGAGATATGTTTCAATGTGCTCTTGAATGAATCCATGTGCGCATTTGCGACAAAGACAATTTCCAACCCCATTCCTTGTGATCGACTCGTCAGTCATCGACATAATAAATACCAATCCAGACTTTACCCAGTACCATTGAAAAAGCTCTTGTCCTGTTCATTTGTTACAAGTAATTAATGTTATGACCATAAAGCGTCATGCAGTATAGTGTACGCGATTGTCCGGAGAGGCTGAGGTGAGCAACTGAAAAGACCATTTATGACACTGATATCAGTGCCACTGTGCCCCCCCCCCCTTCCCCCTCCTCACATGAGGACAATCTGGCCACAAAACGCCATCTTCGTGCTCACGACAGCATTTGTGTTTATCTGTCTATTACACACGTTTCTCAAAACTTATCTCCCAGATAGATGAAATCAACTGATCAACAAATAGTTTTAAAACAGAATGGAGATTCGAGTTATACAAATAAATAAAGGTCCGGTGCTCTAAACAGCTTACAGCATATCGCCTAAAACCTTGGAGAATCACTTTGGCTTCAAGGCGGGTCACCCGACAGATTTACCATTTACTGTCTCAAACAGCATTTGGTATGAGCATCATCCACTGAATAGTTAGGCTATCATGGGGGTGAATGTTATAACACGTTTGTTGAAATACTGCTCTGACTATTTTCTGAAAGACACTAGCATCAGGCGGACCTTCTGTTTTAACGAATTATGCTTGATGTCGCCTAGTGTCAATTGGTTTCAAAGCCTATTTGATCTTTGTAACTATTTCGGGACAAACCCCCACATAATGTTCAATCCAACCCAATCTATACATATAGCGTGTCAACAAACGACCAGCTTATACATTTGTCATTTGGCATCTGTGATTAGCAAACATATTTCCCAGTGTTCGTTGATTGATTAAATAATGCTTTTACACCGGATGCATTACAATAACTGTACCAAGGTATGGCACAAATACTGATTATCAACTATACGTTTGCTTTCTTGGGGTTCTGAACGGCGAACATATTACACGCATCCTCCCCATACTATGGGGCTGGCGCCTGAGATATACTATTGTAATTGGTATTATCGTAGTCGGGTTAAAATCAGTACTTTGTTCATAGAAACAAATCAAATCTGTAAGCAAACTATTTAAGTCGGAGACTACGTGGTGAGCCTCTATAAAGTAGACCAGGTGAGTTTGGGTGTTATGACACGAAGCATACATAAATAAACCGCCAGATATCAACGCTCGCATGGAAGCTGCTCCTCTACATAGCTCGCGATAGTTATTCCGCAAACAGCTGCGACAGCGCCGGTTATGTGGACTTCACATGCAATAGCCATCTTTAGCAGAGCGTTAGTTGACCCTAAACTTAAGATTCCCGTCGTAATCAGGAAGTAACATTATATTACCTCGTGTAATATATTTCTAATTTGTGCTTCCTTATGATATCGTCTATTATACAAACTCAATCGGCAATATGATCTATGCAGAAGAAATAATTTCAATCGAACTGGGTCGATTATATGTCTACCAACATTAAGCAACAGTTTGCGACTAGCTGCATCATGCATGCATTGGTAGTCCAGAATTTGCGACAGTCGTTTCCCGTTGTCGCCGACCATAATAACTTAAAGGGTCGGCAATAGTTAATATGTCGTTGATCAGTTTTGCTTTTCGAGTACCTGTTTTGTTTTTAAAAATGGTACGAATTGGCTTGCAAAATCGTCCTTAGCTGTTTGGTTTTAATTTGTGGTGCGATCGAAAGATTACTTTAAAAGACTTACTTAGTCTATTATATGAACTGCATCAGGTTATTATGTTGCGGTAGGGCACGCGGTGGTTTTCATTTATATCTTAAATGTATTTTATATATGAGATTTCTCAGTGCTAACGCTCTAACAGTGCACTAAATATCCTGCGAATAGTAAAGCGTAACACAGAATTGTTCTGTGCGGTGTCTGGTGTGTAGCTGCTCCAGGTTATCGATGTCATATGGATGCGTCTGTAACTGTTTCAGATTATCGATGTCATCTGGATGCGTCTGTGGCTGCTCCAGCTTTTCGATGTCATATGGATGCGTCGGTGGCTGCTCCAGCTTATCGATGTCATCTGGATGCGTCGGTGGCTGCTCCAGCTTATCGATGTCATCTGGATGCGTCTGTGGCTGCTCCAGGTTATCGATGTCATCTGGAGCTGTTATCGATGCCATTGGATGCGTCTGTAGCTGCTCCAGGTTATCGATGTCATCTGGATGCGTCTGTAGCTGCTCCAGGTTATCGATGTCATCTGGATGCGCGTCTGCTCCCAGGTTATCGATGTCATCTTATCGATGTCATCTGGGTGCGTCTGTAGCTGCTCCAGGTTATCGATGTCATCTGGATGCGTCTGTAGCTGCTCCAGGTTATCGATGTCATCTGGATGCGTCTGTAGCTGCTCCAGGTTATCGATGTCATCTGGATGCGTCTGTAGCTGCTCCAGGTTATCGATGTCATCTGGATGCGTCTGTAGCTGCTCCAGGTTATCGATGTCATCTGGATGCGTCTGTAGCTGCTCCAGGTTATCGATGTCATCTGGATGCGTCTGTAGCTGCTCCAGGTTATCGATGTCATCTGGATGCGTCTGTAGCTGGTCCAGGTTATCGATGTCATATGGATGCGCCTGTAACTGTTTCAGATTATCGATGTCATATGGATACGTTTGTGGCTGCTCCAGGTTATCGATAGTATTCACTGCTAGTTTCGACACTGAAGAGTAAATATGTTAGTCTTCGCTGCACAGGATAATACCAACATTGGCAACCGCGGTATCAGTGATACATGCTTTCTGGTTATGTCTGTACGTCCAAAATCTACACGAGCACATGTCGTTACACTCGTAACACCTACACGTAGGTCATTCATGTATGTCATAATATGAAACGCGTTCAAGGTAGCTGTAACCGGAAAACTTGGCAGCTGATGATGGAATCCGCTGGTCCTGGATAACAAAGAGCTTGTTATTTACTAGCAAGCTGCCATCTGTAAACTTGGCAACTGATGATTGAATCAGGTTATCCCGGATATCAAAGGGCTTGTTATTTACCAACTTGCTGCAATCTGTAAACTTGGCGACTGATGATTGAATCAGGAACTCCCGGATAAAGGTCTTGTTATTTACCAACTTGCTGCTATCTGTAAACAATGATAGAATCAGGTTTTCCCGGATAGCAAAGGGCTTTTTATTTACCAAGAAGCTGCAATCTCTAATCTTGGCAACTGATGATTGAATCAGAGGCTCCTGAATAACAAAGAGCTTGCTATGTATCATAGGATA
Organism: Urechis unicinctus; assembly: GCA_034190875.2. Lineage (NCBI taxonomy): Eukaryota > Metazoa > Annelida > Polychaeta > Xenopneusta > Urechidae > Urechis > Urechis unicinctus. The sequence goes on from CM067351.1 coordinate 16,203,135, forward strand.
CAACATGGCTTGCGCTATTAAGGTGTGTTGGTTGCAAGCACGTGTTCAGAAATAAAAGATTCTGCAAAGTATTGTTCTAGTGACAGAAATGCGGAACTGTTGTGTGCTAACACAGTCAGGTTAAGTGAGTTCACATCCGGTTTAGTACGATAGAGACTAATTAATGTCTGTATTAATTCTCCCGTCATGAATCTATCTCTCTCATTCAGCAAGCGACAGTAACATGGGGCCCACCGGCTGCCGTTCTGTTTTTGCCATCCATTTAGCTCGCGAGACAAAATGGTTGTTAAGCTGTCGATCTGTATGGACGAATCCATTGTAGCGTTACAGATGGACGACTAAATATGTAACAACAAAGGCAACAATACGTGGATGATCCGGATAAAGCGCTGAACAAAACCTTTAAGCTAATTAATCCTCGATTAAGACGGTAAATATCAAAGATTTTTGCCATAAGCTTCGACATCATTGTATTTTGGAGTTATATGGCTTGATTATGCTCTACGTGACTGTGTGTATTCAATCACCTTGGCAATGTTGCATGAAATATTCACTGCAGCGATGGCGTTGTTATGTGTAATTACAACCACCATCAACTCAGGTTTCAGCAATTACCGACTGTTAACACGCCCATAATATATCACTACCAATCGCCCATTATCGCCTAAGAAAGTTCGGGGCACTAGATATTTTGCAGAAGCGTGTATTATACCGAGCATCAGATGTTTCGCGCAAAGATTGTTTTTGGTAGTAGAAACTAGGCTTCATCGGTAAAATCATTCCACCAATAAAATCGGCTTCACTAAGAAAATATGATAGAGTGGATTACCCTGTTCTTCTGACATTAAGGATGGATTTGATGGCCGCTCTCAAGACATCAAAATACTCTGAACACCCGTTCCTCCCGCCGTCGCCAGTTATGACGCTTTCATTTGATGGAGGTTTTGTACGTCCGGGTCTCTTTCCATGGCCGCCTATAACTCTATAATGTAATGAAGGCTCTTGGCGCCCGGATCCCCTGCGGCGGCAACTAAAATTATTGCCTCGTGACTTGTGATGTGCCGAATGTGCAACTAAAAACTCCTATGTTATATATTGGTAAGTGTTCGGTTTATAGAAGCACAGCACTTTTCACTTTTCAAATAAGGACGTTATGTACAGAGGTTGCACGGCATCTAAGAGACTTGTGACATGTCTAAGTGGCATGACCAATCGTCTCCACACGATTGTGACGTGTCGAATCATTGCCTCGTGACTTGTGAATTGCCGAGTAGTCTCATCGTGCATCAGTTGATAAACATGCATTTTAAGGAGCATTCTTTTCAATAAATTTTAAAGAATCACTGGAAATAGGGGATATAGACCATCCAAAGTTCACTTTATCTCCGATTGTATCTCATCATGAGTCGCAAGGTTAAATCGTATGATGTCGTCTTCAGTAGTCTATAGGCGCAGAATCATTTATAGCGCCTTAATGTGTCTCCAAAGTTGTGATCTATGCTAGCGTTTTTTTTCATAGTGCGTGCATAGTGAGTCTCAAAAGTGTGTTTACTATGAGAGCGTATCCAGAATTGTGATCTTTGATTTGCGATGTTTGTTGTCTATGATAACGCCTTCACCCAAACGTTTGTAATCTATCTTAGCGCCTTCATGATGTGTTGTATCTATGTAGCGCCTTGATTGAATGAGGCGCCAGATGTGTTATTTGCGGTCGAATGAGGCGCTAGGCTCAATGTCGATTATTGCTTCTAATGAACTGTGAGGCTTGCTATCCATGATTGCGTCATCAGCTGCATTGATGCTAAATAACTCCTCTTCCTGAATATACCATAATCAGGCACTTATGGACATTGGTTAACAATATGATGAGCAACAGCAATACGCCAGCCTCCTACGCATTATCCGCCACACCTTGTGATACAGTTAGCTTGTGCATGTCTGCCGTTTAATGCTGCACAGTTTTATGCCTACCTTGCCTATGACACATCACAGGTAATGTCTGTCTGGCATTTGATGCATCATAGTTAATGTCAGCCTGGCATTAGGTAGTGCCACGTGGGTGATATCAGATTGGCCTATTGTGAGCATTGATAAATGTATCAGTGTCCTACAATTGTATAGATTGTGTGCTGGAATTGGCTGATAAAGCCGAATAATTCAAGACATTTATCATACTAGCGCTCGCATCATAATACTGAATGACCTATCTTTGTTGCGAAGCAGAGCGTGAACCACACACACTCGTAGTATCTAATTAAAGGTATGATCAACTGGTTGTTATGGTTACTTACCGCTGAATATAACCACATTGTAGCCGTTTATAACGGTTAACTACCGCGAAATATAATTACATCTTCAGCCGGTGTTTATGGTTAACTACGGCTGAATATAACAACTTCGTCAGCCGGTTTTAATGGTTAACTGTCGTTGAATTTAACCACATCCTATCCCGGTATTAATGGTTAACTACAACTGAATATAACCACATCCTCAGCCAGTTGCTATGGTAAACCACCGATGAACATAACCACATCCTCAGCCTGTTTAATGGTTAACTACCGCTGAATATAACCGCATCGTCAACCGTGGGTATTGGTTAGTTGCCACTGAATGTAACCACATCCTAGCATTTCTCTTTTGTTTCCTAGCTTATTATATCACAGTCCTTCAATATGGTGCTATTATCTCGAATCAATATTGACAGTAACAGATGACTGCGATTAACCGGTCTATTCGTGCCAGGGATTCGTTAAATCGACACACTTTTGTCCGAACTTACGTCATACCATGCGTTATCTTGACAACACAATCAGCTAACCTTTCTGAATGCGACCATTTCATTTCAAGCGTGGGTTGTTTTCACAATAGCCTATTCTACGTCGCCGTGGTAGCAACGTGGCGTCATTAGCAAATGTTTCTGCTTGATAAAAACGTGGTGGGTCATTTAGACTCAATAGACCCCTCACAGTGACGTACACTTGAAAACACATTTCGGGAAGGAGCCGATTATCCTCGTTCAACAGGAACAGATCAAAAGACAACTTTAAAATTAACAAGACCATAATATTATCCCTCACAAGTGTGAGAAGTATTTTGGCACCACTGGGCGACTGCATTATGACACTAACACTTACAGTTTCGTAAGGATTATGCAATGATTAAGTACGAGTTTGTTTATGAAATGTATGCTCATTATAAATGCAACTATAGTGTCACTCTCTAATACTCACACGTACATCCCCTGGCCAATCACTCAATACGCCAAATACTTGCTTTCAAATGACAGGACTCACACTCCATGTTTTTTATCCACTTAAAATAATAAACCACCAGCAAACAAGAAATATGCAAAACGCAGGTTTCGATAGACGTTTCATTCAATTATCCTCACATTTGGCAATTAACATTTACAGCGTTCTGCTTGATAGAGGTGACGGTTCGGAAAGGAGAGCATTTTTCTTCTGATGGTGCTATCCTGATAACAGAACAATCTCCGAAGGTTCATGTGGCGGTATTCACTGCATGTCTGTCAGCTTTTTGTTATCACAAACAAGCAGCTCCACTCATTATATGTTGGTGCACCATCCCTGGTGTTTGAGAAACAGATTGGCACAGTACTTACTCGAGGGGCTTGTGAAATAAAACGGGCCATTATCATGATATAGGCCGATAGAATATACACCATGCTCAAAATGACGACCTCATCTGAGGTCGGCGTTGCATTACCCTCGACGATAGAGCTGTATACTATGTAACGAGCATGAACAGCTCAGAAGATGTAGAGGAGGTACAACAGCAGTCATATCTGGAAGAGTTTCATGACAGTACAGCTTGCTACAGTGCATTAACCACACTGTGTCAATAATTAGTCGAAATGCATCCATTAATGAACAGGAAGACTCGGTCTATAGATTTCACCGACATCGCGTCTGTAAGCAATCCGGCCACACAGACGGAGACTAAGTGGATCTGCGGAGATGGGTATCGTGCCAGTAGACGCTAGTGGTGCATTTTACGCTGAAAAGAATTCCTGCGGTCACATGTAATGCTTTTGAGCGAAAATCAATCCTGCCTCCAACGAAGATCATTGTTCTGAACTCAGTGCAAGGCTGTCAAAGGAAACACCTGTTTTATATTGGCGGTATCAGTATCATCGCTTCAGCGGCTCTGACATCAGATATCTCTGTTTGTTTACTTTTCTACTCACTTAGCATAGGATATTTATGGATGCCTAAACATATATGTGTGATGTTCTTGAGCCAGGATGATTTATATACACAAAATGTTAATTGCGATTTGCTCATCCATGCATGGTCACATCCACCCAGCCCTTACCTAACCACATCGTCTAAGATGATAACGTATGAGTAAATTAGATTGCTATGTCATTTCTAAATATGGCGCCGTGCAACTGACATTTGCCAAGAGGAAGCTACTGTAATTGATCAATGGCCGTCAGTGTGCAACTTCTAAAGTAGGCAGAGATATCTGAATGATCAGACATAACTTTGGCAATATACCCAAATAAGTCATGCTAAACGGTCTATGCCATATTTCATTCATGCAAGGTGAACATATAATAACCGTGACAAAAGAATATCGTTAAAAGGTACGAGGCAAGTTTCAGATTGTCAAGGTCTTTCTGAAATACGCAGCCAGCCCAGATAATCTCAATCAATTCAGTCATCCGCTTAATGCATGTTTCAGTGACAAACTAAAGGTGATGTTTTAACCCGACTGTCACTTTCAACAAATTGAATTCTTTAGCATAATCCATTAACAAGGCCCCTGTAAATGGTCGACTTGGTGGTTTATTGGCCGAGGCGCCAATAAATATAAAAAATAAAAGGAAAGGGGATTTAAGCTGTGGGTGAGCAGCACGGATGCAAGGACAATTCATCTGAATGTTTCGTTTTGTGGCATTTAGTAAGATATGCCGAACAACCATCAATCATGTGGGGCATGGACCTTATTGACCTGGTTTACCACCGCTTATCACAAGAAAGCTGCTTAGAGGGTTCCGTGCTTGAAATGCGTAAATACGCAGCAGTATAGGGGAGCTATGTGCTGCTACGGTATGGGGAAGCTTGCAGGATTATGAGATGACAGTGCTTTACCTATCGTACAGGATGACGAGATGGCCACGATACGTCCATCTTACAGTATGGCAAGATGACCGTTATTACTAGTCAAGGTCCCCTAGCCTGTTGGCTGCGGGCTCTGCTTACATGTTACTGATATTCAACAGTCTCGCCATCAGTCTAGGACACGGTAATGTCTTGAACTGGACTAGCATCCCAGATTTGGGATGCTCCAATCACAAGCCGTGTCTCTCGGTCACTCTCGGGTACTTTTGAGTCATTGTCTCTCATCGGTCAGTTCTAAATTTCCCGAAGATTCGGCGCCATATTTGTTTTGGTACGCTCCGTTTGTTCGTTCGGCTGCTTAATGGGTCGTGACTGTTGGTGAATGTGGCTGCTTGGACGGGGAAACATTTTGCTACACGTTGTTAGCTACTGCTCTCGATGCAATGCTTGGAATGGGTCAGGGTTCGACACCAATAGTTGTCCGCTTGCCTGGACAAGTAATTTGTCATGTCGGACAAGTGACTTGTCAAGTCAACTTGTCCAACTGGACGAGTGATTTTTTATGAGCCGGGCACACATTCTACAACACCCTGATTTGTTGTTTCACACGGAGTGGCAGCGTTAATCACACAGTCGGCGGGAAAAGCAGACACACAAATGGTTCTTTTTAACTGACTATTACGTAAACATACTATCGATTAGTGATTAATCCATCTGACAGGATTGCGCGATGGCTGGGAATAATCCTTCTTGTCTTCTTTCTCCTATTAATGTACGTTTAATCCCCTCCCATCGATGTCAGTATCATCCTCATTGGTCGCTTCCTGTTAAGCATGTTAACATAGTTTTTCACCATTTGAATCTTACATTGATCTGGAAAACTACATCCAGTGAATATGTCACAACATTGTGCGCATGTCGCAGCACCGCAGTAATAACACTCTATACATATTATTTAAACACTGACATGCCCTACGAAAGCGGGAAAGTTCCTGCACCAATAGCTACACTATGGAATGTCATCACACCAACAGGAAAAGTGAACAATTTTCCTGGCAGTAGCTCCCTCAAATGATGCACTAGCACTGGCATGAAAGCCAAAAAAGGACTTGATTGACTAGATCATAAAGGTACACACCAACCAGAGTACTAATTATACTTCGAGGGTTTCATCAGTCTACCAATACTAACAATTAAACCATCCGTGTTAAGTCATCTTATTCTGACATCGGCCCGTCAATGACAGTGACAGTGTGGTGGTAGGTTGGAAGTCAATAACCGCTGCCATTGTTCTCCCGACTACCATAAGCCATACCTGCGCTAATGTATAATATGAACCACAGTCGGCAACATGGAATTTATGACGCTTGATTCAGTAAACGATAGCCAAAGAGTAATGAGCATACCAACTTAATCGTTTACTTGTAACGTGAATTTGGGAGATTAATGATTTCATATAACCAGGGGTGAAAATGGAATGTATTTCAAAACTGACCACTTTGGCTAGACAACTACAGTGTACTAAATATTGACGGCTGTCAATACTGAACTGAATACTAACGGTTATTCAGCGATGGAAATAGGTGGATATTCAGTGATGTACTAAAAATTGACGTCTATTCAGTGATATACTGAATATTGACGGCTGCAAGGTGATATTTTGATTATTAACGGCTATTCAGCGATGTGATGAATATTGACTACTGTTCAGTGATGTATTGAATATTGACGACTATTTAGTGACGTACTGTATGTTGATGGCTATATTCTGTGATGTACTGAATGTGGACGGCTATTTAGTGATGCACTGAATACATTTTGTCATATAGTCGCTGGGATTCAAGATACTCCGTACAAATAGTGAACTCAGATACGTGCGTGAGCTGATCAAAATGACTTGCAGTGACGTCTTGATAACTATTATATTTAGCTACCTACTGATTGATGGTGGCTGGTCGGGTTTTGGAAAAAACATAGTGAATGAATAACAGTCGATCAAACATAAATTTGATTTATCTCAGACCTAGATGACAATGCCAGACAACAATATTTTAGCAGGAAAACATGCATATTACATGTGTATATGCGCCAAGATCATCACCTCGCGTTTATGGAGGATGTTATAACAATCGGTGCTTTTGTGCATCCATCAATGCTCGCACTACCTGATACTTACACCAATTAAGAACAGAAGAGTTTTATTTTGATCCGCCTCATTTACTTTCAAACAATAACAAATCATAAGAGCCAAGTTTACCCATTTGCGCACCATAAATCAACAATCAAAGGTGTTTACCTGGTTGGTGGCGAAGCTATGGCGGCTTGGTTTCTGTTAATCATGGACAGAGCAGATTAACTGCGTGTCTTTTATGGATCATTGAGGAGGCATCATTAAACCTTGTGGATCGCGGATAAAAAAAAAGTCTGGCTGATTCGGTCGCAAGAGATCTGTTCACTGGTGAAAACATGAATGTTGCACTCGGTTGGACTCGGGATATAACACTTGCAAAGTCACACAAGTTTTTTTCGTTATCGTAGTCATACCAAATCACTAGATTACATTACATCTAGCGTATGATGGTAATAGACAAAGTCTCGGTGTTGCTATCACGGAAGTTCTTATATTTTGAACACCCACAGAGCAAGTTGCTGCATGGCTTTTTGAACAACAATCTGTTTATTTAGCTCTCCAAAATAAAAGACATGTGTATGCTTATGGCAAAAGCTTATCAAAGACGACATCTGCTAATTCACATTTCGCTGAAAGGCGAAGTTGTTTCTGTGACATTTGAACTAAGAGTTACCATTTGACTGCCTTCCTATGTAAGTATGGAATGGTTACTTCCGTCTTAAAGAAGCAGCGCACCGACTCTCTCTGATGTGTAACGTCTTGCCAGGGATAGTTTATATCGCTGTATAGAAGCAGCGCACCAACTCTCCCCATGTGTATTGCCTTGCCAGGGTTTGGTAATAACGTCTTATAGAAGCAGCGCACCGACTCTCACCGATGTGTAACGTCTTATCAGGGATTGGTTATATCGACAAGCTGAAGTCATTCCATACGACACAATCAGCCAACCTCTTCGATTCGCCAGGTCGCTTTTACCTGTTGGCCAGCTAAACTGCAATTACCCTATGTGTGCGTATATTTGACAATATCACGAAGGGTCATAAAGCGGCTTAATGGTGCAAACAGTTGGGCGGTAATCATTGCATGACACGCAGCGTTGTAATGGCAGTGGTTGTTATATAGCTTAATGGCGTCGATGTCAAAGTCCAACCAAGGTCATTATAAGTATAACGTGCCTAGCTGTTACATTCAACGAAAAAAAATTCACAGAGAAGCTGAAGAGCATCATCCGCTGCTGAATAATGGTTTTCCACATTTCCCTTGAGATTAGTTAATATTCTGTGAACCCATTGTGCGAAACACAATTGCTTTGGAATGGACATCCAGTTGGCAGCTATGGCCACCATGCAAACTCTAGATTCACAGGTATATTGAGCGAAGACGTATGAATAGAAGGACACACTCGAATCATCGAAATATGCAACTAACATCAGATCAAGTCACCGCAGGAAGAACGGAAAATAATTTCATCATAAAGATTAAGTTATATAGTTACTGCGAGAACTGATTTCTAAACATAGTACCTGATGAATGGGGTCAATTGTACTAGCTAGTGTATTATGAGTAAGGTATATTGAGCAGGATTTGTTATATGTAAGGCACATGGTGCTATATGTAAAAAACAGTAAGGCCTATTGTGCAGGATGTATTGTAAGAGCTGCATATTGCGCTAAATGTATTGTAGGTAAGGTACATTGTGCGGAATGTGTTGTAATTAAGGCATATGATGCAGAATGGCATGTATGGTTTTGCGTCTGTCATGGTAAAACTAGCACCCCCGTAATATTGAATACATTATGCACCTTATAGTCACGCATTAATTATCATGGTATACATGGATTACGTATGACTATTCATACTCTAAACAGATGAGAGTAAACCTGTATGACTTATATGACCTGTGCAGCGACACGTATCAGGTGGATACTAAGTGGCTAAGCATATAATGGTGCTAACAATATAAAGTTCAACAAAGAATAATCGCCCCTGGACACGTATCGGGGTGTGTGTGTTGTACCTATGTGCCGCTAAGTCTGTGTCAGATGCTTGTGTTATTTTACACTGGCTGTACAATAAGTTACATGAAACTATGTCGCGGAGGTCGGCAAGAGCTGCGATTGTTTGTTAGCAATGCACATAAACATGAGTGATGATATAGAACTCATCGTCACGCTTTCAGCAACCCACAAGAAGACCGGAATTTATTGGGCTGTTTACCTGATTGGTTGTACATATACCCATCCTTGTATTTACTACCATTAATCATTCTCTGGGAATTAACACGCTTCGTCTCCTAGTGGGTAACATCGACATTGATTTAGTCTGACAGCATAGATAGAAACACGATTCTTGAGTGGGTGAGAATGACTAATGGTGTACTGACATGCGGGGTGTCGATCTGTATCAGCATTGTTGATGCCATTCGCGCTAATCCCCTTTAATACAGCTGCTTCATGACACGTGCAGCCTCAGTCAAGGGTGTGAAGGTAATCGTGGGACAATCTTCCACTGATTGTGTGGACTTTTAATAACAACTGGCAGCTGTGGCAATATAAAAAAAGCTCTCAACTGACAATTAGCCAATCGTTTTGTCAATTTGTGGGAATAAAACAACATGAATGTTCATGTTCCAGCCCATATGCCTAACCCCTCTCCAGCATGTCGCCAGTAAAAGGAGATGTATCCAATTAATTTGCTTGTGTATTAAAAGGATGCAAATGCATTTAAAGCCTAGCTTTAAATCCTATGATATTCTCATATGTATTTCCTTTCGATTCTGTACCTGTGTCTTTGGGTTTAGTACTGTTTAATCAAGGCTTAAGAAACCAATAGATATCCGTCCAACTCCGCGAGATGACGGGGACATTACTGAGCTGCACATTTGCTAATCATCAAATATTTGTTGCGCATTATATGATATGATGAATGTGAATAGATAGCTGCAGTACAATATAGCCTAAAGTTGTTTTAACAGCTGCTCTACCTACTTTCAGAAGCACTGAGTTCTATAATGCATCATTTGCCATTTAATTACTTTGATAATGATGTGTACCCTGCTCGGAGTAATCTGTAGAACCAATGTTAGGGTGCATCTTGGTGTGATTGAGCAATTGTGGTGTATTGTGATAACAGGGAGAAGAGTGAGGAGTAATTTGTGAAGGCTCATGAAAACATAGGCAATATTACAAGGTTCGGAGTGAAAGACAAGCGTCGCCACTTCTAGCAAGCTTCGTGGCGTCACTAAGCCGAGTCAAAACCTATTTGTTTACCGGGTTTAAATAGGCAAAAACATCAATGATATCGAGCCTTATGTTGAAGATCTGTCGAAACAACTACCAGATCTTAAGCAAAACATCTCATACAATAGGTGCAATAAATGCTAAACGAGAAATTTGGCCCCTTGGTGTATTTGTAAGAAAATGTTACCGCAATAATGAAGGTGCATAACTGCTTTGTAAGATAATTTATTTTCCAGATATTTCACTGCAAACTATGATTGGCAGCATCTTGACATTATGAACGTATAACTGTCGAGGGCACAATGAAGACACTATTATGTACATGCGCAATCTATTACACAAATTTGATGTTCTTCTCAGACAAGGACATTGGTCGCTTGAGTAATACCTTGCTCAGCGCGAGCTGCGCTTAGGCGACGTGTCAGTTACGGGCGTTTCTGGTATGGATGACTCGGAATTGATCACGGGGAGACTCTATGGTGGCTGTGCGTCAATACACACAAAGTCGCTCATATTGACGATATCCCTGATCGATGGTGTAAATAATAGAAGGTGTCATACTCGTGCTGTGAATGAACAGAATGGCTATATAGTATATATAGTAAATAGATAACAGTCAATCAACCATCTGTTTGATTGATCTCAGACATAAATTACAATGCCAGACAGTTCAAGTTGGTATCTGCTCATTAGCAAAGCGTAGATAAAATGCGCCGATCAAGACAGCAACTGAGTATACATAGAAACATGTGCATAGGAAGGATGTAGTGACAATGTAGTCGGGTTGTTTACTGAATTCTTAGAGTTCTGGTATTTTGTGCGTCCGCCAATGCTAGCACCATCTGGCAATTACATCAAAAACATTTCATTGCTTTGATCTGCTCAATTTACTTTCAAGTACAATAAAAGCATAAGAGCCAAATTCCCCATTTTACGCAGTAGCTTTCTGAAGACGATATCTGCAAATGCAGAGATCACCGAAAGGCAAAGTATTTGTTTTGAGGAAAATTTGAAATAAAAAGGCTACTCTTTGACGGTTGATTGGTTACTTCCATTGTACACGCGCCGAAACTCTCTCTTATGTGTAATATCTTGTCATTTCATACGCTCCTTTGACGAAACAATTAATCCGCCATCCACACTCATCGATTTAACGCGTTGCTCTTACAGTTGTCAACCTCTGTGGCAATATCCCTGTGTGTGCGTATGTTTATTAATAGCATGAAGGGTTATTCGGATTCACGAAAGTCGTAAGAGTCACACATACTCGATGTCACTTTCCGACAGAAGCCGATTATTCTCCTTCAAAGGGAAGCGCAGCGTAATTGGTGCTGATCAAATGTTCTGTAAAGCGGCTTTTGGGGTGCAAACAGTCGGGAGTACATGGCACACAACGTACAAATGGCAGCGGTTGTTATATAGCTGAATTTCTTCAATGTCAAAGGCCTAACCAAGGTCATTGTTAGTTTAACGTGCCTAGCTGTTGCATTCAAAGAAAACTCCGTACTCAAATGCTTAGCAATGGACGTCCATTTGGCAGCTATGGCCACCATGCATACTCAGGATTCACAGGTAATAATGCAGACCTATGATTTGAAGGACAGCACTGTGATCTCTAGCACCTAGCCCTCTTTAGAACCGCCTATCTGTTATTAATTTAGAAGCATTCCACTAACTTCAGATCACGTGACTGCTTGAAGAGCAAAGGTCAAACTCTGCGGTAAAAGTGGATTCCAGTTTATTGTAATTGCGAACATATCACAATTAGTTATATAGTTACCCATAGGTCTCATCATTGAAGCCAATGCCCCCCAGCTTCGCTTCAAGGCAGGGACATATTGTAACAACGAATTAATTAAGGCTATTTGTAGGTTGACTAATTGCAATATTCGGGATGCGAATCGAGGAGACTTGCTCTTGCATCGCTCCTCCCCACCCCTCCAAACTTGGCCACGAACGTCATTGCATATCTCTAGCATTTGATCGATGAAGCAATTAATGGCAGAGTAAAGACAAATATAAAATTTAGCCGCTGGTTTATGACCAAATTAAGCAATTCTCATGCTTAGTTGATCCGTTACAACAACCTGTCTAGCTTTCTAGCTTATCATAAATATCAGCTGGTCATCTGATGAGAAGGTAAAGCGGGCCGTCTCCTATTACTGATGTTAACACCTGATGTATGAGTGTATTGCACTCAAAGCGGCAATATATTGTAAGCAAACATTGGTACAGAATGGCACGTATGATTTTGTGTCTGTCGGGGTTAAACTAGCAGCTTTTTCAGATTGAACACTACATTCACGTAAAAGCAGTCAAGCTTACAGACAATCTGTAACTAGTGAACCTCCGATTAGGGTAATAATGGAGGATGTGTGCATACGCTACTTGTGCAGCGACAGTATGGACAGTATGCAGGTTTGGGTAAACGTGCATCCATGCTGCCTCGCTTTGGTGTGACGTTTTGTAGCGAAGACTAATGTAATTACATTCACGTGAGGTGAAAACCCAGCACGATTTCCCAATGCGACGTGGAAGCAGTCCTTCATACATACCAATGAAATGAAGACTTATGCATAAAACATCCGTTTGAGTGAAGGCTGGGCTCGACTGATTAAATGCCTCTAAGCTGCATCGCGGCACGTGCCACGCATAAAACGGGGTCCATGGTAAGCTCAACAGAGAATGAACACCTTCACCCCAGCTCCGCATGGCGCTCCACCTGTGGTGTTTTTACACCTGAGACACCGCACAGAGAGCTGGTCACGTACCAGGGGTGCATGTTAATCATGCATACCGCTAAGGCTATGTCGGATGCTACTGTTATTATACACTGGCTTTGCGATAAGTTACATGAAACATGGTCTTGATGGTCGGCAAGAGCTGCGATTGTTTGTTGGTCACGCACACAAACATCTTTAAGCACAGTGCTGATACAGAGCTCATCGTCAGACTTTCAGCAACCCGCCAGAAGACTGAATTTATTGAGCTGTTTACCAGATTGGTTGTACATATACTCATCCATGTATCTACTGCGCCGTTCATCATTCTCTACAAATAAACACGCTTAACTCCCTCATGGGTAACATTGAAACTGATTCATTCTGACAGCATTGACGAAAACACGAATCTTGAGAGGATGCGAATGACTTATTAATGGAGTACTGATTTGCAGCGAGTCGATCTGTGTCAGCATTGTTGACCCCATTCTCACTAATTACAACTGCTTAGTGACACACGCAGCTTCAAGGGTGTGAAAGTAATCGTCCATTATGGGACACATTTCTACTGATTATGTTATATCATGATGATTGGCATTCAGAATACCAACTAAAATAACCACTGGCAGCTGCGGTAATACAATAATAGCTCTAAACTCTTCACATTACTAGTACGCAGATAATTATTGCTAATAGCCAATCGTCTTGTCGATTCATTGAAAAGATTAAAGCATACGGATACATGATCATCAAGCTGCTTTGGGCGAATTATTACTCTGCCGCTGTGAGCAGAAGTCGGTGCATACCTTCTATAAACGGTTGATTACCCGTCATGACTTATCCAGGCACCTGTTAAGTTGGCTAGAAGCAGTAGATGTAAGTATTTTGGAAGGCGTCTAATTGTGTTTATCTTACTCGAACAGTTTGTTTCTTATGCATATGTTCAGTTCATAAGGTTTGATAGAGTACAAAGGTTTTGCCTCTGATCCCAAGTTGGAATAAGACTGGATAATTCACTTCCATGACAACAAATATGCCACACCAGATGTGGTTTAAGTTACGGCTCTCATCTTTTTCTCTGCTTGGTGCATGGTTCGTACAGTTACAGGAACTGGAACTTCTAGCAAGCTTCGTGGCGCACCTGAGCCGAGTCGACAATTATCTGTTTACCGGGTTGAAAAAAGCACAAACATCGATGATATAAAATCTTATGTTAAAGATTTAGACATTTAGGTGTAAAATAAGACATCCAAATCGTTAGCAAAATTCGATAGCGAAACATCGAGGTAACAGTCTCAGACGTAGATGCAATGCTTAACGAAAATGTTTTGCCCTGTGGTGTATGCATAAGTAAATTGTATCGCAATAACGTAGATGCATAACTGCGTTATCCAAAAATTTCTTTTTATATTGTATTTTTTATATACTTCACTGTTTACCGTGATTTACATTATTAACATATAACTGTCGTGGGCATTATGAAGGCACTATATTGTACATACGCAAATGTGATGTTCTCCTCGTCCAAGAACATTGGTTGTTTGAGCAGCGCATAGTTTACGCGTTAGTTAAGGGGATATCAGGTGTGGATGACTCGGAATTGATCACAGGAAAACCTGATGGTGGTTGTGCGTTGATACACAATATTAACTATATCCTCGATTGATGGTGTAAACAATGGAAGGCGATATGCTTGTATTTTAACATTGCACTCAGACAATATGCCCAATAAGATTATGCTTATCAATTTATATATGCCAAGTGATGTTAATCAAAGGTCAGTCCTTTCCAATGAGTATGCCGGGCTGCTGGCCCGCGTCAACTCAGTTGGATGTCTTGCATGGATGTAATTATTGGAGGTGACTTCACTCGAGCCAACTCCTTTCACACTGTTACACTGGAGACATTTTGCAATCATCAATGTTTATTCCTTTGCGACTTGTTGAATAATAACGCAGAAGATTATAATTATGATATTTCACATATAAAATACACATCATTAGTTGGTATCTGAAAGTTTTATTTCATAAATGTCAAAGTACGAATGAATGTGATGACGATGCGACCACAGTCTCGTATGGCTAGATGTACATGTCCCGCAGGTTAATGATGAGCCCCTACCACTAATAGACACAAATAGAGGGAAAGCGATATACATGCGCATAGATTGATTGCAGTGACCCATAACGAAGATGTTGATCAATACTATGAAATCGCGAATGCATGTGTCAGAGCAGCTATAGAGTGTATTCCTGGGAATGGAACACGTGAATACCAGTCATGCTGGGGTGAATGAGTCAATCAGCTAACACAAAAATGTGGTGTTCCAGTACTGGCGTTCTTAAGGTGTAAAACAAACGGGATCATACAAGGGTTTCACGGTACGTGACCAGAAGTCAAAACAAACTAGCGTCTTATAGAATGGCATCTTCTTGGGCCAAAGTGATGGTCGCAACTTCTTGAAAGTAAGAAAGAAGAATTGCAAATCAAAGTCGACCGTGTCCGTGATGAATGGTGTTCACGGCAACGATGAGACATGCAATGTCTTTAAAGAAGTACTATACAATAATGTGTCTTATGGTAAGTCTGCAAGTGAATTCGTGGTTTGTGATGTACACCCGCAGTGTGCCCCCGGAACCTGTGGCTCTTTGCATGCTAGCTACATTTCTCAAGTCAGGCAAGTAGCTTATAAGCTGAAGCGAGTCATATCGGGCAGTATTTGTGAAATTGCTTCTGATCTCTGAATGACTGTGATGTGTTATAAGCTTATTTATCAAACATTTGTAGTGTGATATTGAATCATGCACATGCGCCATGTGATATGCTAACATCTACCCTTTTGCCTTTTCACTAAAAAACAGAAATAAATATTTGAACAACAGTGATGCTTATAGATCGATAGCTAACAGCTGTGTCATATGGCAACTGTTAGATAATGCGATTATTGAATATCAAAAGGGATCTATTGAAGTCGAGTAGTTAACAAGTTGGATTTAAAAAGTCCTACTACAAAACACAGTGTCTGTAGAATTATGTTAGTCAATATTCACCATGTCATGTTTTAAGACGTTTCCAAAGCATTAGATCGAGTTGGCTTTATGCAATTGTTTGGTTAAAGACTGCTAGACTTCTACTTAACATGTACACGCAGCAAACGCCAAGAGTATAGTGGAACAACAGTTTCTCTTACAATTTTAACTGTACTAATGTAGTCAAATAAGGGGCTGTTTTGTCACCCATATTGTTATGTGTATATATCGACGAACTATTGTCACGACTCTCTAAAAGGGGTATTGGTTGCCATGTTGGTCACCGTTATGCTGGCGCACTGAGCTATGCTGATGATGTCGATCTCGTTACACCTTCTAGTGAGCAGTTTGCAGAAGAATACACTGTTTTATTTAACGCATCTAAAAGTAATTCAGATCTTTTTAATTGTACAGCGCGCGATCTTGATTTCCATGGGGTTAAACTAAATGTAAGTGAACATGCTGTCCATGTTGGATCCTACATAGGAAGATAATCCATTTGAGGTACATGGATGCTGCATGTCATGGTCTGTCGAAAACTAGCATGCTAATGCCACGATTTGGTCACTGTTGTGTAAATATTCAAAAAACACTATTTGACAAATACGTTTTTATTGGTCCCTGTTATAGACAATATCGAACAATTCCTTTAAAAGCTTGCGTTGCACATGGTACAAGTGTATCCGCCGTACCTGGAAACTCCACCCTAGAACAAGTTATTGTATATTCCTTTTCTAGTTGGTAGGCCACCTCTCAAAGAACAATTCATGTTGCGATAGACAATTTTTTTTCAATAGTCGGAATAGTAAGAATGATCTTGTATCGGCGGTTTGTCAATTATGTGTTTTTATGAATTCTAATGTTGCAATAATGAAAGATATGTAATAATGCAATGATTTACGACAAAACAATTACTTTCAATTAGATTGTAAGCAAGCTTAGTCTACGGCACTTTGATGGAGATGAATGGAATATAGTATATTCCATACAAGAGCCTTTTTAAGGCCCGTTAATAAGATATCACTGTTTCACTAAACTTTATTTGCACATTATGATGGCATCTCTCACTCTGTTAAGTAATTTGCACTTGATAAACATAAAATGTCTGAACATGCATTCGAAATGCATTCTTGTATTATATGATTAGGTCGGGTGTACAACATGTTCACTAGATCACCAGTCCTAAAAGAATGCTGATAAGACTTCAGATCATCGGTACGCATTTAAAGTAATAGTTCAGTGCGTAGCTGGTCCCTAGCTGTTGTGGGAACTTTGAACATCATCTCCGGCTCGACGGGATCACCGATCTAAGACCAATTGGCCAATGGGCTTATAAACCTCTCGTTCGAGCACCACCATATTAGGGGCAGAACCAGTACAATGATTAACAAATACCACCAGCCTTTTGATGTAGGTCTTCTGTCTAGGTCTGCGATTGATACGTTCAGCATGACTTTTGGATTTAGGTCAAAGTGGGAATTGTCTTGTCTTGGTGATGTTCAGTAATTTACACGTCGACTTGATTCTGTAGCCGAACGCCGGATGTGCAATTAAACTCACAAACAGAGGTTTCAACAAACATCTCTGCAGACCAATTGAGCAGAGGACACCATTCAACTAATTCTAAAAATTGATACCAGAACCTATAAGTACTTTTTGGTAATACACAGCCACTTCTATCATTTGTAGAGTTTCTGATGCGTCGATCGTTTCAATCGCAAATCTATTCAAGGTCAGTTTCTGCGCCAGCTTTGAATAGGATTCTATAGGTTCATCTAGATGTTGCTTAAAACCTAGCCATCTACTGATGTGGCTGACAGCGCTTTCTATCAAATATATTGCCTGATTTAGCAAACAGCTCCCAGTACTTTGCTCTGGTGCTTTCCGCTAGTTTATTGGAGTAGGTCGGCGCTTAGACCCTATGTGAGTCCATATGATATCCCTGCCTGGGTTGAGACATCTTCTTCGTATTGAGATAAGTGGTCTGCATCATCTTATTTAAATCGTTTTTTCACAGCTATCAACATGTCCAATTTAGTACACTGGCCATGAGATATGTATGCGTGGGTTTATCCATCATACTGGACGGTGGTCCTATTCATTGTTACTAATTAGTTTAGGATAATTGAGCTCCATGCAAGTGAATTGTAACACGGATAATTATGACTGGATAAATTTACGTTCACGTCAAAGTGTTGTTTATCATACAGAGACGTAATCACCAAGACTAACGCTTTACTGCAAGTAGGTAAAATTGACGGCAAATGATTGTTGCAGACACAGAAAGCTATTTAGTCGAAAGTCAGTCGGTAGTTGTGAATATATACTCCATGCCAAAGTAATGTTATACTATACTTGGACTTGACGTCACCTTCAACAAAGGTGCAGCGACGGAGATGGACGGGGATATTTGTTATGTTTACAAGTGCCAAAACTGACTTGGTGCAAGTTTTTTTCCAAGCAAATCGAGCTGGAAAACCTATCCTGCTAGGATAATTTGTTTGCAGTGGATTGACATTTAACCTGCGAGTATGTCACAAGTAACCAGCCGTATTTGTAAGTCTTGGGAACTCGCCCACTGCATGTGGTTCTAACGATATGCTACATGTGATTTGTTACATGTAATTTATTATAGACATTTTGTTATAGACATTTAATCCAACACATCCATGCGGCCACCATGATGTCTGATGTGTTACATTTAATGTGTTATAGACACTGAGTCTGCAGACAGGACACTCGAGGGAAGAGCTGGTTGCATATACCAGTCATCTCGTGTTACACAGTATATCTTATTAAATTTTAAAAAAACCCGGTAACATGTACGGTATTGGTAAGTTTTCCAGTCACCGACTGAAGATGAGCACATGAGCAGTTACTTATAGGTTGATATATAACAAAAAGTTGGATGTGATGGCACAGGAAATAAAAGGCAGAATGATGCTGCAACGAGAACAGGAAGCACGGTCGTGCTCGAGGAGGCAACGTTGTGATATATATCGACACGAACTGTTTCTCATCAAGGCGATTTCAGATATTGACCTTTAATGAGAGGTGTCTTTGTGTGTCAATCTAGTGGACAGGAATATGTAGATGATTGGTATTCGCAAGGTCATAGCCACGTCCATTAAGTGTTCGTTTTCTGACTCTTGATGACGAGCAGCTAAGGAAATAAGCTCGAAAATAACATGATACAAGCACATCAGATTGGATGACTCTGGTAAATGTCAGTTGCAGCTGGTTGAAAGAGAAACCACGTATTCTTCGCTCAGGGGTGAAATGCAGTAGTTTTATACTGACAACGAATCTGGACGCTCGGCAGAAGAAGCTGTGTAAGAAAGCTTTGTGAGAAAGCGGTGTGGATGCAACTGCGTAAGGAAGCTGTCAGACGGAAACTAAGTAAGGGAAGCTGTGCAGGGGGTGGTGGGGGGTCTCTATGAAGACGAGGCGAGGAGGCAACATTGCGAACAAGTTGAGAGGCAACTGTATGGGAGGCTGTGTAGACAACTATGTAAGGGTGCATCGAAGGTCCAATAGTGTGAGGGTGCTTCGATGAGCCATCTGTGTGGTGAATCTAGAACTAACTAAAAAAAGCTCTATCTGATAGCAACTTCAACGAATTTGTCAAGTGTGTCTGGCAACGAATCCGTTGTGATAATTGACAATCGAATATCACATATGTTACATCGTGTCCACAGGTGGTAGATGATTCATCTGGTAGGCTATTTACGTGCAATGCAACACCACATGTGGTAGGGAATTGAACTGGTAGCCTATTTACCTGTAATTCAACACGACAGGTGGTAGATAATTCAGCTGATAACCTATTACGCGCAATGCAGCACCACAGATTGGAGAGGATTGAGCTGGTAGCTTATTAACGTGCAATGCATCACCACCTCTCTGTATCCCAACTGTGCTAGATAATCTTATGTACAGGTTTAAGCTTAATTGTTCCTGATATAAACGCATCAGGTTTGATTCAAAAGGAAAACGCTCTCAAATAAATGTTTTTAATCCTACATGGTTCTCGATCAATAGAGCAGCGACCGAAATTATATCGTTTGCCTCAAGCTGTCATTGAAGTAACGTTACGAAGATAGTTATATAGGTTTACGATGATATAAGCTCTGTTAATTTTGAAGGCGAACTGTTTTCCGTAAATCTGCTCACGCTTTACGGCATTCGACCCTCGTAAATGTGCGTTACGTCGCTGGATGAGGTCTTATCTACTCTCCTATTGACGTAACTTGGTGAATACAGGCAAGAAGAAGTCAAATAACTGACTTGGCGGGTTCTTATCGTATTAAAGGGACGTTAAGTGAAAAGGATTGTTGCAATTTAGGGGATGGGGTCAAAATTCTCGTACAAACGCGCTGAAACAAATGAAAACATAGTGCTTGGCCAGCGCATTCCGCGTTAGTTATTGAAGGTGGTAGTCAACTGAATGTGCTTTGGCTGCAACCTTCATAGCCTACTTGTGGTGGTTACATTTGATTAATATCTAGTTTCCTTGCAATAACAGATAGATAAAAGTCACCCACACGACCATGGAATAAAGCTTCACATTTCATATTTGGTCTCTTTGTTGCCCACTTGGCTCATTATTTTAAGTCATTCTGATTTGTGAATTATGACATTGAAGCATGTTACCTGTATTGGCACCATGAACTAGAAAATACATGCCTCAGCTTGCTTGCTGGAGTAACGAAATGGTGGATTTGATTGTCTATTACCTGAGAACAGACGTCTTTCATTAGAGTCGAGGGCGTCACCTATATTGAGGTTCTCCGTTAGTCTCCTATTGCCAGCGGAAACTCTGATTGGAAGACGTATTTTTTACCGGCTTATAAAAACCATGAAGTAATGTGTCACAGAAGAAGGCGAGGCTGTCGGCAATATGATATGAAGCTCCTGCTACCTAGTCAAAGTAATTTCGCAACTGCTTTCCGTTTTTCCACCGAAACCTTAAATTAGTAGCATACGTAAGGGCGACGCTTTTTAGATGTGTATAAAAATTAGTGTAAGTGCCAAGCAGCAAGAAGAGTGTTCATAACAGTTGTGGGGATTGTATGACAGGTCAAGCCTATCCTTTTTCCATTCAGGTCGCATGCTTGTCAGTACCCATTTTTTCCATGTCGGAGAGTGGTCACTGTGCGTATGTCAACGTGTGTATGTATCCGCACATTAGGTATGTCACCTCAACATGGACATATCACTTCATCGTAGGCATGTTACCTCGTCGTAGGCATGTTACCTCGTCGTAGGCATGTTACTCACCGTAAGTTTGTAACATTAGTCAAGGCATGTCCCCTCATTGTAGGCACGTCACCTCACCATGGACATGTCCTCTCAACATGGACATATCACCACACCTTAGACATGTCACCTCAACGTGGACATATCATAGCGACGTAGCATGGCACCTCATCATAGACATGTCACCACACCATGGACATGTCACCTCAATATGGACCTGTCAACTTGATATGGACATATCAACCAGATCATGGATATGTCGACTCAGCGTGGAAATGTCACCACACCATGGATACGTGAGGCTTACAGATGTTAATTCGGTGCTGTGCCGGCGACGGCGTTTGTTATGTGACTGGTAAAATAACGACATTTGCTCCCTAGCGTAATGATTAAAGACATTTGGTCAGTGACGTGAAGTACACAGTGACGTGAATTCCAAAGGTAACCATCTAAGGCATTATTGTGACCTACCACTGGCAGTATAAATATGAATGTCAGTCGGGTAAAACAAATTCTTAGAAACCTCAGCCCTTAAAACACGTATCGGGTTTTAAAACTGTCTATAGAACTTCCTGAAACTATTTTTAGCTGATTTAGACAGTGTTCAGTCATCTGCCGACTAAAGACAGGTAATATTGTGATTAAAACGGTTGTTCAGTAATGGGATGGTTGAATATAGTTACTAAGTGCGGAACGAAAATGAACATTTCACTCTGAGCTATATAAAAAAAGCTGAAAAAGAGTTTTGCGCGAATGATATAAAGGTGTTTCCTGATTAACAGGTTAAAGATGGTTATTTAGTTAGATGCCTGTTAAAGACCAACGATCAATGAAGGGCACATAAAAAAATGTGGTCCCATGACCCAGCGAGCCATCAGGCCCGCCAACAGGAGGCCGTTTCATGACAAGCAGAGAGCCATCCGGCCCGCAAACAGGTAACCGTTTCATGACAAGCAGAGAACCAATCAGGCCCACCAACAGGAGGCCGTTTCATGACAGGCCGATTATCATGAGGCCTACCAACAAGAGGCCGTTACATGACAAACAGAGAACCAATCGGCCCCACCAAGAGGAGGCCGTTTGATGACAAACACAGAGCCTTGAAACCCATAAGTGTCACATCAGGATGAGACCCATCACGTTGTTCCATCACAGATTACAGATGGCTTGTCTCTTCTAATCTTGATGCACAGTTACTGGCTGCTTCATCAAATGTTTTTCTGATTGAGACCAGAGATAATCTGCTCTATCGTGATGCGATGCAGGCGCACTCTTTATTGGTTGATATCAGGCTCTAAACTTACTGATGAAAGATCGGTCTATATAAAGTTGAACCAAACGGATATATATGCACATTATGCGACGGTTGCCGATGATTTATGACATCCTTGGGCCGTATGTATGAAGAACTTATTAGCTAAGATCATTTGTTTATTGCATCATTGGCATCTCCCCAATGCTTATGCGTCTGGTATGTTTCACATTCTATACAGACACAAATGTCAGGGCGTCTTTGGAACCGCATTGAGATACTGAAGCACCCCACCCCCCTCCCATTATTCTTCTTCTAGTTCCAATGCCAAATATAAATGTGGGGAGTGTATTGGTGTAACTAACAATATAACAGTAAACAGTTGTAGTGGTGTGATCATCAATATGAATGCCATCCATATTCTACCTGCAGCATTCACCGCATATCCAACGCAACCCGTACTGTGCTGCATGCTTTTGTCTGTGAAGCGATTCGCCTATATATGTTATACTGTCTGGAATGTTTACGTTTTCATTGCTATGATATTCCATGCATTCTTAGATCACAATATGTATTCAAAGACCTGGGAGATGGAATAGATGCACTGCTTAAACCTTGGAAGTAGAAGATGGTGTCAATCACTTTTTTTCTGTAACTATCTCCTGTATATATGCTTTTTATATAGAGTCATCTAACACCATCTTATATGTCAAGCAAACATCCCAGAAGCGCCGTTCATTTCATGCAGAGGGTTTCTGTCAAGTATAGACGCCGAGTAATTAGCTAGACCTGCTGCGATCTTTGATATCTTACAACCGTGCTAAAAGCTACCCCTGCCACTCTTCATTAATCAGTGGAAGTTTGACTTTGCCTGCAGATAAGGTTCTCTAGTTGCCACTAACTGCATTACGCACATGCAGGTGCCACTCAGCAGTAACCAAGAAGGGTGTTAGTGGGTGGGAGGAAAGCAATACCGGTGCATGTTGACCCAAAGCATACGGGGAAAATATTCTCACCCACTCTCATCTGAGCTGCCCCTGGGAAAAAAGAAAGGTGTTTACTCCTAGAGAATGACGAACTGCTTAGTAAATACACGGATGAATGAATTAGTAGGCAATCAAATAGGAAACCAGTTGAATGTTTTCTCACTGATGCTGGAAGGGTAGCACTGTTTTAACTGAGGTGTTCCACGTTATCAGCAAACTCCCACAAGCTTGTTTGTATGACTAACCGACAGACTCGACTCCCACCCGCCTCCGAATCACGCTACCCCTGTGCCATTGCACGTCAAGGTTTGAAAAGGTAAACGTTTCTCATAGCCTTTGTGGTACATATCAGTTGTGTACCTTGCTTTATGATGCGCACAACCATGTTAGGGCACCAATGGAAGCGCAGCGGTACACTATCAGGTACACAGTACACCATCAGAACCGCTTGATATTTACCAATGTAGCATGTCTTGGTGCATTCTATAGCAGAGATAGCAGGTAACCAAGTGACAATAGCAAGCAGGTGGGGACACTGAGTTCCTGTGAGTGGCTTTCCTTATACCTAACATATAAAGCTGTGTATAGGTGTGGAAAGTAATCAAATCCCACCAATACAGGCTTCCTTTGTGTCTGTATATGGTAAATGCATTATCATTACACAAAACAATCGTTACTTGTCATGCATTATGAAGCACCTATATATCTTACATTACCTGTATCTGAAACAATTAGAAATGGTTACATTGATTTATCGCCGATTCCATAATAATCGTAACTCCTCAACAGATAACAGCTGACTCAACAGGCAGACGACTTTTGCAATATAACGCCTTCAACACGGACCAAACCAGCGCATGTCTAGCTAGCACATAACATACCAACAGGTAGAACAGCTGTATGCTCACTTTAACAGGAAGTGAGCCAAGGTCCATTTACACTAACAGGAGGTGAGCGTATGTCTGCTCACACTAACGGGAGATGATGTCCGCCGAGGTCCAATGTCTATCTACACTAACAGAATGTGATTCTATGTCGGTGAGCCAAAGACTATGTCTGGTGGGCCAAAGACTACACTAACAGAATGTGATTCTATGTCGGCTCACATAACTGGAGGTGGGCCAAAGACTACTCACACTAACTATAGGTGGGCCAAAGACTACTCACACTAACAGAATGTGATTCTATGTCGGCTCCACTAACAGAATGTGATTCTATGTCGGCTCCACTAACAGGAGATGAGCCAAGTTCCGCTCCACTAACAGGAGATGAGCCAAGGTCCGCTACACTAACAGGAGATGAACCAAGGTCCGCTCCACTAACAGGAGATGAGCCAAGGTCCGCTCCACTAACAGGAGATGAGCCAAGGTCCGCTCCACTAACAGGAGATGAGCCAAGGTCTATTTACACTTACAGAATGTGATTCTATGATTCATTTTTCATGATGACTACATTAATGCTTAGAAAAGTTATTAGTGATTTGCACACTGGAATGGAAAACAGTTACCTCATATAATAGCATCATAACGTCCTGTACATATATAACAAGATTTACTAATAATTTACTACTTCGTTCAAGCAAAGATCTTGCATATTGCGCCCTCCGGGTGAGTACTGATATCATTGACTACGCTATGTACCACTTACTTTTAATCTATATTTACAGAACTAAGAGTTTTGCAAATATGCTGTTCCCCCCAGGCCTCTGATTTCTACCTTTCATCTATAAATTTGCCACAAGGTCTTCTTTCTGAATCAATGTAGCCAGTATTATCAATGTAGACCCTTACCCGAGTCCAATTGATCTGCTTGTATTTTAAAACCTATCGTTCATTAAGAGCTACAACACGAACAACCGTCAATGTGTCTTCGAGTTTGTCACTCCAAATCAATTAATATTTACCTCAGATAATGGTAAATATTTGAAAACGTCTTGATGAGAGACGGTTCATGTCGATCTATATCAGAAACTTGCCGACCACGACATGATTCGTTTGACCTTTCTTAAACTGAACACCTCTTCATCCTATCTCAGTTCAATCCTTTGAGCTTTTTATGCCAAAAGAAGCTGTTCTTCGAAACGTATTCCACAGCCGAGGCTTTTAAGCAACCAACGAACACGTGGTAAGGCACTCATACTCGTCATGATAATGATATGGACAGGCAGTTTGAGGGGTGATTTCCATCTGTTCACAGCCTTGCAAAGCAACATGCTGAAGCTGTTGATCACGAGACTATCCGCCTCATATGGTCAATCGTAGAATATGCTGTCAAGTGTTTGTAGAAAGCACCCTAGCTACCGTTGATCAAACTTGCAATGGCATTAGCATAACGCTTCATCTAATTGCAGAACAATTGCTATTAATTGCGACGTGCCAATATAGGTACCAGGGGCAAGACATGATCTGCAATTTAATACGAATGGCATGAATAATTCAGTCGCCTGGTTAGCGAAACCATTTCTTCGGAAATATACTTTGTGAATAGCAGTCATTGCGATAAGGCTTGCAAAGTTCAACTCACGGTATTTAGTCTGGCACAGATAGTTACTATGTGACCTGCATTCTCATAAGTCATTGAAGCTAATTCATTTAGATAATATTGCATTGCTGTTCCGAATAGATACCAGTTCGGGATCAAGAGTGGAAGTTCAATAGTAATCGTAACCATAACAGTACGATGAAATAATAAAAACATTATTCCAAACCGCTAACGAAGATATAATTCTAAGTCTCTAAATCAAGTGATATGTTTTAGAATACATTTCAGCACAGAGCGCAGAAGTGTTTGTGCTTTCAAACGCAGTAGCATGATCTCTGCCTCTAAAACACAGCGACGTCCCTTAGTACTAATAAAAATGTGACCGCTTGAAGACTGCACAGCCATACTGAGGATAGTGTGTTGTTATTGCACCTACTGACCAGTGACCAGTCCATTGATGAACTGACAAGGTATTAACACAGTATTTACTCGCGGCCAGGGCACATATACGGGATATCGCGTTCACGTACAGTGGATTATCCAAGCATAAATCAATAAGGATTTCCTCGATATATAAAAACTAGAGCTTTTGAAAAGGTAATGCAGCAAGTATGATGCAGGTACGTTACTGGAAGTGAGAGGTGTTTCAATGTGCTCTTGAATGAATCCAGGCTAGCATTTGCATCAACGACAATTTCCAACCCCATTCCTTGTGATCGATTCGTCATCGACATAATAAATACCAATCAAGAATTTACCCAGTACCATTAAAAAAGTTGTGGTTCTGTTCATTCGTTACAAGTTATTAATACTATGACCAAAAAGTGTCACACAGTATAGTGTACGCGATTGTCCAGAGAGACTGAGATGGGCGACTGAAAAGACCCTTTATTACACTGATATCATAGTCGCTGTGAACCCTTCTTCCTTCTCACATGAGGACAATCTGGCCACAAAACCTCATATTCGCGCAAAAAGCATTAAAATCTTGGTTAATCACTTTCGTTCACTCTACAGGCGGGTCACTCTACAGCTTTATGCATTTAATGTCTCAAATAGCGCTGGATGAGAATTATCCACTAAATAGATAGGCTATCATAGTGGTAAATGTATATAAAACGTTGTTGAAATCCTCCTCTGATTGTTTTCTGAAAGATACTTTTATCAGGTGGGCCTTTTGTACGAACAAGTTATGTTTGTTGTCGCCTAGTGTCAATTGGTTTCAAAGCCTATTTGATCTTTGTTACTATTTTCGGGACAAACCCCAACATAATGTTCAACCCAACCTAATCTTTATGTATAGGATGTCAACCAACGACCAGCTAATACATTTGTCACTTGGCAGTTTCCCAGTATTCAATATACGTCTTAGTTAGAAATGATCAAACACTATGCTGTTACACCTCAGTATTTTAACAAACTCCGGGTTCATAGCAATAACTGTACCGAGGTATGACACAAATTTTGATTGTCAGCTATACGTTTGATTATATGGGGGACTGAACGGCGAGCATTTTGGATTGTACTACCTAGTGTAGTATGCTACTACTTAATGCTGCCTAAGTTGCTTAGTTATAATTTGTGGTGCATTTCAGGATTATAATAAAAGACTTGCTTAGTCTATTATATGAATTGCAGCAGGTTATTTATCTATTATGTTGTTGTTGGGCAGACGGTTGTTATCATTCATGTCTTAAATGTATTTTATGTATGAGGATTCCAAGAAGCCTAGTGTCATCTCAAGGCTAACGCTCTAACAATGCACTAAATATCCTGCAAAAAGAAAATCGATGTCACCTGGATGCGTCTGTAGCTGCCCAGGTTATCGATGTTATCCTGATGTGTCTGTAGCTGCTCCAGGTTATCGATGTCACCTGGATGCGTCTGTAGCTGCCCAGGTTATCGATGTCATCCTGATGTGTCTGTAGCTGCTCCAGGTTATCGATGTCACCTGGATGCGTCTGTAGCTGCTCAAGATTATCGATGTCACCTGGATGCGTCTGTAGCTGCTTAAGATTATCGATGTTATCTGGATGCGTCTGTCTGTAGCTGCCCAGGTTATCGATGTTATCTGGATGCGTCTGTAGCTGCGATCAGGTTATCGATCTGGATGCGGTAGCTGCTTCCAGATTATCGATGTCATCTGGATGCGTCCGTAGCTGCCCAGGTTATCGATGTATCTGGAGTCTGTAGCTGCTCCAGGTTATCGATGTCTGGATGCTGGATGTTATCGATGTCATCTGGATGCGTCGATAGCTGCTCAAGGTTATATATGTCATCTGGATGCTTCTGTGGCTGCTCCAGGTTATCGATGGTTTGAACTGCTAGGATCTTCACGTCACTGTAGAGTATATTTGTTAGTCTTCGCTGCTCAGGATAATACCAACATTGGCAACCGCGGTATCACTGATACATATTTTCTGGTAATGTCTGTACGTCTAAAATCTACACGAGCACATGTCGCTAAACTCGTAACACCTGCACGTAAGTCATTCATGTAGGTCATAATATCAACCGCGTTGAACGTAGCTGTAATATGAAAACTTGGCACCTGATGATGGAATCAGCTGTTCCCGGATGACAAAGGGCTTGTAATTTACCAACAAGCTGGAATCTGTAAACTTGGCAACTGATGATTGAATCAGGTTTTCCCGGATAGCTAAGAAATTGTAATTGACCAACTAGATGCAATCTGTAAACTCGGCAGCTGATTATTGAATCAGGTTTTCCCTGATAACAAAGGCCTTTCTAATTACCGACTAGCTGCAATATTATGATTGAATCAGGTGCTCCTAAATGACAAAGGGCTTGTTATTTGCCAACTATCTGCAATCTGTAAACTTTGATGATTGAATCAGGTGTTCTTGGATAACAAAGGGATCGCTATACATCATAGGATACAACATGTATTGTGCTCTCAAGGTGTGTTGCCTGCAAGCACGTGTTTGAAAATACAGGATACAGCAACGGATCGTTCGAGTGACAGAAATTCGGAACTGTTGTGTTTCTAACACACTCAGGTTAAATGACCAAGGTGCTCTGTTGCAGTACAGATCCACTATTGGACCAATATTTGCCGAGCACATAACCGGTTTAGTACGATAGAGACTAGTTAATATCTGTATTAATGCTCCCATCATGAATCTATCCCTCTCACTCCAGCAAGCGACAGTAGCATGGGGCCATGTTAAGCTGTGGACCTGTATAGACGAATCTATTGTAGCCTTAAAGATGGACGGCTAAATAAGTAACATTAAAGGCAACAATACGTGGGTGATCCCGATAAAGCGCTGAACAAAACCTTTATACTAATTAATCATCGCTTAACCGGAGAATATCGATAATTATTGCCGTTAGACTCGACGTCATTGTATTTTAGAGTTATATGGCTTGATTATGCTGTGCGTGGAAATGTGTATTCAAAAATCTTGGCAATGCTGCATGACATATGCACTGCAGCAATGGCTTTGTTATGTGTAATTACAGCCATTTTATGGAGCCCCATCAACTCAGGTTTCAGTAATTACTGACTGTTAACACGCCCATAATATATCACGTGATGTTCCATGTGCTACATGTGATGCGACTTGGCACACTACAAATCCTCCTTTATGGCCTAAGAACGCTTAGGTCTCTAGCTTTTTTGCAGAAGGGTGTATTGTACTCGGCATCAGATGTTTCATGTCAAGGAATATTCTATGGTAGTAGAAATAAAGCTTCATCGGTTAAAACATCCCAACAATAAAATTAGCTACATTAAGAAAATGCGATGGAGTGCATTACCTTGTGCTTCTGACATTAAGGATGGAATTAATGACCGTTCGCAAGTCATCACGATACTCTGAACATCCGTACCTCGCGCTGCCGTCAGTTATAACCCTTTCATTTGATTGAGTTTTTGTGCGTCCGGGGCTCCTTCCATGGCCGCTTATAGCTCTATAATGTTAGCATCTTTGTACCTCAGAGCACTCTGACACGACTCGTTACCTCTGTCAGTCGGATAATAATCAGGATGTTTGTTTATCCCCATTTCAACTGAATTGTTCACAACTTGTTAGACTGAATCAGTGAAATAAGATGAAAAGGCAAATGATGGCCGCGAGAGCATAAAAGCATCACGGAATAATTTGAATACATTCAGCATGGCGAGGATCTGTCGTGAATCATAAACCCGTGGGATTCAAACTTCCCCGCGACGCTGGTCGATTCTGGAACAATAGTATTTCAACACTCGGACAACATCACCGACGATATCTTAGCTGAAAACTAATGACAAGGCTTTCTCGTTTAAAATCAGAGTAAACTAGTACTACGTTGAGATGACTTGTAACCATTCATTCTTAAAACCCGTTTTTTGCATTTATGGACCGATTGGAAGCAATGAACGTTACTGATATAGTTGTTAATAAAGTAACTAAAGGACTACGCATTCAATTTCCATCATAATGCAGCTATTGTTAACACAATGCAGGAGGTAGCAGCGATAAGGCACGCCGCTACGGTGTATTTACGTGCAGTAGCGATAGATAGTATGATTATTACGTTGACGTTTTTGTACAAGATGGTTTATCATTGATGATTACACGGTTACA
Source organism: Urechis unicinctus (assembly GCA_034190875.2). NCBI lineage: Eukaryota > Metazoa > Annelida > Polychaeta > Xenopneusta > Urechidae > Urechis > Urechis unicinctus. The sequence goes on from CM067351.1 coordinate 16,233,911, forward strand.
CACGCTTTATGGCTTCCGTGACGTGTGCTCTCCCCGCTGACATAATGGCACAAGTAGCACGTGAAACATCGCATGGATAACAAATGGGTTTACAGTCAATAGCTGTTGAATTGGTATGCAGATGTATAAATAAATAGCAGTCAGCGAGTTTATGCGCTATGCTGCGCAGAGCCTCATTATAATGCATGGCGCCTCAATATGTTGCATAGCACCTCACTATGCTGCATGCCGCTTAACCATGTATCATGCTATTCAGCACCTTGCTCTCGTGTATGGTTTCTGCCTTAAACAAAACCTCCAGGCGACGCCCATCACAGATTAATTTCTCTCCATGCACGGCTTCATAATCAGGCGAAGGCTACCTAAGTACAAATATTGGTCACATTCAAAGCGAATGGCGTTGTTTTGTTAAAAGTGTCATGGTCTTTTGAACAAGATATAATTCCTCAATCATTCATCATCAGAACCGTGCCGCAATGTACATGTCAATGTACCTGTTAGCGCCCTGCTGTCACGCCATTGTCCATCTAACAGGTAGTCCCATTACCTTGGCTTAAAATACTGTATACGTCCCGTGATTCGTTCTATTGCAGCAGGATCTGCATGAATATGGTGGATAGCGACATGCAACCTAATACCTAGAATCAGTCTGATTAACGGTGCCCTGGAGGCGGCCTACTGTTCGTGTTATGTTATTAAGCCGTTACAAAAAGTGAGCATTCTTTTCAATATATTCTAAGGATTCTATCTCATCATGAGTCTCGAGGATATATACGTATGATATCGTTTTCATCAGTCTCCAGGCGTAGAATCAATGATAGCACCTTAATATGTCTCCATAATTGTAATCTATGATAGCGTCTTAATATGTAACTGGGTTCATTATTTTTGATAGCGCGTTTAGAGTGAGTCTCAAAAATGTGTTAACTACGAAAGCTTAGCCAGTGTTGTGATCTTTGATTGGCAATGCTTATTGTCTGCGATAGCGCCTTCACGGGTCCCAACGTTTGTAATCCATCATAGCGCCTTCATGATGTTTTGTATCTGTGTAGCGCCTTGGTTGAATGAGGCGCCAGATGTGTAATCTGTGGTCTAATGAGGCGCCAGGCTCAATGTCGATGATTGCTTCTAATGAACAGTGAGGCTTGCTATCCATGATTGCGTCCTCAACTGCATTAATGCTAAACAACTCCTCTTCCTGAATAAACCATAATCAGGCATTATCCGCCACACCTAGTGATACAGTTAGCCTGTGCATGTCTGCCTTTTCATGAAGCACAGTTAAAGCCTACCTTGCCTATGACACATCACAGGTAATGTCTGTCTGGCATTTGATGCATCATAGTTAATGTCTGTCTGGCATAAGGTAGTGCCATAATGGTTATATCAGGCTGGCATCTTGTGAACATTGATAGCTGTATCAATGTCCTAATATTTAATGATTGTATGCTGGAATTGGTTGATAAAGCAATTCATAATTCCAGACATTTATCAACCTAGCGCTCGCATCATAATACTGATTGACCTATCCTTGTTGTGATGCACAGATGCAGGAGCACGTCGTCGTGACAATCTTGCGTGGTGACATCCAAATGCCAAGAAGTTAATGCTTGTCGCAGCTTAGACCCCGTCATTAATGTAACGCTACACATCCTATCAAAGGTAAGCATCAGAGTAAATCAATCCTAAAATCCGACATCTACGCAGAGATACCATGTAGTAACATGTAACATTAAGTCGACCAGACTCTATCAAAGGCGATCAGTATGTAAAGGGGATTGGGTCGAGCTGTACGGACCTACCGCTGAGTATAACCACATAGTTAACCTGTTGTAACGGTAAACAGGTATGATCAACTGGTTGTAATGGTTACCTACCGCTCAGTATAACCACATCGTCAACCGAATTTCAAGGTTACATACCGCTGAATATTGCCACATCCTCAGCCAGTTTGAACGGTTAACTACCGCTGAATATAGCAACATCGTCAGCCGGTTTTAATGGTTAACTACCGCTGAATACAAACACATCCTCATCCGTTTTTAATGGTTAACTACCGCTGACTTTAACCACATCCTGCCCCGGTATTAATGGTTAACTACATCTGAATATAACCACATCCTCAGCCAACTGCAATGGTTAACTACCGCTGAATAAAACCACATCGTCAACCGTGTGTAATGGTTAATTGCCACTGAATTTGACTCCATCCTTGGACCTCTCTTTGTTGGTAGCCAAGTTTCTGGTATCTCACACCCACATTTGTTTCCTAGCTTATTGTTTCAGAGTCCTTCAATATGGTCCTATTATCTCGAATAAATATTGACAGTAACAGATGGCTGCAATTAACCGGTCTATTCGTGCCAGGGATTGGTTATATATACAAACTTTTGTCCGAACTTACGTCATACTATGAGTTATATTGACAGCGCAATCAGCTCGCCTTACTGAATAAGACCATCTCATTCATAGCGTGGGTTGTGTTCGCAATAGCATATTCTACGTCGCCAAGGTCTCCCTCTTGATTATATCCTTTAACAACATAGTGGGTCATTTAGACTCAATAGACCCCTCTCAGTGATGTACAATTGATAACACATTTCCGGAAGGAGCGGATTGTCCTCGTTCAAGAGGAACAGACCAAAAGACAACTTTTAAAAATAACAAAGCCATAATCTTACCCTCCACAAGTGTGAGAAGTATTTCCGCACCACTGGATGACTGAATTTTGACACTATCATGATTTGTTTCGTAAGGATTATGCATTGCTTTAGTACGAGTTGCTTTGTGTATGAAATGTTCGCTCAATATCTGCAGCTATAGTGTCACTCTCCTTTACACTCTTACAGCCATTTTATTCCTTTAAAAATGATGTGTACCCTGCTCGGAGGCAACTTCAACTTAACATAGACAAATGTGGAGCCGATGTTATAATATATATATATATATAGAATATATATATATATATATATATATATATATATATATAGATATATATATATATATATATATATATATATATATATATATATATATATATATATATATATATATATCTATCTATATATATATAGATATCTATATATATATATATATCTCTAGATATATATATATCTATATCTCTCTCTATCTATATATATATATATATATATATATATCTCTCTCTATATCTATATATATATATATATATATATATATATATGCTTAGCAATATATTATATATCTATGGCCACCAACACGAATGCTTAGCAATGGGCGTCCATTTGGCAGCTATGGCCACCATGCCAACTCTGGATTCGGGGGTAATAAAGACCACCTTTGATTTGATGGACAGCACCATGATCTGTCGCACTTAGCTTTCTTTAGAACCACTAATTTGTAATTGATCACGAAACATTCAGCTAACTTCAGATCACGTGACTGCTTGTAGAGCAAAGGACAGACTCTGCGGTAAAAGTGGAGTTGGTCGGTTGGATTCCAGTTTATTGTAATTGCCAACATGTCACAATTAGTTATTTAGTTACCAATAAGCCTCGTCATTGAAGCCATTGCTCCCAAGTTTCGCTTCAAGGCAGGGTCATATTGTACTACGAATTAATTAATGCTATTTGTGGGTTCACTAATTTCAATATTCGGGATGCTAATCGAGAAGACCTGCTGTTGCATCGCCCCCTCCCACCCCTCCCCACTTGGCCGCACACGTCATTGTTAGCTCTAGCAATTAGTCATCTCTGTGGCAGTAGCCTCGATTTGTAATCACTCATCATTTATTCAAGTGAACCAATAATTGTTTGTCGATGGCCTGGAGTTGATGAACTCGATGTGTTACACTATCACAGAGCTACCATATAGCTCTATAAGCGTAGCCAATCCGACAATCCCCTTTTAGTTAGCAGGCCACTAGCGTTTACCTAATTGACTCATTATCGCCAAATATGATCGATGAAAACATCAATGGCAGAGTTAGGTCAAATATAAAATTTTGCTAAGCGTTTATGACCAAATAAGGCGATGCTCATGCTCAAACTTCTACTGATTATATGAAATCATGATGATTGGCATTCAGAATACCAATTTAAATAGCCACTGGCAGCTGCGGTAATACAATAACAGCTATAAACTCTTCATATAACCAGCATTCAAATAATTATTGTTAATTGTCAATCGTCTTGTCGATTCGTCGGAAAGATTAAAACATCATGAAGGCACTATTATGTACATACGCAAATGTGATGTTCTCCTCATCAGAGAACATTGGTTGTTTGAGCAGCGCATAGTTTGACGTGTTAGTTATGGGCGTTTCTGTTGTGGATGACTCGGAGTTGATCACAGGAAGACCTTATGGTGGTTGTGCGTTGATACACAATATTAACTATATCCAGTTGGATTGCATGGATGTAATTATGGAAGTTGACTTCATTTAAACAATTCCCTTCACAGATTTCCCTTAGGCATTTCGCATGCAGATTATGCTGATCAATTTGTTGAATAATGCCAAGTAGATTATACTTATGAAGTGTATGCCCACATACCAATAGAGTATTTTTGGTATCTGCATTATGTCATCAATGTCAAGGTACGAATGCCTTCATGAAGGTGATGATGTATACGTCCACAGTCCCATACGGTTAGATATAAATGTCCCACAGGTTTATGATGAGAACCCCTATCACTTATACACACAAATGGAGGGATATACATGCACAGAGATTGATTGCAATGACACATAACGAAGATATTGATCAATACTATGAAATCGCAAATGCATGTGCCAGAGCAGCTAAACAGTGTATTGCTGGGACTGGAACACGTAAACACCGGCCAGGCTAGGTTGAATACGTAAATCAGCTAACAAAGGTGTGGTGTCGACTTTGGGTGGAGAACGGGTGTCATAGTACTGGCGTTTTTAAGGACATCAAGAGTAAAACAAACGGATTATAAAAATGTCCCACAGGTTTAAATCAAAGTCGACCGTGTCGTATTGAATGGCGTTCATTGCGACGATGAGATACGCTATGTGTTTAAAGAAGTACTATTCAATAATGTGTCTTATAGTTTGTCGGCTTGTGAATTCTTGGTACGCGATGTACACTCGCAGTGTGCTGGCGACACATGTGGCTCTTTGCATGCTATCTACATTTCTCGAGTCAGGCAAGCAGCTTGTAGGCTGAAGCGAGACACATCGGGCAGTATTTGTGAAATTGCTTCTGATCACTGAATTGCTGCGATGAGTTGTGTGTTATGATGTTGAATCCTGCATATACGTCATGTGGTATGCTAACAACTTCCCTTGTGAATTTTCCCAAGAACAGAAAGAAATATTTAAGCAACAGTTATAACTATCAACCAATAGCTCTCAGCAGTGTCAAATGGAAACTGTTAGATAATGCAATTATTGAATACCAAAGTGATGTATTGAATTCGAGTAGTTTACAATTTGGATTTAAAAAGTCCGACTGCACAACACAGTGCCTGTATAATTATGCTAGTGAATATTAACCATGTTATGTTATGTTATTGGACGCTTCCCAAGCATTTGATCGAGTTAACTTTATGCAATTATTTGGTTTATCACTGCAAAACTTCTACTAAAAATGTATACGCAGAAAACACTAAGAGTATAGTGGAATTACAACTTCTCTTACAAATTTGATTGTAGTAAGTAGTCAAACAAGGGGCTGTTTTGTAGCCCATTTTGTTATGTGTATATATCGACGAACTATTGTCACAACTTCCTAAAAGGGGTATTAGTTGCCATATTTGTCACTGTTATTTGCTCTCGTTACTCCTTCTTACGATCAGTTTGCAGAAGAATACGCTGTTATATTCAACGCATCAAAAAGCAATTTGGAGCTCTTTAATTGTCAAACGTGCGATGTTCATTTGCAATAGAATGGGGTTAACATGCTATCCATCTTGCTGCCTGTTGATGTAAGTCTTCTGCGTAGGTCTGCGATTGATGCATTCAGCATGACTTTTGGATTTAGGTCATAGTGGGAATTGTCTTGTCCTGGTGAAAATAAACTCACAAACAAAACTGTTTGCTAGCTCCCTATCGGTTAAGAAAGGCATGTGATGCTGCTGCCTTAATCACGTCTATTGTTTAATTCGCAAATCTATTCGAGGCCACTTTCTGTTCCATCTTTCATTGGAATGATATGTTATGGTGAACTTCAAAGACGGATGCTTTGATTATATGGAGATGATGATTGCGCCGCACATATGGAACGTTTGCTGTAGCCTCTTTTATACGAGTCATTTGGTGTTGCACAGCATATCGTAGATACGTGGCACCCTGAGACATGTTACCTCACCGTAAGTAAGCTACATTAGTTAAGGCATGTCACTTCACTGTAGGCACGTCACCTCACCATGGATAAGTCACCTCACCATGCACATGTCGCCACGCCATGGGCATGTCACCTCAGTGTGAACATACCACTTCGACACAGCATGTCATCTCACCATGTACTTGTCACCTCGACATTGGCATATCACCACACTTTGGGCATGTCACCTCAGATTGTACCTATCACCTAACCATGTCACCCCAACATGGACATGTCACCCCATCATGGACCTCACCATGGCCATGTCACCTCAGTGTGGACCTATTACCTCACCATGGACATGTCACATCAACATGTACATATCACAACACCTAGGACATGTCTACTCAACATGGACATATCACCTCACCGTAGCATGTCACCTAAACATGACATGTCACCACACAATGGATATATCAACTCAGCATAGACATATCACCCCTCCATAGACATGTCACCTCAATATGAACATGTCATCTCAATATGGACATATCACCTCACCATGGACATGTCACCCAAACATGGACATATCACCACACCATGGACAAATCACTTCAGCGTGGACATATCACCTGACCGTTGCACGTCACCTGAACATGGACATGTCACCTCCATATGGACCTGTCAACTCAATATGGAAATGTCACACCCATAGACATGTCACCTCAACAGGGACAAGTCACCTTACCCGTGCCATTGGCAGCAAAAATATGACTGACGTGTAGGTAAAACCATTACTTAGAAACCTCAGTCCCTAAAACACGTATCGGTTTTAAAAACAGTTTATCGAACTTCTTGAAACCAATTTTGTTGGAAAACTAATAGATGATTTGGTCCAGGTGTACAAACGAATGGTTGAAGTAGCGTAAGGATAGCCTTGTGTTACTTATAGGGATGTAATTAAAGACGATTTGGCTGTGGCCTGCTGATTTCAGTCACCTGATGACTAGTGACTGGTAATGCTGTGATTAAAACGGTTGTTCAGTAATGGGATGGTTGAATATAGTTACTCAGTGCGGATCGGAAATGAACATTTCACTCTGAGCTAATAAAAAGGAGCTGAAAAGGTGTGTTGCGCTAATGAGATAAAGCTATTTCCTGATTGACAGGGTAAAATTGGCTATTCAAATATATGCTTTTTAAAGACAAAAGCTCAGTGAAGGGCACATACAAAACTGTAGTCCTATGATCCACCAACACAAGGCCGTTTGATGACAAGCAGAGAGCCATCAGGCCCACCAATATGAGACCCTTTCATGACAGGCAGAGGAGGCCGTTTCATGACAAGCAGATTATCATGAGGCCCAACAACAAGAGGCCGTTTCATGACAAAAAGAGAGCCATGAGACCCATAAGTGTCACATCAGGATGAGACCAACATGAGACCCTTTCATGACAGGCAGAGGAGGTCGTTTCATGCCAAGCAGATTATCATGAGGCCCACCAACAACAGACCGTTTCATGAGACCCATAAGTGTCACATCAGGATGAGACCCATCACGGTGTTCCATCACAGATTACAGATGACATGTCTCTTCTAATCTTGATGTACAGTAACTGGGTGCTACATCAATTTTTTTTTTATTTAGACCAGAAACAATCTGCTCTATCGTGATACAATGCAGGCACACTCTTTTATTGGTTGATATCAGGTTCTAAACTTACTAATGAATGATCGGTCTACCCGATAGAGTTGGACCAAATGGATATATACCCACATTATGCGACGGTTTCCCATGATGTATGACATTCTTGAGCAAACAATGATGACAATTCCATGATCAAGTGGTCTTAGATACGTAGGGTATAGGCTGGTATAAACGTTATTCTGAGATATTCATGAGCACCAGCTAGGTCATAATTTGTTTATGCATGTATAATGATTGCGTATCTCATCACCTTCCGGGCACTTAACTACGCCCATATTTAACCGAAGTTTATTTACAACCTTATGAGGATGTTTAACCGAAGGCTGGCAAAGTTGCATATTTTAAATTGAACTGTTAATATAGAATGGTATGGTTTAATTGTTTGCTGTTTATGGAGCTTAGTTGAGTCACAATTTGACCTCTTTCATCGCATATGTTAAACACGAATCTGACTTCATACGGCGCCTGAGACTTTTACAATGGTTATGACAACTCATATCCGCTGTTTCCGCAACGTTTATTTAGTTTTACACTCGCGAGGCAATTGTTTGAACAAACTTACGGCGCCAACTATATAATCTCACTTATCACAAAGTAACAGCCATGTTTGTTTGTTTTACAGCTGATAAAATTCCACTGATGTTTTGACAGGTACAGTTAAGTAAGGACAGTGCTCCCTCCCCACTGCAAATATCAGCCAAAAGCCAATTGTTGCAATTTATCGTCTGTTGAACTAGCTTCCGTGTCTATATTGTTTATAATTAATAATACCCATGTAGTAAAGGGCTTCGCGGTACAATCAACGGGTTTTCAAGTAGTATGTTATGTCCGCAGAGCGGATAGCGAAAACGCATTTCATGCAGCAAACTACAATAAATAGTGGAGTTTTGGACGGAACTGCCGTCGGTTCAAAGTGAGTTGGATCTGTTATATTGATTTTCAGGCAGGTGCGTGGACATGTGGATACTTCATGCAGAACACTTCGTGTAACATGTAAACGTGAAAGCACACTCAACTCTGCATGGCATGAGCAAAAGCACCATCACACTTTATTCCGAGTAGTATGAATAAACCCAACAGTAAGATTAACTACGTGCAGCAAGAACAAACCAAACAACACACTCTACTCTGAGTAGCATGAACAAACCCAAAAATATAATTTATTCCTGGTGGCATGGATAAATCAAACATTGAACATGGCATTCCAATTATTGGACCATACTTGCTAATGGGATATGATTCACATCACACTGTGCAGCATGAAAAATGCCATTCAATAGGCAATACTCAAAACAGCACAAGCAAGTCTAGTTAATAGACAACACTCAACAAATCATAGACAAATGTGATTGATAGGCGATAGCCAAAATAGCATAAACAAGGCCAGTCAATAGACAATACTAAGATCATCATAAATAAGTCGAGTAAATGAGCAATACTCAAAACAGCATAAACAAATCTCGTTGATGGACAATACTCAAAAAAGCATAAACAAGGCTAGTCAATAGGCTATACTCAAAACAGCATAAACAAATTTAGTTGGTCGGCAATACTCAAAACAGCATGATCAAGTCTAGTTAATATACAATACTCAAAAAAGCATAGACAAATCTGGTTTATAGGCACAAAACGAAATAGCATAAACATTACCAGTCCATGGGTAGTACTCAAAACAGAATATTGTTAATAAATCATGAACAAGTCTATTTAACAGGCAATACTCAAAATATCATACACATGGCCAGTCAATAGGCGACACTCGATGTAGCTTAAACTTAGTGAATCAGTAAGCTGTTCCCTCTACGAAATAAATAGGAACATTCCGCGCTTAATGCTGCCAGTAGGTAAACAGATACCAACCCATTCACTCCCTGCCTTGTCGATACTCTATGATCTATGTAGCATAAACTACACCCAATCAGCGCACAAAACGTTCTGTAGCATACTCGTGTCAAAATACATATCGAAAACGTCAGGGGGTTGCAAATAAATACGGGAATCTCCATGGAGCATTCACGGGGTCGAATCAATGCACATTAGGTCGCGAGGAATACACGAGGTCGGTGATGTGCGCCGTAGTTATGAAGGACTCATTAACATGGAACATTTGTTTATTACTTCATTGGTATCTCACCGATGTTTGTGGTCAGGTATGTTTCACATTTTATGCATACACAAATGTCAGGGCGTCTACGGAAGCACATTGAGATAATGGAGCCCCCCATAATTCTTCATCTAGATTCAATGCCAAACATAAACATTCCATTGCACACTCCAGAGCGTGAAACATAAATCCTGCACTACCTGTGCTAGACCTCACCTTGGCCGGTGCTAAACCTGTTGCTGCGCTGGAGGAAGAAACCAAAGCCACTGACAGAAGAAAGACGAAAGAGGCTAATGCTGATGATACTGGAAATTGATGAAAAATGAAGGCGTGTGTTGGTTAAACCTTGGATTGTGATAAGATCACATTATGGGCGGTATAGAAAACTGATCGGAGATAGCTCACTATGGTAGCGGCTTCAGGAATGTGTTTGGTCCAGGTACAACCGACACCTATTTGTGCCCTGCTACCTCTGGAGGCTACACGGATGTCCCGGAGGTAGCAAGGAGGCTACAGGGAGATGCTGGAGGCTTCAGGGACAATCCAGGTCTCAAGACAGAAACAAGATGGAGGCGCTCATCCGTGTTGCAAGCGGGCCAAATTTCCCAAAAATTGTGCAGGTTAAATTTTTTGTCAGCGCCTCGCGGAGGCCCCGATAGCTGCCACCAAAGCCCGGCCAAAACACGGACACATGCCGGAGTCTTCACTTTACAGCCCAGGGCACCCCGAATTGCTACTCTGGCAATGTGAGTTAGGAACATTAATGGTCGTGCTATTGAAAAAGCAAGATTATATCAGTGGTAGATTTTTAGAGACTAGCTTTTGTCTTAGTTAATCCTACCTTAATGGTGTCGGTGCGTCGCCAGGGTATGCCTGCAGAGAGTAATGGTCGGTGCATCGCCAGTGTATGCCCCTGAAGACTAATGGTCCTTGCGTTGCCAGGGTATGCCTGTGAAGACTAACGGTCAGTGCGTCACAAGGGTATGCTCGTGATGATTAATAGTCAGCGCTTCGCCAGTTTACGCCCGTGAAGTTTGATGCTTCTCTACAAGATTACTGAACACAGTCGTGCTCCTTTCGTGTTGCTGAAAGCGAGGTTATACCCAAGTCGGTCAATTACAAATGTATCATCTTCGATACTGACATATTGGATTCGTCATAAGCAGCGTGTTTGGGTATTTTATGTCCATGCAGTATGCCGTATTGTCTAGATTCACTCATTACTGCTTTTCGTCATCTGATGATTAACTTTGATATAAAACGCTCGGTTGATGAGAAGCAGTGGTGTGTAGCTCACCAATCACTACATCACCTCAGAGACGATGTAAAATATTGGATTGGGTTCAGTTTTATCACAGTATGATAGACGCCTCTATATGTTGTCAGCTTCACGCTTTAATTGAACCCCAGTTATCAGATTATCAAGAGGAAAAGTAAGTCCACCTGCGCCTGAGTCGATTGGGTTTGCAGAAAGGTGCGCTGCTACAGAAGATGCAGGAATTTCTGCCTACCCCGATTCATAAGTCACACGCAGTAAACTTATATTCCAATGAAATATCCAATATGGTTTCTACTCAAACGAGTTACACATTTGTGAACTGTTTAGCGATACAGTATGATGGCTTAATCATCCCCGTTACGCAAATGACGTACCAGGGAAAATAATTGAAAATTAAAAATCGTCATAGTCTTGCTAATCATCACTGAATGTTGTTTTCAGATCTGCATCACCATTAGCGTTGTCCAATCCCCATGAGACATTGTCGGCTATAGTGGCGAATCATGCAGGTTATATTGCAAGTAATGGTATTAATATCAGGTAAAATATAGATGGGACTAGCACCACACAAGTCTCACTGCGCATACACAAAGCATGTTTTCAAACAAATTTTGTTTCTTATAATGCAGTTTTTTTTTATTTTACAGCGGCAGCAGACGATGACCTTTACACACATTCGGAAAGAACCTGTTTGGATCGTTTTTGTGGGGTTGAAAACAACATAACGAGATGGTTTGAAATTCGAATTAATTAAAGGCTAAATTTGTGGTAAATTTTTAAGCGATAATGTGTATGACATTTATATTCATAATCCTACTTATGCACTCTTCACATATATTAGAAGCGTTAAATCAAGAAGTAGTGTCAAGTGAACTAGATGCTTCCAACGGCATCAATGCATTGTGCCTGTATTACAGCATGATATACACACAATACACACATGAATAAAGCTGTACACTGGTACCAGCGTTCTTTAGGCAATGTAATCAATAAACGTAGGCTGAAAAGCTTCGCCAAGATGTATTTGTGGCTTTACGCTGCATTGCCGCAACCTGCCAAAACATAGGAGCTCCTGATATGTTATACTACCAGACCAATTTACTTTCATAAGGTGTCCAGAAGGACACGTCATAAATGTAACAAAACCATAGAAGCATAGGTATCTTCTACGTTGCTCCAATGATTCATTGACGCGATTAATGTCAGTTTGCCTCTGCAACGCCCAAGCTCGCGGTCGAGTCAAACATCTCCACGTCATGATATATGAACATTGTCGACTTCATTACTTGTAAGTTACCATTCGTACCTACAAAAAGGTTTAAGTACCCCGACGCCATTGTTCAACGTGATTGTCCAAGTTATCGGCAATCTGATTAGGTTAATTTATATTCCCTTATCAATGGAAACGGGTACGATTTATTTGTAAGTGGATGTTTCGTTATTTGCGTAGTTTGGGGAGGAGGATCAGCGTTGTAGCTCTATCTAATCACACATGTTGCATCTTTACTTGTCATTTTAATAACGTAATAATCGTGGTTGATGATGTTCGGGGAACCCTTTAGTACGTCTTGACATCCTGCACAGATCAGTAACAATTACTTAGCAAATACCGGCCGTATTGTTCATGAATAAATTACACGCGTTCGCGTCCAATCCTTTCTGGTGAGTATTGATATCATGGACCCCGCTATGTATTACTTACTATTGATCTATATTTACAGAACTAAGAGTGTTGCAAATATTCTGCACCCCCTGGCCGATGGTTTGTAACTTTCATCAATAAACTTGCCACAAGGTCTTCTCTCTGAATCAATATAGCCAGCTTTATCAATGTCGTCCTTTTACCGGGTCAATTTGATCTGATTGTATCATGCTGTTTCAAAACCTATAGTTCGTTAAGAGTTTCAACACGAACAACCGTGAATGTGGCTACGAGTTTGTCACTACAAATCATCCAATATTTTTCTCAGGTAAAGGTCAATATTTGAAAACGTCTTGATGAGAGACGGTTCTTGTCGATCCATATTCGAAGCTTGCCGACTAAAACGTGATTGGTTTGGCCTTTCTAAAACTGAACACATCTTATTCCTATCTCACATCGAGCCTATGAGCTTTTTATGCCAAACCAAGCTGTTCTTTGAAATGTATCCTTCAGCCGAGGCCTTAAGACAACCAATGACCATGTGAAAATGCACTCAAAGTGTAACCTAAAGGGAAAACGCTGCCATACATCTACACTTCTCCGAATAAACAGAAGTGCTGTTGTGTCTGATTTTCGTATTGTCAAGCTTAATGAGGAAGATAAAGGTAACCTGGAAAGGATGCGCAGTGATGGTTGCATTTGGTCAAACATGTCACCTTGCAATGAGGGTCGTCACATGTATTTTGTTCTCCTTTGTATGCTTGACGCGCTTGAGGCTGACTAGTGTGGACACACTTATTCCCGTTACCAAGAACTGATTCAACTAGGGATATACTCCGTCCTTGATATAGCTGTGTTCTAAAATAGGATTTAGGCTTTTGTCCATGGCTCTGCGTCTGGCAAGCGAATCAGCTTGTTTGCAATTAATACACCTTCCCCTACAATTGACACATACTTAAATAACAACCGCTATGCGGGCGTAAAGAGGGCATTAGTTGAAATCGTCACGCAATTGCTGACGCAGGTCTCTCACACAAGTCAGCCTCCAGCGGTTGGTCATTCCAACCCACTCAGTATTGGTCCTTGCCAACTAAGCTGTATGAATAATTCATCGCCCGCCAAAGTAATGTCATCCCTATATGATTTCTCAGCCAGTGTGTAGTCGTGTAAGCGAGTCTCAGATCCTTGGTGGAGCGTATTAGTTACATACATTCTTGATGCTAGAGTAGTGCTCGGTGTGGTATTTGATGTTTACCTCATAGTGGAATGCAAGCATCAGTACTGTGGGGGGGGGGGGGGGGGGGGTGTCTTCGATAAGCACTGACGAAGGCCTTTGCACGATTAGATGGGATGTACATCGGCCTAGAAATCGCAAGGATGTGCTGATGACCACTCCCGAGTTGCTGTTTGGAATGTCACGGTTATGGTCAAAATGTTTGAGTTACATTTATTATCCTTATCCTCAATAAGTACAAGTATACACTTACTAATCACCACATAGTCATCATGAAAAAAATGGATAGGCAGTTTGAGAGTAGTTTTCTATCCATTCACAGCGTTATAAAGCAACTTGCTCAAGCTGATGATCACGTTAATGTCAGTGCCTTGCAAGCAACTACTACCCGCCTCATATGGACAATCAAAGAATATGTTATCAAGTTTTTGTAGAACTCACCCTTGCTATCGTTTATCAAACTTCCCATGGCATTAGTAAAACGCTTAATCTAGTTGCAGAACATTTCTTATAATTGCGAAGTGCCAATACAGGTACCAGAGGCAAGACATGATCTGCAAATTAATACGCATGGCTTGAATAATTTAGTTGCCTCGTTAGCGAAATCTTTTCCTCAGAAATGTACTTTGTGAATAGCATGTCATTGCGCTAAGGATTGCAAAATTCAACTCATGTGAAATTGACGCTGCGCTAAGGATTGCAACCATAATTCAACTCAAGCTAAGATATCACTCTAAATTTACTCTGGCAGAGAAAGTTACTATGTGAAATACGTTCTCAAAGTCATTGACGCTGATTCATTAGGATTTTATTGCATTTATGCACCGAGTAGTTACCATACGATGCCAGAGGCGATGTAAAGGTCAAAAGTCGACGGGTCTCAACCATAACAGTACATGACGAATTAAAAACAGGTTGATGCCAAACCGCTAGCTACAGAAGATATGACTGATTCTAAATCTAGTGAGTCATGATTTTAAAAATTCGTTTGCCTACAACATGCAACACAGAGCAAGCAGAGGAGTTCGCGCATCGGGTGAAATTTAGGAAGCCTACCAAACGGCCGCACCGTGACTGAGATAGCAATCGCCGAGTAATCAGTAGGATAGCCAGCATTTCCCTAGTATAACCAGCGGCTTAAAGAGGGCCTTGTTACTGTGACAAGTTGTCGATTGGGGTTTCCTATATGGGCTTTTCTTTTTGGCGAGCTGCTGATCGTGTTGTCAAAGAAGCTCTTGATACAGCATGAGTTCGGACAAGGTGATTTATATATAACTAATCCAGCTCAAGTGAGCGACTGAAAAGACCCTTTATGAAACTAATATCATTGCCATTGTGACCCCCTTCCCCCTTCTCACATGAGGACAACCTGGCCGCAAACAGCTTACAACATATCGCCTAAAACCTTTTGATAATCACTTAGTCTTACAGGCGGGTCTCTCTACAGATTTATGCATTTACTGTCTCAAACAGCGTTTCGGCATGAGCATTATCAACTAAATATTTCAACTATCATGGTGGTTAATGTTATAACACGTTGTCGAAATCCTGCGCGGACTGTTTTTTGAACGATACTTGTATCAGGCGGGCCTTTTGTGGGAACGAGTTATGTGTGTATTGCCTAGGGTCAATTGGTTTCAAAGCCTATTTGATCTTTGTTACTATTTGGGAACAAACCCCATAAAAAATTCAACCCAACCCAATCTATATGTATAGCGTGTCAACCAACGACCAGCTAATACATTTGTCGCTTGGAATCTGTGACTAGTAAACATATTTCCCAGTGTTCAACGAACGTCTTAGTTAGAATTGATCAAACACTCAGCTATTACATCTCAATATTTTAACAAACTCCGGGTTCATAACAATAACTGTACAAAGGAATGGCACATAAACTGATTGTCAGCTATACGTTTGGTTTCGTGGGGTACTGAACGGCGAGCATGTTAGATACATGCTCTCCATACTATGGGGCTGGGGCCTGAAATATACTAATGTCATTGGTATTGTCGTAGTCCGGTTTAAACCAGTACCTAGAAAGTTCACCGGAATAGAAAAAAGGGCTAATCCGTAAGCAAACAATTCAAGTCGGAGACGCCTTTTGATTAACACATTCATATTGACAAATATGCGGCAGGCTCTATTAAGTAGACCAAATGAGTTTTGTTGTTGGGACACGAAGCATGCATCAAGAGACCGCCAGATATCAAAGGTCACATGGAAACTGCTCCTCTACATAACTCTTGATAGTTATTCCGCAAATAGCTGCGACAGTGCCTCTTATGTAGACTTCACATGAAATAGCCATAGTTGACCCCATAGGTAAGATTCCCGTCGTAATAAGGATGTAACATCATACTAACTAGTGTAATATACTACTACTTCATGCTGCCCATCGTAATGTTCGATTACACGAACCTTCTGATTCTGTTCATGTTAGCCGGATTTCCACGTGCCGGAATATTAAGAAAAATCAACTCTTAATTAATATGCATCATCTACATCATAAGATACTTTTTCTTCCTCACCGAGATTTTCATTTATATAAATTAACCTCAAAACAAATGAACGGGTTTGATTATCCTTGTTCATCAGGAAAAGAGATACACATGTAACCCCTAGTATATCAACGCTTTCAATGCATTGATACTCTTAGATATTGGTTTCGATAACTTTCATAATACACAGACTACTCCCGAATGCCCGCTATGGTTTCATTAAGCATTACTTCTACCGCACAAATGATATCGTCTAAATTACAAACAAAATCGGTAATATGCTCTATGCCGACGAAATAAATTCAATCGAACTTAGCCGGTTATTTGTCTACCAACATTTAGCAACAGTTCGGGACCTGTTGCATCATGCACGCATTGGCAGTTCAGATTCGCGACAGTCGTTTCCCCGTGTCGCCGACCACAATTACTTAAAGGATCGGCAATACTTAATGTGTCTTGATCAGATTTGTCTTCCAAAATCATCGAAAGCTGTTTGGTTATCATTTGTTGTGCTATAAAAAGATTATAATAAATGTCATGCTTAGTGTTTTATATAGGTTGCAGTAGGTTATTTATCTATTATGTGTGGGTGGGCAGGCGGTTGCTTTTACTTATGTCTTAAATGTATGTTATTTGTGAGAATTCCAGTCTCTATAGCTGCCTCAGGTTATGGATGTCATCTGGATGCGTCTGTGGCTGTTTCAGATTATCGATGCCATCTGGATGCGTCTGTAGCTGCCCAGGTTATCGATGCCATCTGGATGCGTCTGTAGCTGCCCAGGTTATCGATGCCATCTGGATGCGTCTGTAGCTGCCCAGGTTATCGATGCCATCTGGATGCGTCTGTAGCTGCCCAGGTTATCGATGTCGTCTGGATGCGTTTGAAGCTGTTCCAGGTTATCGATGTCATCTGGATGCGTCTGTGGCTGTTCCAGGTTATCGATTGTATGTACTGCTAGTATCTTCACGTCACTGTAGAGTATATATGATTGTCTTCGCTGCTGAGGATAATAGCAACATTGGCAACCGCGGTATCACTGATTCATGTTTTCTGGCAATGTCTGTACGTCCCAAATCTACACGAGCACATGTCATTACAATCGTAACACCTACACGTAAGTCATTCATGTAGGTCAAAATATGAACCGCGTGAACGTAGATGTAATATGAAAACTTGGCAGCTGATGATGGAATCAGCTGTTCCCGGATAACAAATAGCTTGTTATTTACCAACTAGCTGGATGTTCCCGGATAACAAAGGGCTTGTAATTTACCAATTAGCTGCAATCTGTAAACTTGGCAACTGATGATTGAATCAGGTTTTCCCGGACAGCAAAGAAATTGTAATTGACCTACTAGCTGCAATCTGTAAACTTGGCAGCTCATTATTGAATCAGGTTTTCCCTGATAACAAAGGCCTTTCTAATTACCGACTAGCTGCCATATTATGATTGAATCAGGTGCTCCTAAATAACAAAGGGCTTGTTATTTACCAACTATCTGCAATCTGTAAACTTTGATGATTGAATCAGGTGTTCTTGGACAACAAAGGGATCGCTATACATCATAGGATACACCATGTATTTCTGCTCTCAAAGCACCTGCAAGCACGTGTTTGAAAATACAGGATACAGCAACGGATCGTTCGAGTGACAGAAATTAGGAACTGTTGTGTTTCTAACACACTCAGGGTTAAATGACCAAGGTGCTCTGTTGCAGTACAGATCCACTATTGGACCAATATTTGCCGAGCGCATAACCGGTTTAGTACGATAGAGACTAGTTAATGTCTGTATTAATTCTCCCGTCATGAATCTATCCCTCTCACTCCAGCAAGCGACAGTAGCATGGGGCCATGTTAAGCTGTGGACTTGTATGGACGAATCTATTGTAGCCTTAAAGATGGACGGCTAAATAAGTAACATTAAAGGCAACAATACGTGGGTGATCCCGATAAAGCGCTGAACAAAACCTTTATACTAATTAATCATCGCTTAACCGGAGAATATCGATAATTATTGCCGTTAGATTCAACGTCATTGTATTTTGAAGTTATATGGCTTGATTATGCTGTGCGTGGAAATGTGTATTCAATAATCTTGGCAATGTTGCATGAAATATGCACTGCAGCGATGGCTTTGTTATGTGTTATTACAACCATTTAATGGAGCACCATCAACTCAGGTTACAGCAATTACTGACTGTTAACACGCCCATAATATATCACGTGATGTTCCATGTGCTACATGTGATGCGACTTGGCAGGCACACTACAAATCCTCCTTTATGGCCTAAGAACGCTTAGGTCTCTAGCTATTTTGCAGAAGGGTGTATTGTACTCAGCATCAGATGTTTCGTGTCAAGGAATATTCTTTGGTAGTAGAAATAAAGCTTCATCGGTAAAAACATCCCACCAATAAAATTAGCTACATTAAGAAAATGCGATGGAGTGCATTACCTTGTGCTTCTGACATTAAGGATGGAATTAATGACCGTTCGCAAGTCATCACGATACTCTGAACACCAGTACCTCGCGCTGCCGTCAGTTATAACCCTTTCATTTGATTGAGTTTTTGTGCGTCCGGGGCTCCTTCCATGGCCGCTTATAGCTCTATAATGTAATGAAGGCTCTTAAAACGCCTGTGTTATATATTGGTAAGTGTCTGGTTTATAGAAGCACAACACGTTTCACTTTTCAAATAAAGACATTATGTACAGAGGCTGCACGGCATCTAAGAGTTTTGTGACATGTCTAAGAGAAATGTCCAATGGTCTCCTCACGACTTGTGACATGCTGAATCGTCCCCTCATGACTTGTGACGTGTGAAATCATCACCTCATGACCTTGTGGTGTGCCGAATCGTCGCCTCGTGAATCAGTTGATAAACATGCTTTTAGAGAGCGAAAATACAATCCTTATCTTATCAATGGTATCGAAAGTGAATCAGCAGGTCTGACACTAAACATCCGTTAGCATCTTTGTACCTCAGAGCACTCTGACACGACTTGTTACCTCTGTCAGTCGGATAATAATCATGATGTTGGTTTATCCCCATTTCAACTGAATTGTTCACAAATTGCTAGACTGAATCAGTGAAATAGGATGAAAAGGCAAATGATGGCCGCAAGAGCATAAAAGCATCACGGAATAATTTGAATACATTCAGCATGGCGAGGATCCGTCGAGAATAAAAAACCCGTGGGATTCAAACCTCCCCGCGACGCTGGTCGATTCTGAAACGATAGTATTTCACCACTCTGACAACATCACCGACGATATCTTAGCTGAAATCTAATGACAAGGCTTTCTCGTTTAAAATCAGAGGAAACTAGTAGAACGTTGAGATGACTTGTAACCATTCATTCATAAACACGTTTTTTGCATTTATGGACCGATTGGAAGCAATGAACGTTACTGATACAGTTGTTAATAAAGTAACTAAAGGACTACGCATTCAATTTCCATCATAATGCAGCTATTGTTAACACAATGCAGGAGGTAGCAGCGATAAGGCACGTCACTACGGTGTATTTACGTCAGTGATCTTGCAGTAGCGATAGTATGTGCTTATCACGTTGACGTTTTTGTACAAGATGGTTTATCATTGATGATTACACGGTACACACGACTTTATGGTTTCCGTGCTCTGCGCTCTCCCCGCAGACATAATGACACAAGTAGCACGTGAAACATCGCATGGATAACAGACGGGTCTACAGTCAATAGGTGTTGAAGTAAGAGTCGGTAGTGCTCATGAGTCAAATTGGTAGGCATGAAGCGAGCAAGTATATGCGATATGCTGTGTAGAGCCTCACTATGCTGCATGATGCCTAAATATACTGCATAGCACCTCACTATGCTGCAAAGCCCCTCACTATGCTGCATGACGCCTCACCATGTACCATATATTACAGCACCTTGCAGTTGTGGATGGTTTCCGCCTTCAACAAAATCAACGACGCTCATCACAGATTAATTTCTCTCCATGCACGGCTTTATAATAAGACGAAGGCTACATGAGTACGAATATTTAGAGAGCATGGCGTTGTAAGATGTCGCATGGTCTTGTGAGCAAGATATAACTCCTAAAAACCGAGCCGTAATGTACCTGTCAATGTATAGCGCCCTGATGCCACACTATTGTCCAGCTAACAGGTAGTCCCATTACCTTGGCTTAAAAGACTGTATACGTCCCGTGATTCGTTCTATTGCAGCAGGATCTGCATGAATATGGTGGATAGCGACATGCAACCTAATACCTAGAATCAGTCTGAACGGCGCCCCTGGAGGCGGCGGACTGTTCGTGTTATGTTATTAAGCCGTTACAAAAATGAGCATTCTTTTCAATATATTCTAAGGATCACTGGAAAATGGAGAAATAGACCATCCATCGTCCACCTCATCTCGGATTCTATCTCATCATGAGTCTCGAGGATATATACATATGATATCGTTTTCATCAGTCTTCAGGCGCAGAATTAATGATAGCGCCTTAATGTGTCTCCATAATTTTAATCTATGATAGCGTCTTAATATGTCTCTGGGTTCGTTATTTTTGATAGCGCGTTCATAGTGAGTCTCAAAAGTCTGTTAACTATGAAAGCTTAGCCAGTTTTGTGATCTTTGATTGGCAATGCTTGTTGTCTGTGATAGCGACCTTCACGGGTCCCAACGTTTGTAATCTATCATAGCGCCTTCATGATGTTTTGTATCTATATAGCGCCTTGGTTAAATTAGGCGCCAGATATGTAATCTGTGGTGAATGAGGCGCCAGGCTCAATATCGATGATTGCTCTAATGAACTGTGAGGCTTGCTGTCCATGATTGCGTCCTCGACTGCATTGATGCTAAAAACTCCTCTTCCTGAATAAACCATAATCAGGCACTTATGGACATTGGTTAACAATATGATGAGCAACAGCAATACGCCAGCCTCCTACGCATTATCCGCCACACCTCGTGATATAGTTAGTTTGTGCATGTCTGCCTTTTAATGCAGCACAGTTAATGCCTACCTTGCCTATGACATATCACAGGCAATGTCTGTCTGGCATTTGATGCATCATAGTTAATGTCTGAATGGCATTAAGTAGTGCCACGTGGGTTATATCAGGCTGGCTTGTTATGAGTACGTGGGTTATATGGTGGCAACTGGCTGGCTTCTTATCAACCTAGTGTCAAAAATAGTATTGATCCTTGTGGCGATGTATTATGAAGGTCCTACAATGTTTAATGATTACTACAGTCAACCACAGTACAAGTCGACACCCCAGATAGGAGCACGTCGTCATGGTAGTGTTCGGTCTCGACAACCCAGATGTAGGCGTCATGGTGTCATGGTGTCGTTCAGTCTATTGGCAGCCTAGACACCGTCATTAATGACACGCTACACACCTTATCAAAGATGAGTATCAGAGTTAATAAATCTTAAAATCAGAAATCTACGTAGAGATCTCTTGTAGTTATATGCAACATTTAGTCGACCAGACCCTATCAAAGAATTTCAGTATGTACGGCGATGTGGTCGAGCTGTACGGATCCCGCCAAGGTAGGGCATGAACCACGCACACGCTCGTAGTATCTAATTGCAGGTACGATCAACTGGTTTTAATGGTTACCTACCACTGAATATAACCACATCGTCAGCCGGTTGTGATGATTAACTACCGCGGGATATAACCACATCGATAGCCGATTGTAACAGTTACCTACCGCTGAATATAACCCCATCTTCAGACGGTGTTTATTGTTAACTACGGCTGGATATAACAACATCGTCAGCCGACTGTAATGGTCAACTGCCTCTGAATATAACCACATCCTACCCAGGTATTAATGGTTAACTGCAATTTAATATAACCACATCCTCAGCCAGTTGTAATGGTTAACTACAGCTGAATATAACCACATGGTCAACCGAGTGTAATGGTTAATTGCCACTGAATGTAGCCACATCCTTGGACCTCTCATTGTTGGTAGCTTAGTTTTTGGTATCTCGCACCCAAGATTACATTTGTTTCCTAGCTTATTGTATCACAGTCCTTCAATATGTGCGATTATCTGGAATCAATATTGACAGTAAGCGATGACTGCGATTAACCGGTCTATTCGTGCCAGGGATTGGTTAAAACAACACTCTTTTGTCCGGACATACGTCATACCATGCGTTATCATGACAACACAATCAGCTCGCCTTACTGAGTGCGACCATCTCATTTAAAGCGTGGGCTGTTTTCACAATAGCATATCCTACGTCGCCAAGGTATCTACGTGACGTCAAGAGCAAAGGTCTCTCGCTTGATGTTATCCTTTAACAACGCGGTGGGTCATTTAGCCTCAATAGACCCCCTCCCCATACACACACATAGTGACGCACTCTTGATAACACATTTCCTGCAGGAGTGGATTGTCCTCGTTCAAGGGGAATAGACAATAAAGCCGTTGGTTGCATTATCCTTAGCGTATTATGCGACTCTTATTCCTAGAAAAGTGAAGTGAGAAGTATTTCTGCACCACTGGGCGACTGCATGTTGACATTATCATTGATGGGTTTCGTAAGGATTATGCATTTCTTAAGTACGCGTTGCATTGCTAATGAAATGTATGCTCATTATAGATGCTGTCTCTAATACACACACTTGCACATCCCCTGGCCAATCACTCAATACGCCAAACATTTGCTTCCAAACGTCAGGTTTCGATAAACGTTTCATTCGATATCCTCACTCTTGTCAATTCACATTTACAGCGTTCTGCTAGATGAAGAATGAAGTGGCTATCATGCGAAGCTCCTGATAACAGAACAATCTCACAAGGTTCATGTGGCGGTGTTCACTGCATGTCGGTCAGCTTGACGTTATCACAAACAAGCAGCTCCACTCATCGCAGGTTGGTCATCATCCCTGGTGTTTTAGAAACAGATTGGCACAGTAATTACCCTAAGGACTGATGAAATAAAACGGGTCATTATCATGGTATAGGCTGATTGAATATACATCATGATCTAAATGAAGACCTCGTCTGAACACGTCGTTGCATTACCCTCAGCGACAGAGATGTATACAAGCATGAGCTGCTCAGACGATGTCGAGGAGGTACAACAGCCCAGACAGTCTCAATCCATTCATTTTTCCGCTAAACGCATGTTTCAGTGACAAAATATAAGTGATGTTTTTGACCCGACTGTCACTTTCAACGTATTGCATTTGTTTAGTATAATCCATTTACAGGGCCCCGGTAAACGCTCGACTTGATGGTCTTTTGGACGAGGCGCCAATAAAGATGAAAAATAAAAGGAAAGCGAATTTAAGATGTGAGGGATCAACACGGAGGCAAGGACAAAGCATGTGAAGGTTTCGTTTTGTGGCACTAAGTAAGATATGCTGAAAAACCTTCAAACATGTGAGACATCAACCTAATCAACCTAGTTTACCGCCGCTAATCACTAGGAAGCTGCTTAGCTTGAAAGGCTTAAATACGCAGCCGGATGCGTGGGCTGTGTGCAGCAACAGTATAGGGAGCTGTGCGCGGGATCTATGTTAGGTAGCTGTGTGAGGGAGCTGTATAAGGCAGCTGTGTGAGTAGGCTAACAGAGGGAGCTATTTGAGATAGCTGTGTGATGGGGCTGTGTGAGGGAAGCCGTGTGAGAAGGCTAAGGGAGCTGTGCGAGAGAGCTGTTTTTGTAAGCATTTGAGGACAACGTTTGTCGGACCAGCGACTGGGGAACTGTGTTAGAAAGCCACACAAAGGCAACCGTGTCGAGAAACCGTGTGAGGTAGCTGTAGAAAGCAGCTGTGTGTGTATAGTGTATAAAGGCAGCTGTGCGAGGAAGCTGTAAAGATACAGCTGAGCGTAAGATCTATGTGTGTGGGGGGAGGTTGGATTGAGTGATAAGGCTCTCAGGAGGGCAACTGTCTGGGGATCCTGTGAGGAAGCAATTGCACTGAATACATCTTGTCTAATGGTCGCCGGGATTCAAGACCATTATATCATGATGCTCTGTACAAATAGCGAATTCAGGTATGTGCATCAGCTGATAAAAATGACTCCGCATTGACGTCTTGACAACTAATGCTCACGTTATGACGCGTTGAATGAAGAAGGTAAGATGCTGACGTGAACATTAAAGATGGTCGTTTGGCAGCATTCAGTTACCTGCCAATTGATAGTGGCTGCTCGGGTTTTGAAATAATATATTGGCTTTATAGTGAATGAATAAAAGTCAATCAAACATAAATTTCATTGATCTCAGACCTAGTTTACAATGTCAGATAACATGTGTAATTGTGCCAAGATCATCACTCGGGACAGCTACTGAGTGTTTGTACAACTATCAATGTTTGCACTACCTGGTACTTACACCGATTAACAACAGCAGTTTTATTGCTCTGATACGCCCCATTTACTTTCAAACCCTAAGAAATCATACGATCCAAGTCTCCCCATTTTGCGCACCATATACAAACATGCGAAGCTATGGCTGCTTGGTTATTGTTAATCATGGACAAAATAGATTAACTGCGTGACTTTATGGAGCATTGAGGAGGCATCATTTAATCTAGTGGATCGCAAATATAAAACAGTAGTCTTGTACTCGGGATATAACACTTGCAAAGTCACACCAGTTTCCTTCGTTAACAGAGTCATAGCTTATCATTAGAGTACATTACATCTAGCGTATGATGGCGATAGGCAAAGTCTCGGTGTTGCTATCATCGAAATTAGCAATACTTGCTTTCATATAATTTGAACACCCACAGAGTTTGCTGCATAGCTTTTAGAACAACAATCTGTTTATTTGGCTCTCCAAAATAAAAGACGTTTGAACGCTCATTGCACAAGCTTATGCAAGAGCATCCTTAAATCAAAGACGCTACAATCTTTAAATTCACAGAAATTTGCTAAAAAGTTACCATTTGACTGTTTTGGCCCCGTGAATGGCTACTTGAACGAAAAAGAGTTCTCCATTTGTACTGTTTTCAAATGTAAGCGTTGTAAAGAAGCAGCTACGACTCTTCCGTCTGTCTTGCCAGGGATTGGTTATATCGTTGTAGCAACAGAGACCTCTCCGATCCGTCTTGCCAGGGATTGTAATGTCTTGCCAGGGATTGGTTATATCGTTGTAAAGGAGCAGCGCACTCTCTCTCCGATGTGTAACGTCTTGCCAGGGATTGGTTATATCGTTGTAAAGAAGCAGCGCACTGACTCTCTCCGATCTCTCCGATGTGTAATGTCTTGCCAGGGATTGGTTATATCGTTGTAAAGAAGCAGCGCACTATATCGTTGTGCCAGGGATTGGTTATATCGTTGGATCAGCGCGTCTTGCCAGGGATTGGTTATATCGTTGTAAAGAAGCAGTTTACTAACTCTCTCCGATGTGTAACGTCTTGCCAGGGATTGGTTATATCGTTGTAAAGAAGCAGTTTACTAACTCTCCGATGTGTAACGTCTTGCCGTCGTTGCCAGTCTCTCCGATGTGTAACGTCTTGCCAGGGATTGGTTATATCGTTGTAAAGAAGCAGTTTACTGACTCTCTCCGATGTGTAACGTCTTGCAAGGGATTGGATATATCGACAAGCTGAAGTCATTCCATGCGCTCCTTTGACGACATAATCAGCCAACCTCTTCAATTCGCTGGGTTGCTTTTATCTGAGGGCAAGCTAAACAGCAATTACCCTATGTGTGCGTATATTTGACAATATCACGAAGGGTTATCAAGTACTAGGCAATGTCACGACGGATACCTGTCACCAAATGTTCCATAAAGCGGCTTTATGGTGCCAACAGTTAGGCGTTCATCATTGCATGACACGCAGGGTTGAAACGGCAGCGGTTGTTATATAGCTTAATGGCGTCGTTGTCATAGTCGAACCAAGGTCATTATAAGTATAACGTGCCTAGCTGTTACATTCAACGAACCATTTGTTCACAGAGAAAAAGAAGACCATCATCAGCTTCTGAATAACGAATGCTTGTCAAAATTTCCTCTGAGATTAGTTAATGGATATTTAGACCATCGTTCTGTGAACCCATTGAGCGTATCACAAATGCTTGGGAATCCAGTTGGCAGCTATGGCCACCATGCATGCTCCGGATTCACAGGTTATAACTAGCAAAGCCGTATGAACAGAGGGACACACTCGAATCATCGAAATATTCAACTAACTTCAGATCAAGTGGAAGGACTGAAAATAATGGTATCATTTAGATCAAATTCTGTGGTAAAGTTGGTCGGTTGTATGCTTGTTCAGTGTGACTGCCGATAAACCACTGTTAGTTATATATTTACCCATAAGCCTCGTCATTTAGGCCATTGCTCTTCTCGTCTAGATACACAGCATTGTCGTATGGTAACAACGCTACATGCTATTTTTTCTATCTTCTATTTCAGAGCGGGGTGCGTTATATTTGGTTGTCAAAGCTTCAATATTCAGGATGCGAATTGAGAAGACTTACCATCCTCGCCCCGAGCTTCACACGCCATTGTATATCTCTAGCAATCAGTCATCTCTGTAGCAGAAGCTTCTGACTGTAATCATTCATTATAAAATAATGATACCCAATAACCGTTTGTTCATGCATCCAAGGTGCGTAACTTGTTGTGTCGAACTATCACAGAGCTACAGGCAGTGGATTGCAATCGCATGTATCAACAATTATCGACTATGTAGCTCTTTGACTGTTGATTGGTTACTTCCGTTGTAAACTTTACATTTATTGGTTACTTCAGTTGTACACTTTACAGTGATTGGTCACTTCAGATGCTTACTTTACATTGATTGTTTGTTTCCATTGCACTCTTTTCCTGTTGTTTTGTCAGGCGAATAATAATTTATCAACCCGTTTTCTCTTGCCATTTACATATGATAACTTTTTGATGATAAATGCACCTTTAGCAAATATTGCGGTGTATAGTTCGCATGGATAAATGATAACTGAATAAAACAAATTAGGTCACATAGAGGCAGCTCTCCGACACTCTCTTATGCGTAACGTTTTGCCATTCCATACACTCTCTTGACGACACAATTAATCCTCCCCCCACATCCATCGATTTAATGCGTCGCCCTTACAGTTGTCAAGCGATTATTCTCCTTCAGACTAGCTTATCAATCTATGTGTGTTGCGTCCATAGCGGCTTTTTGATAAAAGCATGAAGGGATGCATTGCCCAACTCTAATCAAGTCATTATGAAGTCGCCTAGCTGATTAGATGGTGAAGACCATCTCTCGTCTATCGAGCGTAACACTTATGCTTAGCATACGTCCAGTTGGCAGCCGATTACTCTGGATTGACGTTCAATGGGACCTGTGCGGACATACTCTTATCTATAGCACCTAGCTTTCTCTAGAAGCTCTAACATATTATTAATCTCGAAACATTCAACTAACTTTAGATCACGTGACTGCTTGAAGACAAAAGTCAAACTCTGATGTGAAAACGGAGTTGGTCGGCTCGATTACGTTTATTGTAATTGCTAACATGTCACAATCAGACATATAGTTACACATAAGCCTCGTTATTGAAGCCGTTGCGCCCTTTCCTCGCTTCACGGCAGGGTCATATTGTAAAAACGAATGAATTAGTGCGATTTGTAGGTAGATTAATTCCAATATTCGGGATGCGAATCGAGGAGACTTGCTCTTGCATTACTCCTCCACACCCCTCCCCACTGTACCGCGAACGTCAATGAGTATCGCTGGCGATCAGTTTTCGCTATGTCGCTGCCAGGCCGACAACCTCCTTTGAGTTAGCAGGCCACGAACGTTTACCTAATTGACTCATTGTCGCCATGTATGATCGATGAAGCCATACATATAGTCTGGCTTCCTAGCTTATAAAGCTTGTCATCTGTTGAGGAGGTAAATATTCAAAAAAGTTAGCTAGTTTATGACCATATTAAGCGATGCTCATGCTTACTTGATCAGTTACAACCACCTGTCTGGCTTCCTAGCTTATAAAGCTTGTCATCTGTTGAGGAGGTAAAAATGTTGACCAGGCCCGTCTGCTATAACTAATGTGAACCCCAGCTACATGATGCATGAGTTTATTGCACTCTGACCGCCAATATATTGTAAGCAAACATATTATGTAGGTCAGGCATATTGTGTGGAATGTATTGCTAGCAAGGCATAGTGTGCAGGATGTATTGTTTGCAGGGCGCATGGTGCATAAAGAATGGGTAAGGTATATATTGCAGAATGCATTGTAAGTAAGGCGCGTGGTGCAGAATGGCACGTATGGTTTTGTGTCTGTTATGGTTAAACTAGCAGGCTTTTCAGATTGAACACCACATCCACCTAATAGCAGTCAAGCTTACCGACAATCTGAATAAATTATATCTGATTGTGATTAAAATGGATGACGTATAATATGTAACTAGTACATCTCAGATTAGGGTATATATGGACGACGTATGAATATGTAACAAGTAAACGATTATGGTTGTAATTGATGGTGTGGGAATACGCTTCTTGTGCAGCGACAGTATGTACAGTATGCAGGTATGTGTAAACGTGAATCCATGCTGCCTGGCTTTGGAGTGACGTTTGGAAGCGAAGACTAACGTAATTACATTTACGTGAGGTGCAAACCTAGCACGATGTCCCAATGCGACCTGGAAGCAGTCCTGATTAATTGACCCTAAGCTGCATCGCTTAGGCTTAACTACAACTCATGAATTCCCTTACCCCGTGCTCCGCGTGGCGCTCCAACAATGGTGTTTGTCCACCTCAGACAGCGCACAGAGCACTGGCACGTATCAGGGGTGCATAGAATATAAGGCTCATTCGTTATTATACACTGGCTTTACAATCATTTACATGAAACATGGTTTTAGAGGTCGGCAAGAGCTGCGATTGCTTGTTGGTCATGCACACACAACATGTTTGCGCTGGCTGATGATATTGAGCTCATCGTCACACTTTCAGCGACCCACCAGAAGATTGAATTTACTGAACTCCTTATCAGATTGGTTGTACATAGACCCATCCTTGTATATGCTACATGATTCATTATTCTCTAGCAATAAAACACGCTTAGTTATCTCGCGAGTTACATTGAAATTGATTTATTCTGGCCGCATAGACGAAAACACGAGTCTTGAGAGGATGCAAATGACTTACTAATTGCTGAACACATTTTCACTAATCCCCTTCATTATAACTGCTTAGTGGCATACGCAGTTTGAAGCGTGTGAAAGTAATCGCCCATTATGGGACAAACGTCCACTGATCATGTGAAAAATCATGATGATTGGCCATCAGTCTTTATACTAATTGAAATAACCATTGGCAGCTGTAAACTCTTCATGTTTCCAGCATTCAGATTATTATTGCTAATAGCCGATCGTCTTGTCGATTCGTAAAAGAACAAAACATATGGATTCATTCATACCAAACATGCCCATTCATGATCATCAAGCTGCATTGTGGCGAGTTATTACTCTGCCTCTGTGGGTGGAAGTCGGTGCACATCTTCTATTAGCGGTTGATGACCCGTCTTTACTTATCCAAGTACCTCTAAAGTTGGCTAGAAACAGTAGATGTAAGCCTCTTGGTGGGCGTCTAATTGGGCTTATCTTACTTTGTTTCTTACGCGTCTCGTCCACATGGGTTTGTCTCGGTCATGATAAGGCGTGATAGAGTACAAACGTTTTGCTTCTGTTCCCAAGCTGGAATAAGATTGGATAATTCACTACAATGACAACAAATATGCAGAACCAGATTGGGTATCAGAAACTGGAACTTCTAGCAAGCTTCGTGGCGCACCTGAGCCGAGTCGACACGTATATAAAGTCTTATGTTGAAGATTTTTACATTGAGGTGAAACCTTTTGGGTAAAAAATCCTCCAAATCGTAGTTTAACATTGCACTCAGACAATATGCCCCGTAATATTATGCTAATCATTTCGTATATGCCATGTGATGTTAATCAAAGGTCAGCCTCTACCAATGAGTATGCCGAGCTGCTGGCCCGCGTCAACTCAGTTGGATGTTATGCATGGATGTAATTATTGGAGGTGACTTAAACACGGACTTCACTCAGCAATGTTTAATCCCTTGCGACTTTTTCAATGATAACGCAGTAGATTATACTTATGAGAGTGATATGTAACATATACGAATCACATTAGCTCATATTTTGGTATCTGTTTTATGTCATCAATGTCAAAGTACGAATGCCTTCATGAAGGTTATGATTTATACGGTCACAGTCCCGTACGGTTAAATATACATGTCCGACAGGCTTATGATGAGCACCCTACCACTAATAGGCACATATGGAGGGAAAAGCGATTGACATACACTTAGAATCGATTGCAATGACACTTATTGATCAATGCTATGAAATCGCGAATGCATGTATCAGAGCATAGTGTATTCCCGGAATGGAACACGTAAACACCGGTCAGGCTGCGGAGAATACGTCAACCAGCTAACACAAAAATGTTGTGTCAACTTTGGGTGGAGAATGGGACAACCAGTACCCGGCGGTCTTACGGACATCAAGAATAAAGCAAACGGAATTATAAAAAGCGTGACAATAAGTTATCAGAAGTCAAAACAAAATAGCGTCTGATAGAATGACAGCTTATCAGGCCAAAGTGATGGTCTCAATTTCTGGAAAAGTAAGAAAGTAGATTTGAAAATCAAAGTCGACCGTGTCCGTAATAGATGGCATGGATGATATATGCAATAATATGTCTAATAGTAAGTTTGCAGTTTTTTTTGGGTGTTGTACACTCGCAGTGTGCCGGCGGAACAGGTAGCTCTTTGCATACTATCTACATTTCTCAAGTCAGGCAAGCAGCTTGTATTTGTGAAATTGCTTCTGATCACTGTAAGGCTGCGACGTGTTATAAGCTCATTGATGAAGCATTTGCAGTATGATATTGAATCGTGCACATACGCCATGTGGTATGCTAACATCTACCCTTGTGCCTTTTCCCAAGAACAGAAAGAAAGTAATAATTATCGATCAATAGTTCGCAGTAGTAGTCATATGGGATTATTGAATATCAAAGTGATGCATTGAAGTCGAGTTGTTTACAATGCACAACACAGTGGCTGTATAATTATGTTAATCAATAGTAATCATGTTATGTTTTTGGACGTTTCCCAAGTATTTGATCTAGTTGGCTTTATGCAATGATTTACGACTAAACAATTATTTTTAATAGGGCACTTTAATGAATTGGCATGTTATATTGTATATTCCATACAAGGGCATTTGTAAGGCCCGTGAATAAGATATCAATGTTTTAATCAACTTTATTTGCACATTATGATGGCATCCCCATTCTGTTGGGTCATTTGCACTATACCTTGATTAGCTTAAAATGTCTGTACCGTGCGTACGAAATGCACGCTTGTATTATATAATTAAGTCGGGTGTACAACATGTTCACTAGATCACAAGTTTTATAGGATTGCTGATAAGGCACACATTTGAAGCCACAGTTCCGTGTGTAGCTGGTACCTAGATGTTGTGGGAACTTTGAACATTATCTTCAGCTCGACAGGATGATCGATCTAAGACCAATTGGTCAATGGGCTTATTAACCACTCTTTCGAGCATCACCACATTAGGGGTAGAACCAGTACAATGATTAACAAACACCACTTGCCGGTTATTGTTAGTCTTAAGCATGACTTTTGGAGTAAGGTCAAAGTTGGTATTGTCTTGTCTTGGTGTTTATTAATAAATTACGCGTCGACTTGATTCTATAGTGGAACGCCTTATGTGACAATAAACTCGCAAACAGGAGTTTTTACTAAGATCTTTGCAGACTGGTTGAGCAGGGAATAATTTTTTTTAAATTGATACCAGAACCTCCATGTACACATGATACCCCTGTCTGGGTTGCGATATCTTCTGTTTTTTCAGGGAAGTGGTCTGCATCATCTTATTTGAATTGTTTATCACAGCTGACACGTGTCCGATTTAGTATACTGGCCATAATACAAGTATATGGCGGCTTAGTCCATCGTACTGGACGGTGGTTCATTGATAATAAACGGATAATTATGAATCGATAAATTTACGTTTACATCAAAGTGGCGTTTATCGTAAGGAGATAATTTTTGGCAAATGGTTGTTGCTATTGAATAGAAATTAAGTTGTAGTTTGCATGGGTCGGCAGTTGTGAATATATACAACAATGCCAAAGTAATGATATATTACACTTGGACTTGACGTCACCTTCAACAAAGGCGTAGGGACGGAGAAGTATGGGGATATTTGTGATGTATAGACACCTTTCTTTAATCGCTAAAACTGACTCGGTGCCAGTTTTATTCCAAACAAACCGAGCTGGAAAACCAATCCTGCTGGGATAATGTGTTTGCACTGGATCGACATTTTACCTGCGAGTAAGTTCTAGATACATGTGCAATTCTTCGAAACTTACCAACTGCATGTAGTTTTAAGGTTATGCTACATGTGATGTGTTACAGACTCTCAGTCCAACCCATTCATGCGTCCATCATGATGTCCTATGTGTTACATGTGATGTGTTATAAACGCTCAGTCCAACACATCCATGCGTCCATCATGATGTCCTATGTGTTACATGTGATGTGTTATAGACACCCAGTCCAACACATCCACATCATGTCCTATGTGTTACATGTCCAACACATCCATGCGTCCATCATGATGTCCGATGTATTACATGTGATGTGTTATAGACACTCAGTCCAACACATCCATGCGTCCATCATGATGTCCTATGTGTTACATGTGATGTGTTATAGATACTCAGTCCAACACATCCATGCGTCCATCATGATGTCCTATGTGCTACATGTGATGTGTTATATACACTCAATCTTTAGACATGATACACGGGGGGAGAACTGGTTGCATGGGGCATGAGGCGATATGTTGCTTAACAACTTTCAGTGATAAACTTCGTGGTGAAGAACCTTAGCACGAAAACGCCTTAACCGCTCAGTGGTAAACCTCTTGGTGAAAACCCTGAGCAAAAAAACCATTCAACCGCCCAGGGATAAACCTCGTAGAGACTAACCTGAGCACAAAGACCACCCCATCGTTAATGTTAGAGTGAGAACGAAAATTAATACATAGTCTGCTGTGTTGCTTCTGACAAATGTAACTGAATGGTGACTTGTAGTAATAATAAGTTATGGTGAACAAAAAAAGGCAGATCCTTGATTATATGGAGATGAAGATTGCGCCGCGCATATGGATCGTTTGCTATAGCCTCTTTTATACGGGTAATTTAGTGTTGCACAGCATATCTTAGATACGAGTCACCCTGACGATTGACCTGCAAAAGATTTGAAAAACGGCAACTTGTACGGTATTGGTGAGTTTTCCAGTCACGACCAAAAGATGAGCCCATGAGCAGCTACTTATACCTTAGGTGCAAAATGGTGCTGAGAGCAGGGAGGACGATCGTGCTCGAAAGGGGCGATTTCAGATATTGACCCTTAATTAGAGGTGTCTTTGTGACAATCTAGTGGACAGAAATAAGTAGATGATTGGTATTCGCAAGTTCATAGCAACGCCCATTAAGTCTTCGTTTTTTTACTCTTGATGACGAACAGCTCCAAAATAGCATGATACAAACGCATCAAATTGGATGACTCCGGCAAATGTCAGTTGCAGCTGGTTGAAAGAGAAACCACGTATTGTTCGTTCAGGGGTGAATTGCCTTAATACTGACAACGAATCGGGACGCTTGGCTGAAGAAAATGTGTGGGAAAGCTGTGTGAGAAAGCTGTGTGAGAAAGCTGTGTGAGAAAGCTGTGTGAGCGCAACTGCGTTACGAAGCTGTCAGGGGGAAACTATGTAAAGAAAGCTGTGCGGGGGTGTTGGGGGTGGGGGGGGGGGGTTGTCTCTATGAAGACGAGGCGAACAGGCAACTTTGCGACCAAGCTGAAAAGGGTCAACTTAGTACGGAGGGAGCCGCATGGGGCAACTGTTTGACAGGCTGTGTAGACATCTGTGCAAGGGTGCTGCGAAGATCCAATTGTGTGGGGAATCCAGAGCTAGCTAAAGAAAGCTCTATTAAAAAGCAGCTTCAGCGTTAAAGTGTGTCTGGCAACTATTCCGTTATGATAATTAACAATCAAATATCACATGTTACATTGTGTTCGCATATGGTATAGGATTCACCTGGTAGCCTATTTACGTGCAATGCAATACCACAGGTGGCAGGGAATTGAGCTGGTAGCCTTTTTACCTGAAATACAACACGACAGGTGGTCGTGCATTTAGCTGGTATCCTACTACATGCAATGCAACACGACAGGTGGTAGAAAATAGAGCTGGTAGCCTACTTACCTGCAATGCAACACGACAGGTGGGAGAGGATCGAGCTGGTATCTTGTTAACTTGCAACGCAGCACCACCTCTATGCATCCCAACTGTGATATTGTGCTAGATAAGCTTATGTACAAGTTTAACCTTAATTGTTCCTTATATGAACACATCAGGTTTGGTTCAAAAGCAAAATGCTAATCCAACTTGGCAGGTAGTTGGGCATTTAGCTGGTATCCTACTACATGCAATGCAAAACGACAGGTGGTAGATAATAGAACTGATAGCCTACTTACCTGCAATGCAACACGACAGGTGGGAGAGGATCGAGTTGGTATCTTGTTAACGTGCAACGCAGCACCACCTCTATGCATCCCAACTGTGATATTGTGCTAGATAAGCTTATGTACAGGTTTAAACCTTAATTGTTCCTGATATGAACACATCAGGTTTGTTTCAAAAGAAAAATGCTAAGCCAACTTGGTTCTCAATTAATAGAGCGGCGACCGTCAGTTGACGAAGATGATAAGTCAACTGGAATTGTTTTGGCTCCAACATTCATACCCTACTTGCGGTAGTTACATTCGATTGATATCTAGTTTCCTTGCAATAACAGTTAGATAAGCTAAGCTCTTAGTGTCGACCACACGACCACGGACTAAAGCTTCACATGTCAAATTCGGCCTCTTTGTTGCCATCTTGGCCAATTATTTTATTGCATTTTGTTTTGTGTTTTTTGACATTGAAGCATGTTACATGTATTGGCACCATGAACCAGAATATACACGCCTCAGTTTGCTTGCTTGAGTAACAAAATGGCTGATTTAATTGTCTATAATCTGAGAAAAGACATTTTTAATTAGAGTCGACGGCGTAACCTATATTGAGGTTCTCCATTAGTATCTTATTGCCAGCTGAAACTCTAATTGGTAGACGTATTTTTAACCGGCAAAACCATGAAGAAATGATGTCACAGAAGAAGACCAGGCTGTCGGCAATATGATACGGAGCACCTGCTACCTGGTCCAGGTAATTTCGCAGCTGCTTTCCGCTTTTCGACTGAAACATTAGATGGGTGGCATACGTAATGGGCGACACTGTTCAAATGTGTATAAAAATAAGCGCAAGTTCCAAGCAGCAAGAAAAGTGTTTATAACAGTTGTGTGGATTGTATGACAGGTCAAGCCTATCTTTTCCATTCAGGCCGCATGCATGTCACTAAACATTTTTTAATTTCCGAGAGTGGTCACTGTGGATATGTCAACGTGGGAATGTAGCCGCACATTAGGAATGTTACCTCAACATCGACATATCAACTCATCGTAGGCATGATACCTCATCGTGAATATGTTACATTATTTAAAGCATGTCATCTTACCGTAGGCACGTCACCTCACAATGGACATGTCATCTCAACATGAACATATCACCACAACTAAGAGGTGTGACCTCAACGTGGACATACCACCTCGACAAAGCATGTCCCCGCACCATGGACATGTCCCCTAAATATGGACCTGTCACCTCGATATGTACCTGTCACCTGAATATGGAAACATCACCTCAACGTAGCATGTCACCTCAACGTGGACATATCACAACACCATGAACATGACACCGTAACGTGGACAT
The DNA here is from genome assembly GCA_034190875.2 of Urechis unicinctus. Lineage (NCBI taxonomy): Eukaryota > Metazoa > Annelida > Polychaeta > Xenopneusta > Urechidae > Urechis > Urechis unicinctus. The sequence continues at coordinate 16,270,567 of CM067351.1, forward strand.
ATCACATCACAATAGACATGTCACCACACCATGTCACCTCAACACGGACATGTCATCGCAACATAGACATGTCACCTCAACATGGACATGTCACCTCAACATGGACATGTAACCGCACCATGGACATGTCACCTTAACGTGGACATGTCACCACACCATGGACCTCACCATGGACATGTCACCTCACCTGTCACCTCAATATGGTCCTGTCACCTCTATATAGACTTGTCAACTCAATAGGACCTATCAACTCAATATTGACCTGTCATCTCAACATGGACATATCACCCCACCTTAGACATGTCAACTCAACGTAGACATATCACCTCGACTTAGCATGTCAACTCACCATGGACATGTCACTTAACAATGGACATGTCACCACACCATGGACATGTCACCTCAACGTGGAAATGTCACCACACCATGGATAAGTCACCTTACCCGTAATGATTACAGGTTTTAATTCGATGCTTTGCCGTAGAATACTATTGTTATGTGGCTGGTAAATTAACGCTAGGTGCTCCGTAGCGTAATGATTAAAGACAGTTGTTCAGTGACGTGTAGCTCACAGTGACGTGAATTCAAAGGTAAACTTCCTGAAACTATTTTTGCTGGAACACGAACGGTTGAAATAGCGTAGGGATAACATTATGTTACTTATAAGGTAGCAATTAAGGACTGTGGCCTGCTGATTTAAGACAGTGTTCAGTCACCTGATAACTAAAGACAGGTAATGTTGTAATTAAAACGGTTGTTCAGTAATGGGATGGTTGAATATAGTTACTAAGTGCGGAACGAAAATGAACATTTCCGTTGGGCCGATAAAAAGGAGCTGACAAAGAGTGTTGCGCGAATGAGATAAAGCTATTTCTTGATTGACATGTTAAAGATGGCTATTCAGTTATATGCTTGTTAAAGACCTGCGCTCCGTGAAGGGCACATACAACACTGAGGTCCCATGATCCATCAAGCCATCCGGCCCACCTCATAGCAAGCAGATAATCATGCGGCCCACCGACAAGAGGCCATTTCATGACACACACAGAGCCATGAGACTCATACGGGTCCCATCAGGAAGAGACCCATAACGGCGTTCCACCACAGATTATAGAGGGCTTGTCTCGTCTAATCTTGATGTACAATAATTGGGTGCTACATATATTAATTTCTGATTGAGACCAGAAACAATCTGCTCCTTATTGGTTGATATCAGGTTTTACACTTACTGATGAATGATCGGTCTATCAGATAAAGTTTGATAAATGGATATATATGCAGATTATGCGACGGTTTTCCATGTTTTATGACAGCCTCGAGCCAACAATGATGACAATTCTAATGTCAGGTTGACTTAGATACGTGGGGTACAAGCTGGTATAAACGTCATGCTATGATATTCATGACAACCAGCTAGGTCATGATAAGTTGATGCATGTATAATGATGGCGTACCTCATCACCTTCCGGGCACTTAACTATGCCCATATTTAACCGAAGTTTCCTTACAACCTTGTGACGAAGCACTGGTTGCATAGTTTTTGAGTCTTAAAATGATCTGTTAACTATAGAAAGTATGGGTTAACTGTGTGTTGTTTGTGGAGTTTTGAGGAGTCACCGTTTGATCTCTTTCACCGCATATGTTAGCAACGAATCTGACTAATGCGTCGCCTTAGTCATCTAAATTGATTCTGATAACTCATATCCGCTGTTTAATATATACTTAGGCTGGCAATCTTGATTCACTCATTGTAGGTTATTAACAGAGCTATCAGCCAATGACGCCAACTATATAATCTCACTTATCACCAAGTTACAGCCATGTTTGTTTTTACAGCTGAGATAATTCCACTTATGACTAGTTTTTACACTCGCGCTAGTTGTTTATAACTTATTCGTATTAAAGGGCTTGAACAAAAACGAGTTTTCAGTGGTATAATCTCACTTATGGCACCCACGTTAAGCTACAATGTTGTTTTTGGACACTGCTGAGATGATTCCACTTTTTAGATTTTTGAGTTGCAGGTATGCGGATACTACAGAATACACACAACACTCCGCATGTAAACGCATGTAGCATGAGCAAAGGCAACATCGAACCTTATTCCGCGTAGCAATGAATAAGTCCAGCAGTAAGATTAACTACGTGTAGCAAGAACAAACCCAACATCGCATACTTTATTCCGTGTGGCATGTACAAACTGAATATTGTGATATCAATACAAGGTACTCCAGCTAGCGTAATTACGGACAATTATTGCACAATACTCGCCAATGGAATATGATTCACAACACACTGTGCAGCATGAAAAAAGCCATTCAATAGGCAGTACTCAAAACGACACATGCAGGTCTACTTAATAGACAATACTCAAAAAAGCATAGACAAATTAGGTAGATAGCCGAAAGCAAAATAGCATAAACAAGGCCAATCAATAGACAATACTCAGAGCAGCATAAATAATACTCAAAACAGCATAGTCATGGCCCGTCAATAGGCGATGTAGCTTAAACTTAGTGAATCAGTAAGCTGTCCTCTCTACGAAATAAGTAGGAACATTCCGCGCTTAATACTGCGAGTACTTAAACGGAAACCAGACCATTCACTTCATTCCCAGTCGATACTCTATGCTCTGTGTAGCATAAACTACACCCAATCAGCGCACCAAATGCTGTGTAGCAATAGTAAAGCCCAATCAGTGCACACAACGCTGTATAGCAATAGCAAAGCCCAATCAGCGCACAAAACGCTGTGTAGCATACACGTGTCAAAATACAAATCAGAAACTCCAGATGGGTGGGGGTGCAAATGAATACGTGGAGCTTTCAGGGGGCCGAATCAATGCACATTAGGTCGCGAAGAATACACGAGATCGGTGAGGTGCACCGTAGTTATGAAGGACATATTTACATAAAATATTTGTTTATAACTTCATTGAAGCCCCCCCCCCATAATCCTACTTATAGTTTTAATACCTAATATAATTATGGGGAGTGTTTTTGTGTAATCATTAATATAAAAGTAGAGAGCTGAATGGGTATGATCATCAATATGAATGTCCTCCATAGACAACACTAGCCGAGCAGTATTATATTATACACTATCCACTCGAGTTTATGGGCCGTCATCAGTGAGACATATTGATTGCTATATCCTTTCCATATTTTGCTCATGTTAATTACAACAATTGCGTGTGAATGAGATGCAAATGTGTTTTAAAGCTGGCCAATCACAACCAGGCGACATCGGGTCTCCTATTCAATCCATACCCGTGGTTTTGGTTCTCATACTATTTAGCCAAGGCTCCATTAGACGTGCAAGCCCTTTCTTCATTTCGAGGGCATAGATTGCTAAGCTTGTGTTTACCAATTGATAATAAGTCATCCCATATTCCTGCTGTATAGCTGTTTTTGTGGAAGAGTGAAAGTCCAAGACAAATACAAATGCTAGCTGGAAGCAATGTGCGTTATATTGCTCTATACGCCATCTCTTATAGAATCGTTACAAGTTATATACCGTTGTTCTAGGCTTCCAACTCCAATGTCTACATTTTGTCATTTTATGTCTTGGGAAATAACATGTGAAATTTTTTACCAAGGTTTTCGGAAATTAAAACACGTCACATACCTGGGTAATAGCTTATGTGCTCGGCAAAAACACTGCATCATATGGACGGCGCCTCTGGGATGTGTGCTTGTGAAAGGATGGTATTGGTTGATTCGATATAAACAAAGATACGTGGAAAATAGTCAGATAAATACAAAGTGATCGACGCAATCCTTTCGGTAGGTTAAAAACCATTTGGCTTTAATCATTTCCTCCATACCATTTTCCAAGGTGACATTCTTTTAACTGAACACTTTAATCTATGTATGTACCGAGTGTCATAACGATGCATATGCTATTTCGCGCATACAAAACACAAGAAGTGTCTAATCGATAAAGCATCCATTTGGTAAGCATTGTGTTTACAGCTCAGCAGACTACAGCTTCCATGTATTCAGGCACGTCGACTTTGCCTCAAAGGTAAACGTACATTTTTCACGATCTTCCTTGTCTTGTATCATGCGGCGAATCATTCGCCTGAGTCGCCCATTTATAATTTGTTGATCATACGAATTTGCCATTCATAATTGTAGCAGTTCGGAATAGATCCAATACTGTTATTTGTTTTTATGGTTTTTAGCTCAGGTTTTCTTACTTCCCAATCGAGGCAATTAAGGCAATTGTGGGAATTTAGACTTATAACGCGATTATTTCTTAACGGTTTTTGTGGCATACATCAAGTGTGTTCAAATTAGAGGATATTCCTCAAGTGATGTACCATGTGCAAAAGGTGCTTACATCAGTGACATATTGTGATTGATCGGAATAAAAATTGTTTTAAAGCTTATGAACAAATATTGCAGTGGACCAGTGAGGTTTCCTTGCTACACTTGTACCCTTGACCATCTATCCAAACATAACCTTACCTTTAGATATCAACTCGAGGTCTGGTAATTATACAATATACTCTCTACCTAAGGGATATCATGCAAAATTACTGTCAATCAACCCTCGAAAATCCTAGGGGGTTTCCAGGAATTATAATTACAAAAAGTAGCAAGTAGGAAATGCTGTCTGTATAATCGATGCATTTGACATAAAGTGAGAAGAATGAGGGTGATGAGAGACATTGGAGAACACATGGTGGTTTTTGCGTGTATATGAATCGAACAGCATCGACGTATTATGCCTGCATATCATAGTTCAAGGCCTTGCTAAAAACGAATTCAAAGTCTTGCTGAAGATGGTCGCTGGGGCCTTGCTGAAAGAAATTGTCTTGGCCGAGTTCAATGCCTTTCTAAAGTTGATCGCGTAGACCGAGTTCAAAGCAATGCATGTAGAGATCGTTCTGGCCGAGTTCATGGCCAACTGAGGGAAAACGGCTTTGCCGAGTTCAAGATATATGGCATATGTAGATCATCAGGGCCGAGTTCAAAGTCATAAGTGACCTTTTACATAAAATGTTTGGCAGCGTGGCACTTGGCGTTTAAAACCATTTATGTGTGAATGGTAAATACCTTGGATTGTGCTGCGGTTATAATTAATCCCCCATTTCACTACACAAAAGTATGGGTTGCGTATAATGCATTCTAGCAAGGGTTTTTTTAAACCATTTCAAGATAATTGCCTCTGAAGCACTGTTTAGTTGCGAGGCATGGACAATCTATCCACATTTGCTTCTGTCTCTTGACCGAAATACATTATCCTGCATTAATGAGACGAATTAGAATCCTTGGACAAACAGTGATTACCGCTTGCAACATAAACCATGCGAATATCCTTACGGTTAAAATGAAATAACCCAATGGCGAGGAACTGCTTATAAAATGATTGACATATGTGTATTTATAACCAGTTAAGATATATATAAACATTCACGACCGACCGAGTTATTATCTGCACGTATATTATCTGCACGTAAGGAATGACACATTGACAAATCCTAGATACACATATTTGTGACCAGCAAGGTCTCACATGTCTAACGTGTCATTAGTAGGCCCCATCTTTCATATTTGGCGAAAATGAGGCAATTACGTTAAAGCTCATGGCTCGGTAATTGAAAAAGCTAAGCAACGCTAATAGAGCCAATATGCCATTAATTGCTGATATTTGGATCCTAATCCACCGCTTGTAGCTCTGTGATACCGTAACATATCCGTATAAGACGAATTCAGACCCCCAGGCGCATAGCAAGCCGGGTGTTGTTTCGAAAAAGTATAGAATGGCTCAATGAAACCAGGAAATTTTCGTTCAGTAAGGACAGGTTGCTAGAATTTTATAACGGGGCGCGAAGCTTAGTGAGGGGCGGTTGGGTGGGGGTTAGCAAGGGAGGCGACAGCTTGAGGGGTGCAGGAGAAAGTCTGCATGACTCGAATACTAACTATTGGGAGGTTTGTGGCAAACAGAAAACGCCCTGTATCAGATGAAGGAAAAAAAAGTAAGTAGGAAAACCCCTAGACGGTATTTATAAAGAACAAAGAATTTTAAAGTATAGAACTATAGTAGCGAGTTTTTATCTCGTATCTCTGGCAATTCTTTGTGCAAATGGAAACCAGGGAGTTGCCTATGTATGCACGTGAAGATTAATGATTCGCCACCAGATTAGACTGAGGAGGGAAAAGGAAGTCATAAGGAATGCTTCTGAGGATTAAATGTGATTCCATTTCATCCAACCGTCTTCGTTTATTACCAATAGCGCTGGCCATTACTACCATTGGATAACCAGGATCCAAACATTTGAGTCTCGCCAAACGAGTTCACCAACCATTGGTGTTATTATTCACCCATTGATCCCTGCGTTAATATGGCCAAAAACAGCGGCTGCCTTTCTAAAATCCTGATTTGGATTCAAGTCGGAGACGGCAAGTTGCAATGCTATTTAACCACCGAAGCCATTGGGAAGCATCATGCTGTGGTGCGTAAACCACTTTTCACAGAGTGATGCCTGTTTTATCTAAAAAGTGGTCGCAAACCTGTGATGACACCGTACAGAACTTAAAAAAGTAACAAATCCCATGCAATAACAGATGTTCTGGTTGCCATGACAAGCTGTTGATTGTGTGTTCTTCTTAAACGACGACTATCCGCTTGTACAGGAAACTGCAATATTGTTGCTGCTAAGCTTTGCCGTTGCAAATGCAACCCATGCAACAGATGGCAGTATAATACTCTATAAGGTGTGCTATTTGTGAGATAAAGAGACGCGTTTCATGAGAAGCTTCATTTAGCACAAAGTGGGATGTCAATATCGTACATCATAGCTATATATAGCTCGAAATGGGATGTTAATATTCTACATCAGAACTTCGTATAGCTAAAAGAATAGTTTTAATATGTTGTCCGGAATACATATGCATGCATTGCTATGATATTCCATGCATTCCTAGATTAAAATATTTAGTTCAAAGACCTGGGGGATGGAATAGATGCATTATTTGATTCTTGAAATCAGTTGGTTGTTACGGTACTGGCTCTGCTCGGCTAAAACCTTGGAAGTAGAAGATTGTGCAAATCACTTTTTATCTGTCATTATCTCTTGTATATCTGTAGTTTATAAAGTGTCAGCTAACACCATCTTATTTGTCACGAAAACATCCCAGAAGCGCCGTTCATTTGATGCAGAGGGTCAAGCATAGACGCTGAATAATTACCTAGAACGGCTGCGCTCTTTGATATCTTACAACCGTGATGAAAGCTAATCTCCTGTCAGTCTTCATTTATCAGTAGAAGTTTGACTTTGCCTGCATATATAGTTATCTAGTTGCCACTAACTGCATTACGCACCTGCAGGTGCCACTCAGCAGTTACCAAGAAGGATTTTAGTGGGTAGGAGGAAAGCAATACTGGTGCATGTTGACCCGCAGGATGCGGGGAACACATTCTCACGCACTCTCATCCGAGCTATCAGTAGAAAACTATTGCAAGGCGATCCCTGGGAAAACGAAATGTGTTTACTCCCAGCGAATGAATAGTTGCTAAGTAAATACAAGGATGAATGAATTGAAAGGCAATCGAATTGAAAGCCAGCTGAATGTTTTCTTACTGATGCGGGAAGGGTAGCACTGTTTTAACTTAGGTGCTCCACTTATTCAGCTATCTCCCATGAGCTTGCTTGTATGACTAACAGACAGACGTAGTACATCAAAGTGTTATAAGCCAAACGTCTCTCAGAGCCTTTGCGCTGCATATTAGTCGTATGCATATCTGAAACCTTGCTGTATGATGTGCACAACCATGTTAGGGCGCCAGGGGAAGCACTGAGGTACACCATCAGGTACACAGTACACCATCAGAACCGTTTGATATTTTCCAATGTAGCATGTCCTGGTGCATACTTTAGCAGAGATAGCAGGTACCCAAGTGACAATAGCAAGCAGGCGGCTTTCCTTATACCTAGCATCTAAAGCTGTGTATAGGTGTGGAAAGTAATCAAATCCCACCAATACAGGCTTCCTTTGTGTCTGTATATGGTAAATGCAATATCATTGCACAAAACAATCGCTACTTGTCATGCATTATGAAGCATATATATATCTTATATTACCTGCATCTGAAAAATTAGAAATGGGTACACGGATTGATCGTCGATTACATAAAATTAAGAATGCTCCACATTATACTACCTCAGCAGAAAACAGCCGACTCAACAGACAGACGACTTTTGCAACTTAACCCCTTCAGCACGGATCAAACCAGGCGCATTTCTAGCTAGCACATAACATACCAACGGGTAGACCAGCTGAATGCTCACTTTAACAGGAGGTGAGCCGAGATGTATGCACATACATAAGAAGTGAGTCTAGGTCCATTTACACTAACAGGAGGTGAGCGGAGGTCTGCTCACACTAACAGGAGGTGAGTGGAGGTCTGCTCACACTTACAGGAGGTGCGCCGGGGTCTGCACACACTACCAATAGGTGAGCCGAGTTCTGCTGACACTAGCAAGAGGTGAGCCGAGGTCTGCTCATCTAGCAGGATATGAGTGGAGGTCCGCTCCACTAACAGGAGATGAGCCAATGTCTATTTACACTAACATAATGTGATTCTATGTCGGTTTACGCTAACTGGAGGTGGGCCAAGGACTGCTCACACTAACAGAGGGTTGGCAAATGTCTGCTCACACCAACAGATGAGGGGCCGAGGATTGCCTACACTAACAGACGGCAAGCTAATGTATGCTGACACAAACAGGTGAGCAAAGGCTGCCCATACAAACAGAAGATGAGTAATGCTTGCGCTTTTATTGGACTTAGTAAGGACTTATATGAATGCCCACTCAGACAAGTACTAGATAATTTGAATGAATCAAGGCTCAGGGCTAATATTGCAAACACCCTTCTTCACTGATCTGCTGTATTGTGCATCTGCAGTTCAAAAGCTGGTAAATGGAAGAAGGGATCTCAAAAGAACACGTCATGAATGTAACAAAGCCATACAAGTATAGGTATCGTCATTATGTCAGAGCGAACGAGTTTAACGTCCTCTCTGCTCCAATGCTTCATTGGCTCCGATTAATGTCAGTTGACTTCTGAAACAGAACTATGAGTGCTGCAAATATGCTGGACCACCTGGCCGCTGATTTCTACCTTTCATCTATTAACTTGCCACAAGGTCTTCTCTCTTAACCAATGCAGCCAATTTCATCAATGTCGACCTTAACCCGAGTAAATTTGATTTGCTTGTATCATGCTATTTTAAAACCTATCGTTCATTAAGAGCTACAACAAGAACAACCGTAAATGTGGGTTCGAGTTTGTCACTACAAATCATCCAATATTGCTCTCAGGTATGAGACACACTTGATTAGAGGTCAATATTTGAAAACGTCTTTATGAGAGGCGGTTCATGTCGATCTATATCAGTAGCTTGCCGACTACATTGTGATTGGTTTGATCTTACTAAAACTAAACACCTCTTCTTCCTATCTCACATCGATCATATGAGCTTTTTATGCCAAAATAATCTGTTATTTGAAACGTATCCTTCAGCCGAGGCCTTTAAACAACCAATGAACATGTGGTGATGCACTCAAAGTGTAACCATAAGGGTAAACCTCGTGTAATTATGTATCACCCAAGCCCAAGAGATAGTCAGTGATTGCTTTCATCGCATACACTGACCATATACAGCGTTGCAACATAAGCAGCATTCGCTACCATACATCTGCACCCGAATAAACAGAAGCGCTGTTGTGTTAAGATCAAATGTCTGATTTTCGTATTGTCAAGCATAAAGAGGAACATAAAGGTAACCTGGAAAGGATGCACAGTCATGGTTGCATTTGGTCAAACATGTCACCTTGCAATGAGGGTCGTCACATGTATTTTGTTCTCCTTTCTCAGCTTCACGAGTTTCAAGCTGACTAGTGTAGACACACTTATTCCCGTTACCAAGTACTTTTAAACTAGGGATATACTCTGTTCTTGTCGTTAACAAGCCTTCGAATATGTGTTCTAATATGTGATATAGGATTTTGTCCAATGCTCTGCGTCTGGCAGGCTAATCAGCTTGTTTGCAAAGCATGTGAGGCATCACAGACACAATTAATGCACCTTCCCCTACAATTGACACATGGTGGAATAAGCGCCCTAGATTGCAGCTTAAAGAGACTGTTCAGCCCCATATAAGGAAAGTGGTTGCCTAGCAAGCTGCTTGGTAACAGCACCTTGGAAACCAAAAATGTTACATTTTCAGACTTTCAGTCGCTACGCGGCGCTGTGGTCTCAGAAAAAAGATCCTTGCTTCGACAGTCGCCATTTATGTTGTCGGACATTATCCTTCCTGCTTGTCGGTCTAATGTGTGCACAATTATGCCCACAACTTGAATGAGTGAAGATTTTATGAAATCTACATTATGTAACTAAAGCGGAAGAAGAATACACATCGTTAGCGAGGTAAATTCAGAGCGCGTTATGATTTACAACTAACATTCGTGTAGTTCATGGTTTTAGGGAGGAGGCACCGTTATCGATGGGAACGACATAACTGAACAAAAACAGATCTCCACAGTATATCATGAACATTTCCAGTCAAATAATAGTGTTAAAAACTTATCCCATACCATAACTTCCATCATGTAAACTCGGCGGCACAAATTAGAAATGTGTTCTAATACTATAGGATCTTTGTCCATCGCTCTGCGTCTGGCAGGCAAATCAGCTTGTTTGCAAAGCAATTAATGCACCTTCCCCTACACCTTCCCCTACAATTGACACATGCTGGAATAAGTGCCCTAGATTGCAGCTTAAGCTTACGCTCTGTGGGCGTAAAGAAGACATTAGTTTGAATCGTGGCGGTATTGCTGACGCAGGTTTCCCACAGCCAGTGTGTAGTGTTGTAAGCGACTCTCAGATCCTTGGTGGAGCATATTATTATTTACATACATTATTTATGCTTGTGCAGTGCTCGGTGTGGTATCCGGGGTGTACCTCATAGTGGTCTGCTGGCGCCAATGCGTGGGGTTTGGGGAGAGTGGGCTCAATAAGCACTGACGGAGGCCTTCGCTTGGATAGATGGGATGTACATTGGCCTTGAAGTCACGAGGAATGTCAAGGTTATGATGAAAATATTTGAGTTACATTTATTTTCCTTATTCTAAATAAGGACAAATGTACACTTTTCTAATCACCACATATTCATCATGAAAATAAAGACTCTTCGCGCAAATTGTAATCTATAGTCTTCAGTGCGGTTTGTCATGGTTACAAACGTTCCAACTTATGTTGACGGGGTCATCATTGAGCTGCTGTGTAGCTCATATTATGGACTGGCAGTTTGAGGGGTTATTCCCATCCGTTCACAGCCTTATCAAAAAACTTGCTGAAGCTGGTGATCACTTTAATATTAGTGCCCTACAAACGGAGACTGCCCGCCTAACATGGACAATCATAGAATATGCTATAATTTGTTTGTAGAAAGCACCCTAGCTACCGTTTATCTAATTTGCAATGGCATTAGAAAACGCTTCGTCTAATTGCAGAATAATTTCCTTTAATTGCGAAGTAGGATCCCAGACGTATTATATCGACTACAGCCAAGTATAGTGTACGCAATTGTCCCGAGAGGCTGAGATGAGCAGCCGAAAAGACCGTTTATGACACTAATATCAATGCCTCTGTGACCCCCTTCCCCCTCCTCACATCAGGACAATCAGACCACAAAACCTCATATTCGTGCATTCGTTTACACGTGCATTCGTGCATTCGTTTTATCTGTCTCTACTCACGTTTCTTAAAACTTAATAGTTTAAAACAGAATTGAGATTCCAGTTATGCAAATAAATATAGGCCCCGTGCTCTAAACAGCTAATAACATATCGCACAACAACTTTGATAATAACTTTGGCTTCCTGGCGGGTTACTAGACAGATTTATGCATTTATTAGTCACAAACAGCGTTCGACATGAACATTATCAACTACATAGTTACGCTATCATGGTGGTGAATGTTATAACACGTTGTTAAAATCCTTCTCTGACTGTTTTCTGAAAGATATTTGTGTCAGGCGGGCCTTTTGTGCGAACGAGTTATGTTTGATGTCGCCTAGTGTCAATTGGTTTCAAAGCCTATTTGATCTGTTTTACTATTTCGGAACTAACCCCCACATAATGTTCAATCCAACCCAATCTATATGTATAGCATGTCAACCAACGACCAACTAATACATTTGTCACTTGGCATCGGTGACTAGTAAACATATTTCTCAGTATTCAATGTACGTCTTAGTTAGAATTGATAAAACACTATGCTCTCACACCTCAGTATTGTAACAAACTCCAGGTTCATTACAATATATGCGCCGAGGTATGGCACAAATAATGATTATCAGCTATACGCTTGCTTTTGTGGAGGACTGAACGGCAAGCATGTAAGGCGCATGCTCTTCATACTATGGGGCTGGCGCTTGAAATATACTACTGTCATTGGTATATCGTAGTCGGGTTGGAACCAGTACCCACAAACTTTGGTCATGAAAATAGCAAACAGCAAATCCGTTAGTAAACTATATTAGTCGGAGACGCCTGTTGATTTACACATTCATATTGTCAAATTCGTGGCTGGCTCTATTTAGTAGACCAGGTGAGTTTTGTTGTCAGAACACGAAGCATGCATCTAGAGACCGCCGGATAACAACGCTCGCATGGAAGCTGCTCCTCTACATAACTCGTGATAGTTATTCCGCAAACAGCTGCGACAGTGCAGGTTATGTAGACTTCACATGAAAAAGCCATCTTTGGCAGAGCGTTAATTGACCCCATAGGTTGGATTCCCTTCGTTATCAGGATGTAACATTATATTGCCCAGTGTAAAGATGATTGAATTCGGTTTTCTCGGATAACAAGGGGCTTGTTATTTATCAACTAGCTGCAATCTGTAACCTTTGCAATTGATGATTGAAGCAGGAGCTCCCGGATAACAAAGATCTTGTTATTTATAACAAAGAGCTGCAATAAATACACTTGATGATTGAATCAGTTCTTCCCGGATAACAAAGAGCTTGTTATTTACAAACTAGCTGCAATCAGTAAACTTGGAAACTGATGATTGAATCTGATAAAAACCATGATGTTGGGATATCCCCATTTCATAACGATATTCTGAACACCCGTACCTCCCGCCGTCGCCAGTTATGACGCTTTCATTTGTTGGAGGTTTTGTGCGTCCGGGTCTCTTTCCATAGCCGCTTATAACTCTATAATGTAATAAATGCTCTTGGCGCCCGGATCTCCTGCTGCGGCAACTAAAAACGCCTGTGCTATATACTTGTATGTTTCCGGTTTACAGAAGCACAACTCTTTTCACATTTGTCACAGAGGCATGTCCAATCGTCTCAGCACGACTTGTGACATTTTGAATTGTCCCCGCACGACTTGTGACATACCAACTCGTCTCCTCGTGACTTGTGACTTGTCGAATTATATCCTCGTGACTTGTGATGTGCCGAATCGTCTCCTCGTGCATCAGTTAATAAGCATGCATTTTACGAAGCGGAAATACATTCCTTATCTTATCAATGGTATAGAAAATGAACCAGCAGGGCTGACGCTAAACGTCCGTTACATCTTGGTGCCTCAGAGCACTCCAACACGACTCGTTACCTCTGTCAGTCTGATAATAATCATGATGTTGCTTTACCCCCATTTCAACTGACTTAATCACAAATTGCTAGACTGAATCAGTGAAAGGGGATGACATGACAAATCATGGCTGCGAAAGCATAAAAGCATAACGAAAGTATTTGAATACGTTGAGCATGGCGAGGATCCGTTTGGAATCACAGGCACGTGGGATTCTTCACGACGCTGGTCGTTTCTAGAACATTAGCATTTCGCCACTCTGACAACATCACCGACGCTATCTTAGCAGTAAACTCACGACAAGGCTTTCTCGTTCATAATGACAGGAAACTAGTAAAATATTGAGATGACTCGTAAACATTCATTCATAAACCCTTTTGTGCATTTATGGGCCGATTAGAAGCAATGAACTTTACTGATATAGTTGTTAATAAAGTGACTAAACGACTGCGCATTTAGTTTCCGTCATAATGCAACTATTGACGTTTTTGTACAAGATGCTTTATCATTGATGATTACACGGTAACACAGGCTTCCGTGCTGTGCGCTATCCCCGCTGACATAATGACACAAGTAGCACATGAAACATCGCATGGATAACAGACGGGTTTACAGTCAATAGGTTTTGAAGCAAGAGTAAGTAGTGCTCATTAGTGAAATTGTTATGCAGATGTATAAATAAATATCAGTGAGCGAAATGCTGCTCTGAGCCTCATTATACTGCATGGCGCCTCAATATGTTGCATAGCACCTCACTATGCTGCATGCCGCTTAACCATGTATCATGCTATTCAGCCCCTTGCTCTCGTGTATGGTTTCTGCCTTTAACAAAACCTCCAGGCGACGCTCATCACAGATTTATTTCTCTCCATGCACGGCTTCATAATCATACGAAGGCTATATAAGTACAAATATTGGTCACATTCAAAGCGAATGGCTTTGTTTTGTTAGAAGTCGCATTGTCTTTTGAACAAGAAATAACTCCTCAATCATTTGTCCTAAGAACCGTGCCGCAATGTACCTGTTTGCTCCCTGATGCCACACCATTGTCCAGCTAACAGGTAGTCCCATTACCTTGGCTTAAAAGACAGTATACGCCCCGTGATTCCCGCTGAATATAACCACATTCGTTCAGCAGGATCTCAATGAATATGGTGGATAGCGACATGCAACCTAATACCTAGAATCAGTCTAATTAACGGCGCCCCTGGAGGCGGCGGACTGTTCGTGTTATGTTATTAAGCCGTTATTAAGCATTCTTTTCAAAATAGTCTAAGGATTCACATGAAAATGGAGAAATAGAACATCCATCGTTTACTTCGACTCGTATTCTATCTCATCATGAGTCGCAAGGATATAGACGTATGATATCGTCTTCATCAGTCTTCAGGCGCAGAATCAATGACAGCGCATTTATGTGTCTCCGAAATTGTAATCTATGATAGCGCCTTAATGTGTCTCCATAATTGTAATCCATGGTAGCGGCTTAATATGTCTCTTGGATCGTTATTTTTGATAGCACGTTCATAGTGAGTCTCAAAAGTCTGTTAACTATGAAAGCTTAGCCAGTGTTGTGATCTTTGATTGGCAATGCTTGTTGTCTATGATAGCGCCTTCACGAGTCCCAACGTTTGTAATCTATTATAGCGCCTTCATGATGTTTTGTATCTATATAGCGCCTTGGTTGAATGAGGCGCCTGATGTGTAATCTGTGGTCTAATGAGGCGCCAGGCTCAATTTCGATGATTACTTCTAATGAACTGTGAGGCTTGCTATCCATGATTGCGTCATCAGCTGCATTGATGCCAGTTGTAATGGTTAACTACAGCTGAATATGACCACATTGTCAACCGTGTGTATTGGTTAATAGCCACTGAATGTAACCACATCCTTAGACCTGTCTTTGTTGGTAGCCTAGTTTCTTGTATCTCGCACCCAAGATTACATTTTTTGCCCTAGCTTATTGCATTGGAGTCCTTCAATGTGGTGCTATTATCTCGAAGCAATATTGACAGTTACATATGACTGCGATTAACCGGTCTATTCGTGCCAGGGATTCGTTATATCGACACACTTTTGCCCGAACTTACGTCATACCATGCGTTATCTTGACATTACTGAATGCGACCATCTCATCTTTTCACAATATCATATTCTACGTCGCCAAGGTAGCTACGTGACGTCATGAGCAAAGGTCTCCTGCTTGATGTTATCGTATAAAAACATGGTGGGTCATTTAGACTCAATAGAGCACCACCCCCCCCCCCCCCCCCACCACCACAGTGACGCACATTGCTTGCAGAAGTGGATTGTCCTCGTTCAAGAGGAACAGACAAAGACAACTTTTAAAAATGACAAGCCCATCATCAAGCCGTTGGCTACACCATCCTAAGCGTGTTATGCGACTCTTATCCTTCACAGGTGTGAGCAGTATTTCTGCACCACTGGGCGACTACATGTTGACACCAGCATTGATTGGTTTCTTAAGGAATATGCATTGCTTAAGTACGAGTTGCTTTGTTTATGACATGTATTCTCATTAGCTGCAGCTTTAGTGCCACTCTCTATTACACTCTCACATACCCTGGCTAATCACTCAATACGCCAAATACTTCCTTTCAAAAGTCAAGACTCGCACTAACATGTTTATTCACTAGATATAATAAACCACCAGCATACATAAATATGCAAACTACAGATTTCGATAAACGTTTCATTCAATTATCCTCACCCTTTAGGGCGTTCTGGTAGATGGAGGTGACGGTTCAGAAAGGAGAGCATTTTCTTGTGAGGTGGCTGTCACACAAGTCTCCTGATAACAGAACAATCTCATTGAGGTTTATGTGGTATTGTCCACTGCATGTCTGCCAGCGTAGGCGTTATCATAAACGAGCAGCTACTCGTCATATGTTGGTGCATCATCCCTGGTGTTTTAGTAACAGATTGGCACAGTACCGACCCGAGGGGCTTGTGAAATAAAACGGGCAATTATCATGATATATGCTGATTGAATATACACCATGCTCTAAATGACGACCTCATCTGAACTCGGCGTTGCATTACCCTCGGCGACAGAGCTGTATAGTAGGTAACGAGCATGAACAGCTCAAAAAGTGTAGAGAAGCTACAACCGCAGTCACATTCATATCTGGCAGAGTTTTGTGTTCTGACATTACAGTTTGTTACAGTACATTAACCACATTGTGTCAATAATTAGTCGAAATGCATCCATCAATGAACAGGATGCCTCGGTCGTTAGGCTTCATTGACAACGCACCTGTGAGCAATCCGGCCAGATATCTCTGTTTGTTTACTTTTCTTCTCACTTAGCATAGGATATATATTTCAAAAGAGCTTTCCTAAATAATTCCGCTAGTTTAGAGAGGGAAAAAGATATGTGTGATGTTCCTGAGCCAGGATATATATACACAAAATGTTAATTGTGAAACTGCTTATCTATACATGGTCACATCCAGGCAGCCCTTACCTAACCACATCGTCTAAGATAATAACGTATGGGTAAAGTTGATTCTTTTCTTTAATAGATCAATGGCTCGGTCGTCAGTTTGCAACTTATAAAGTAGGCAGGGATCTCTGAATGATCAGACATTACTTTGGCAATATTAACGCTCTATGCCAAATTTCACTCATGCAAGTTGAACATATATTTGACGCAACATAGGAATATCGTAAAGAAGTAAAAGGCAAGTTACTGAGATTGTCAATGACATATCTGAACTACGCAGCCTGCCCAGATAATCTCAATCAATTCACTTAATGCATATTTCAGCAACATAATGTAAGTGATGTGTTTGACCCGACTGTCACTTTCAACATATTGCATTTGTTTAATCCATTAACAGGGCCCCGGTAAACGGTCGACTTGATGGCCTTTTGGCCGAAAAATAAAAGGAAAGCGAATTTAAGTTGTGGGTGAGGAGCATGGATGCATGGACAATTCATGTGAATGATTCGTTTTGTGGCATCAAGTAAGATATGCCGAAAAACCTTCAATCATGTGGGGCATCGACCTCCTCGGCCTGGTTCACCACCGCTTATCACGAGGAAGCTGCTTAGAGGGATTTGTGTTTGAAAGCCGTAAATACGCAGCAGTATGGGGGAGCTGTGTGACGGAGATATGCGAGGGATATGTGTTAGGTAGCTGTGTGAGGGCGCTGTGTGAGGGGGCCTTGTAAGAAGGCTGCGGGAGGGAGCTGTGTGAGGTAGCTGTGTGAGGTAGCTGTGTGAGATAGCTGTGTGAGGGAGCCGTTTGAGAAGGCTAAGGGAGGGAGCTGTGTGAGCGAGCTGTGTTAGGAAGCATTTGAGGGCAACGTTTGTCGAAGCAGCAGCGGGGAAACTGCGTAAGGAAGCCACAAGAGAGCAACCGTGTCGAGAAGCGATGTGAGGTAGCTGTACAAAGCACCAAACGTTGCGTATGGCTTTTTGAACAACAATCTGGTTATTTGGCTTTCCAAAATAAAAGACACGTGTACGCTCATGCCACTTGCTTATCAAAGTCGACACCTACAAATTCACTGATCGCTGAAAGGCTAATTTATTTCCGTGATATTGAGCTAAAAGAGTTGCATTTGACTGTTTTCAAATGTTAGCATGGAATGATTACTTACGTCTGTTGGCCAAGAGTATGTCGAGTGCCTGATTGCTGATTTCTTGCTGGTTTGCTATGAGCCAACCCTGTCCAAGACAGAAGCACCACCTCGATGTGTGCAGATGCGGTGAGACCAGATCCACGACAAGCCATTGAGGCTCACCAGAGTAGGTTCTGCATGTATCAAGACAAGTCCTAAGTGAGTGGAGGGTAGAGGAATCCTTGATGGTCTGGTGCTGGGAAGTTATCTCGTATTGTTGTAACAGCGCAGGCTGGTAACGGAACTCTTATATTTTGTCCAAGATGTCCCCAGCACCAGCGAACAAACTGTCTGTATGCAGTATACCTGTAACGCCTGTAAAATAACCACGTGACATTGTTGATTTATCCATGCTCGAATATTTTTTGTCATACCAGTTTCAATAAGTATAATGAAATTGTAAATAATGACTGCTAGCCTTGGTACAGATTTATGTGTAAATAATAGAAAAAACTGTCACCTTTGTACATCATTATCTGACATGTGCTTGGCTGTTGTCTGTAGGAGAAGTATCCAACTTGCAAGGCCCAAGGGTTCAAAGAGATTTGGCTGAAACTAGGATGCTGGGTTATGCAACCAATGGGAATGGGGCTGTTGTCTATGGAGGACATGACTCAAGGAATCTCCACACAGCACACAGATTCTTCCACCTCTGCCATTGGTTGACAGTAACCACACAAACACCTGTAACATGATGTAATGATGGGAATATCAATGTATGTAATAAAGGATGACATATTGTATGGCAAATATCTTTTAGCCTCAGGCATTCATAGAAACTCTGATGTAACACTGATCACAATGATAATATAATACCATAATCTTCACTTCCTTAAGCCCAGTTATACATTCATTTATGGGCCAACTGACAATCCTATAAGAAAACAGCTGTGGTACTTGCTCTTCTACATATGTTCTAGCTCAGAATCAATCTACATCAACTTTTAAAAATATTTTAAATACTTTAGATAAAATCTCTATTTATTAACAGTAGCTAGTCCGAAATAAGTTGTAGTTTGTTTGCAATTCGTGTGGAGGAGCATTTACATTTACATGGTACAACTTTGTAAACATGAACCCTTGCAACCACTTAATTAGATAAAAACTTTGTGGTATCTCATGTCTGCTGTCTGATATGGAAGAATTATTTGCTGCAAAGCTCTGTTGTATACTGTAAGGAATAGAGGTTACATATTTTGCTGGTGAAATTTATGGATTAACTTCGTTACACGCATGCACATATACGATGAACTGGTGCACAAGTACGATCAGACATAGTTTACCAAGCATTGTTCTGTAGCCGCCCTATGTCCTGGGCAGGATGACCAGCGTGAGACCCAGACGCAGCAGTTACATCGTCAGTGTCCTTTTCCTCTTCATCGGAGACGTCTGAATCGCTCATTTCTGGTTCGAAGCTGTAAGGCAAAACTTGCTCTGCCGAAGCAACGATAGTTTGCGAATGACCTGTGCCATACCATGTCTCTTCGTCGCTCTCATGAAGTGATGAAATAACGAAATTTCCAGCAGCCATTTCTCGCTAATCGTAGTGCAGATTGCGCCTAGCAACAAAAACAATCCCGGACCTGACGTCACGCGAAGCCGATGAATTATTCATGAGCTTTTCGGCGCGATACGCCGAATTCATCTTTGAAGTCGAATTTCGATCAGAAAGCGCACACTTAGATAATTGACACATAGACAGATTTTTCGTGCGATAGGCACTTTAATGTCGAACAATGGTAATTATAAGTATAACGTGCCTGGCTGTTACATTCAACTAAAAAGTCGTTCACAGAGAAGTGGAAGAGTACATCAGCTTCTGAATAACGAATGTTTGTCCGCATTTCCCTCGAGATTAGTTAATGGATATGAAGACCACCGTTCTGTGAACCCATTGTGCGTACATTGCGCGTAGCACAATTGCTTGGGAATGGACATCCAGTTGGCAGCTATATCAGGGGTGTGTGCAATTCCTATGTACCGCTAAGGCACTGTCGGATGCTTGTGTTATTATACACTGGCGGTACAATAAGTTACGTGAAACTATGCTATTGAAGGTCGACAAGAGTTGCGATTGTTAGTTAGTAATGCACACAAACATGTATGGGCAGGGTGATGATATTGAGCTCATCGTCACACTTTCAGCAACCCACCAGAAGATTGAATGTATTGAGCTGTTTACCAGATTGGTTGCACATATATTCTGATATATTCTGACAGCATAGATGGAAACACGAATCTTTAATGGGTGAGAATGATAAACTAATGGGGTGCTGACATGCAGCGAGTCGATCATCTACAGCATTGTTGACTCTATTCTCACTAATTGCCTTCGTTACAGCTCATTAATGACACGTGCAGCTTCAGTCAAGGGTGTGAAGGTAATCACCAACTCTTAGACAATCTTCCACTAATTATGTGGACTTTTAATGACCACTGTCGGCTGTAGCCATATTATATAAGCTCTAAACTCTTCATTAATGAGCCGTCTGACAATTCTGACAATAAGCCAAAAGTTTTGTCAATTTGTAGAAATGAAACAACATGACTTTTCATGTTCCAGGTCATATGTCTAACCTCTCTCCAGCAAGTTGCATGTAAAAAGAGGCTGTATCCAATTATCTAGCTTGTGTGTTAATAAGATACAAATGCATTTAAAGACTAGCTTTGAATCAAATGATTACAATTCTGGTATGGATTGCTCGGGGAGACTGTATAGTGGATGTGCGTCAATACACACAAAGTCGCTCATTTTAACTATTTCCCTGATTTATGGTGTAAATAATAGAAGGTAAGCTGTCATGCTGTGAATAAAAAAACTGGCAATATAGTATATAGTAATTTGATAATAGTCAATCAAACATCAGTTGGGTTGATCTAAGACATGCATTATAATGTCAGACAAGCATATTCTAGTTCGTATATGTAGAAGCATGTGTATACAGAGTATATAGTGACAATGGGGTCAGATGGTTTTCTGGATTCTCAGAGTTCTGGTATTTTGTGCGTCTTCCAATGCTAGCACCATCTGGTGATTACATAAAAAACAACAGTTTCATTCCTCTGATCTGCCCCATTTACTTTCAAATACTATGAAATCATAAGAGCCAAATACCTCCATTTTGCGTAGACGACGTCTGCAAATGCAGAGATCACTGAAAGGCAAAGTTGTTTTTTGTGAAATTTGAAATAAGAAAATTGCCCTTTGACTGTTGATTGGTTACATCCGTCGTACAGTTTACATTTATTGGTTAATTCAGGTGCACGCTTTACAGTGATTGGTCACTTTATATTGATTGGTTTTTTCCATTGCACTCTTTTTGTTGCTGTTTTTTCAGGTGATTAATAATTTATCAACCCATTTACATATGATAACCTTTAGCAATTATCGCGTTGTATAGTTCGCATGGATTAATGATAACTGAATTAACCAAATTAGATCATATAGAGGCAGTTCCCCGACACTCTCTGATGTGCAACGTTTTGCCATTCCCTACGCTCTCTTGACGACACAATTTATCCTCCCCCCACATCGCTTGATTTAATGCGTTGCTCTTACAGTTGTCAAGCTCAGCAGCAATATCTATGTGTGTGCGTATATTTGATAATAGCATGAAGGGTTATTCAGACTCAAGAAAGTCGTATGTGTGACACATACTCGATGTCGAGTTTCCCACAGATTATTCTCTTTATCAAGTACTATGAAACGTCACGTTGGTTACCTGTCACGAAATGTTCCATAAAGCGGCTTCAGGGTGCGCACAGTCCTTATCAAGGTCATTATAAGTGTAACGCGCCTAGCTGATTAGCCTATTGCGCGTTACATTTATGCTTGGCAATGTACGTCCATTTGGCAGGTATGGCCACCACGCATACTCTGGATTCACAGGTAATAATGCAGACCTGTGAATTAGAGAACAGCACTGTGACCTCTAGTACCTAGCTTTCGCTAGAACCGCTAAAATGTTATTAATCTCGAAACATGCAACTAACTTTAGATCACGTGACTGCTTGAAGAACAAAGGTCAAACACTATGATAAAGGCGGAGTTGGTCGGTTGGATTCCAGTTTATTGTAATTGCTAACATGTCACACTCTGTAATATAGTAACCCATAAGCTTCGTCATTGAAACTATTGCCCCCTAGCCTCGCTTCAAGGCAGGGTCATATTGTAAAAACGAATGAATTAGTGATATTTGTAGGGTGACTAATTCCAAAATTCGGGATGTGAATCGAGGAGACTTACATTGCATTACTCCTCCACACCCTTCCCCACATGACCGCGAACGTCAATGTATATTTCTGGCAATCAGTCATCGCTGTGACGTAGCCAAGCCAACAATCCCCTTTAAGTTAGCAGGCCGCGAGCCTTTACCTAATTGACTCATTATCGCCATGTATGATCGATGAAGCCATAAATGGCATAGTTAGGTCAAATATAAAATTTAGCTAAGCGTTTATGACCATATAAGCAATGCTCATGCTTACTTGATCGATCATGATAAGGCGTGATTGAGTACAAACGTTTTGCTTCTGTTCCAAAGCTGAAATAAGATTGGATAATTCACTACAATGACAAAAAATATGCCGAACCAGATTGAGTATAAGAAACGGGAACTTCTAGCAAGCTTCGTGGCGCACATGAGCCGAGTCGACACCTATTAAAAGTCTTATGTTGAAGATTAAGACATTAAGGTGAACCCTGGTGGAAATAAATCATCCAAATCGTAGGCAAAAATCGATAGCGTAACATTGAGTTTAAAATCTCAGACACAGGCGCAATGCTAAGCGAGAAATTTTAGCCCTGCGGTGTATGTATCAGTAAATTGTGTCGCAATGATGTAGATGCATAACTGCGTTATCCAGAAATTTGTTTTTACTGTATTTTTATATTTCACTGTTTACTGTGATTGACAATCACTTAACATTATGACCGTATAACTGTCCAAAGGGCACAATGAAGACACATAATGTACATGCGCAAATGTAATGTTGTATCTGATGTGGATGACTCGGACTTGATCACAGGAAGACCGTCTGATACCTGTGCGTCAATATACATCATTAACTATATCCATAATTGATGATGTAAATCATGGAAGGCGTCAGTGCTGTATTTTAACATTGCACTCAGACAATATGCCCCGTAAGATTATGCTTATCAATTTGTACATGCCAAGTGATGTTAATCAAAGGTCAGCCCCTACCAATGAGTATGCCGAGCTGCTGGCCCGCGTCAACTCAGTTGGATGTTATGCATGGATGTAATTATTGGAGGTGACATAAACATTGACTTCACTCCAGCCAATTCCTCTCACACTGTTTCCCTGGAGACATTTTGCAAACAGCAATGTTTAATCCATTGCGACTTGTTGAATAATAACGCAGTAGATTATACTTATGAGAGTGATATGTGACATATACGAATCACATTGCTCATATTTTGGTATCGACTTTATTTAATCAATGTCAAAGTACGAATGCCTTCATGAAGGTGATGATGTGTACGAACACAGTCCCGTACGGTTAGATAAACATGTCCGACAGGTTTATGATGAGCACCCTACCACTAATAGACACAGATGGAGGGAAAAGCGATTGACATGCACACAGTTTGATTGCAATGACACATAACGAAGATATTGATCAATACTATGAAATCGCGAATGCATGTGTCAGAGTATTGTGCATTCCTAGGAATGGAACACGTAAACACCGGTCAGACTGCGGTGAATACGTCAACCAGCTAACACAAAAAGGGGGGTGTCGATTTTGGGTGGGGAATGGGCCATCCAGTACTGGCGGACTTTTGAAAAGGTGGGGTTAAGTACGTGATCAGAATCCAGTACTGACAGCGGGGAGTGATTACAACATGGAAAAGTAAGAAGGAAATTGCAAATCAAACGGTAATAATTATGATATGCAAAGCTAATAGTAAGTCTGCAAGTGCATTTTTGGTGTTGTACACTGGCGCGGAACGGGTGGCTTTTTGCATTATCTTCATTTCTCAAGTCAGGCAAGCAGCTTGTATTTGTGAAATTGCTTCTGATCACTGAATTGCTGCGATGTGTTATAAGCTCATTTATGAATCATTTGTAGTATGATACTGAATCGTGCACATACGCCATGTGGTATGCTAACATCTACCCTTGTACCTTTTCCCAGGAGCAGAAAGTATTTGAACAGCAGTGTTGATTATCGATCATATGGGAGCTGTTAGATAAAGTGATTATTGAATATCAAAGTGATGCATTGAAGACGAGTAGATTACAATTTGGATTTAAGTCCCACTGCACGTCACAGTAGCTGTAGATTAAAGTTAGTCGATATTCACCATGTTATGTTTTTTGGAGCGTGTGATTGAGTTGGCTGTATGCAATGATTTACGACTAAACAATTACTTTTACTCAGATGGTTAGCAAGCTAGGTTTAGGACACTTTGGTGAAGAGGCATGGAATATTGTATATTGCATACAAGAGCATTTGTAAGGCCCGTGAATAAGATATCAATGTTTCAATAAACTTTATTTGCACATTATGGAGGCACCTCTCTTTCCGTTAGGTCATTTGCACTATACCTTGATAAGCCTACAATGTCTGTGTTGAGTGCCAAATTGATAACAAACCTACCCTTTATCATAACGTACCCTCTCAGTCATCAGTTGATGGAGTAACCCACTACAGCTTATATTAATTATAAACCCCAGTTTCCCAGATCCACGAGTGACCTACATGTCACCTGCCACTTCCCCCCTCTCCTCATACATACCCCATATTCCAGAGCCACATGACCTTCCTGCCCAGGCAACGCCCGATAGCTCCAACCCTCACAGACCTGGCTACGGCATGTCCCATGAGAATTGGGATGGCGTGCCTTAGTCGTTGAGGGAAGCAATTTATATTTCAATAAATCAGTTCTCTCCTGGCCTCCGAGCTCAACAGATCTCTCTCTTAAATTTAGGCTAAGTAACATTGAAAATTCGAAAGTTGAAAACAGTAAAATTAATCTCAAGTTTGTATAAGTGCGTATCGTGTGCATCTCAAAACCGCAGATCACGTTACGACATCTGTACCGTGCGTACGAAATGCATGTTTGTATTATATAATTAAGTGGGGTGAACAACATGTTCACTAGATCACCGGTTTTATAGGATTGCTGATAAGGCTTTAGATCATCGGTACGCATTTGAAGTCACAGTGCAGTGTGTAGCTTGTACCTAGCGGTTGTGGGAACTTTGAACATCATCTCTGACTCGACAGAATGATCGATCTAAGACCAATTGGTCAATGGGCTTATTAACCTCTCTTCCGAACATCATCACATTAGGGGTTGAACCAGTACAATGATTAACAAACACCACCAACCTGTTGATGTAGGTCTTAAGCATGACTCTTGGAGTTAGGTCAATTTGGAATTTTCTTGTCTCTGCGATTATCAATAAATCACACGTCGACTTGATTCTCTAGTAGAACGCATAATGTGACAATCAACTCGCAAACAGGGGTTTTTACAATCTTTGCAGATTGGTTGAGCAGGGAATAACATTTAACTAAATTTACATATTGATACCAGAACCTCCATGTACACATGATACCCCTGTCTGGGCTGAGATATCTTCTTTGTGCTCAAAGAAGTGGTCTGCATCATCTAACTTAAATCGTTTTTCACAGTTGACACATGTCCAATTTAGTACACTGGCCATGAGACAAGTATATGGCGGTTTAATCCATTGTACTGGACGGTGGTCTAATTCATTGAGACTAGTCAACAATTGATAGTTGAGGATAATGATAACACTGATAATTATGAATCGACAAATTTACGTCCACATCAAGGTGGCGTTTATCATAATGAGACGTATTCTCCAAAACTAACGCTTTACTGCAAGTAGGTAAAATTGTTGGCAAATGATTGCTGCTATTGAATAGAAAGTCATTTGTAGTTTGCATGGGTCGGCAGTTGTGAATATATACAACAATGCCAAAGTAATGTTATATTATACTTCGATTTGACGACACTTCAACAAAGACGTAGGGACAGAGAGGTATGGGGATATTTGTGATGTATAGACACTTTTCTTTAAGTGCTAACACTGCCAGTTTTATTCAAAACAAACCTAGCCGGAAAACCAATCCTGACGGGATCATTTGTTTGCACTGGATCGACATTTAACCTGCGAGTAAATCCTAGATGCATGTGCAATTCTTGGCAACTAACCCACTGTATGTGGTTCTAATGTTATGCTACATGTGATGTGTTATAGACACTCAGTCCGACACATCCATGCGTCCATCATGATGTCCTATGTGTTACATGTGATGTGTTATAGACACTCATTCCAACACATCCATACGTCCATCATGATGTCCTATGTGTTACATGTGATGTGTTATAGACACTCATTCCAACACATCCATGCGTCCATCATGATGTACTATGTGTTACATGTGATGTGTTGTAGACACTCAATCTGCAGACATGATACACGGGGGGAGAACTTGTTGCATGGGGCATGAGGCGACATGTTGCTTAACAACTTTCAGTGATAAACTTCGTGGTGAAGAACCTTAGCACGAAAACGGCTTAACCGCTCAGTGGTAAACCTCTTGGTGAAAACCCTGAGCAGGAAAACCGTTCACCCGCTCAGGGAAAAACCTCTCTGAGCACAAGCACCACCCCATTGCTAATGTTAGAGTGAGAACGAAAATTAATACATAGTCTGCTGTGTTGCTGCTGACAAATGTAACTGAATGGTGACTTGTAGTAGTAATAGTCACATCACCTGATTGAACATCATTGGAATGATATAAGTTATGGTGAACAAAGAAGGCAGATCCTTGATTATATGGAGATGATGATTGCGCCGAGAATATAGATCGTTTGCTATAGCCTCTGTTATACCAGTCATTTATCTTAGATACGTGTCACCCTGACAACTTGGACGGTATTGGTGAGTGTTCCAGTCACCAACTGAGAGATGAGCCCATGAGCAGCTACTTATAGCTTGATGGGCAAAATGGTGCTGAGAACAGGGAGGACGATCGTGCTCGAGAGGGCAAAGCTATGATATAGATCGACACGAACTCTTCCTCGTCAG
The DNA here is from genome assembly GCA_034190875.2 of Urechis unicinctus. Taxonomy (NCBI): domain Eukaryota; kingdom Metazoa; phylum Annelida; class Polychaeta; order Xenopneusta; family Urechidae; genus Urechis; species Urechis unicinctus. The sequence goes on from CM067351.1 coordinate 16,297,939, forward strand.
GGCGATTTCAGATATTGACCTTTAATAGAGGTGTCTTTGCGCCAATCTAGTGGACAGCAATAAGTAGATGATTGGTATTCGCAAGATCATAGCAACCCCCATTAAGTCTTCGTTTTTTGACTCTTCATGACGAACAGCTAAGGAAATAAGCTCCAAAATAGCATGATACAAGCGCATCAAATTGGATGACTCCGGTAAATGTCAGTTGCAGCTGGTTGAAAGAGAAATCACGTATTGTTTGTTCAAGGGTGAATTGCCCTAATGCAGTAGTTTAATACTCACAACGAATCTGGACGCTTGGCTGAAGATGTGTGAGAAACTGCGTTACGAAGCTGTCAGGAGGAAACTATATAAAGGAAACTGTGCGGGGATGATGGGGGTGGGGGGGGGGAGTGTCTCTATGAAGACGAGGCGAACAGGCAACTTTGCGAACTAGCTGCAAAAGGTCAACGTAGTACGGAGGGAGCCGCATGGGGCAACTGTTTGACAGGCTGTATAGACATCTGGGTAAGGGTGCTGCGAAGATCCAATTGTGTGAGGGTGCTGCGAAGAGCCAACTGTGGGGGGAATCCAGAGTTAACTAAAGAAAGCTCCATTAAAAAAACAGCTTCAGCGAATTGGTAAAGTGTGTCTGGCAACTAATCCGTTATATTAATTAACAATCGAATATCATCTATGTTACATTGTGTTCGCATGTGAAATAGGATTCATCTGGTAGCCTATTTTCGGACAATGCAACACCACAGGTGGCAGGGAATTTAGCTAGTAGCCAGCCTACTTACCTGTAATGCAACAAGACAGATGGGAGAGGATCGAGTTGGTAGCTTATTAGCGTGCAATGCCGCACCACCTCTCTGCATTCCAACTGTGATATTGTGCTAGATAAGCTTGTGCACAGGTTTTAGCTTAATTGTTCCGGATATGAACACATCAGGTTTGATTCAAAAGAAAAATACATGTTTTAAGCCAACTTGGTTCTCGATTAATAGAGCGGCGACGTCAGTAGACGAGATGATAAGTCAACTGGAATTGTTGTGGCTGCAACCTTCATACCCTACCTGCGGTGGTTACATTCGATTGATATCTAGTTTCCTTGCAATAACAGTTAGATAAGCTAAGCTCTTAGGGTCGACCACACGACCACGGACTAAAGGTTGCCATCTTTGCTAATTATTTTATTGCATTCTGTTTTGTGTTTTATGACATGGGAGCATGTTACATGTATTGGACACCATGGACCAGAAGATACACGCCTCAGTTTGCTTGCTGGGGTAACAAAATGGCTGATTTAATTGTCTATAATCTGAGAAAAGACATTAGATTCGACGGCGTAACCTATATTGAGGTTCTCCATTAGTATCTTATTGCCAGCTGAAACTCTAATTGGTAGACGTATTTTTTACCGGCATTTAAAAACCATGAAGAAATGATGTCAATGAAGAAGGCCAGGCTGTCGGCATTACGATACGGAGCACCTGCTACCTGGTCCAGGTAATTTCGCAATTGCTTTCCACTTTTCGACTGAAACATTAGATGATTGGCATACGTAAGGGAAAACTGTTCAAATGTGTATAAAAATAAGCGCAAGTTCCAAGCAGCAAGAAAAGTGTTGATAACAGTTTTATAACAGGTCAAGCCTATCTTTTTCCATTCAGGCCGCATGCATGTCACTAAAACATTTTTTTGATTTCGGAGAGTGGTCACTGTGGGTATGTCAAAGTGGGTATGTAGCCACACATTAGTTATGTCACCTCAACATCGACATATCAACTCATCGTAGGCATGTTACCTCATCGTGAGTATGTTACATTATTTAAGGCATGTCACCTCACCGTAGGCACGTCACCATGGACATATCACCACAACTTAGAGGTGTCACCTCAACGTGGACATGTCTCGACCTCAACGTGGACATACCACATGGACATCGACACACGGCATGTCACCTCAACATGGACATGTCCCCGCAATATGGGACATGTCACGCATATGGACCTGTCATCTGAATATGGAAACATCACCTCACCATGGACATGTCACCACCATAGACATGTCATGGACATGTCACCTTAACGTGGACATATCACCACACCATGGACCTCACCATGGACATGTCACCTCACCTGTCACCTCAATATGGTCCTGTCACCTCTATATAGACTTGTCAACTCAATAGGACCTATCAACTCAATATAGACCAGTAAACTCAATATTGACCTGTCATCTCAACATGGACAAATCACCCCACCTTAGACATATCACCTCAACGTAGACATATCACCTCGACGTAGCATGTCAACTCACCATGGACATGTCACTTAAATATGGACCTGTCAACTCAATATGGACCTGTCACCACCCCACCATGGATGCCACTCTCAATATGGACATATCACCAACTCAATATGGACCTGTCACCCCAATATGGATCATGACACCTCAATATGGACGTATCACCTAACCGTAGCATGTCACTTAACAATAGACATGTCACCACACCATGGACATGTCACCTCAACGTGGAAATGTCACCTCACGATGATTACAGTTGGTAATTCGATGTAGAACCACGTTTGTTATGTGGCTGGATAAATTAACCTAGGTGCTACCCCTTGATGATTAAAGACAGTTGTTCAGTAATTCGATGCTTGAATTGCTGTAGAATACGTATGACCTACCACTATGCAGTAAAAATTAACGTCGGGTTGCATAAATTAGCGTAATGATTAAAGACAGTTGTTCAGTGACGTGAAGTTCCTGAAACTATTTTTGCTGGAAAACGAACTGTTGAAATAGCGTAGGGATGATTGAATATAGTTACTAAGTGCGGAACGAAAATGAACATTTCCCTTTGAGCCGATAAAAAGGAGCTGAAAAAGAGTGTGGCGCGAATGTGATAAAGCTATTTCTTGATTGACATGTTAAAGATGTCTATTCATTTATATGCTTGTTAAAGACCAACGCTCCGCGAAGGGCACATACCAAACTGTGGTCCCATGATCCATCAAGCCATCCGGCCCACCGTCAGGAGACCGTTTCATAGCGAGCAGATAATCATGAGGCCCACCGACAAGATGCCGTTTCATGACACACAGAGAGCCATGAGACTCATACGGGTCACATAAGGAATAGAGTCCATCACGGCGTTCCATCACAGATTGCAGAGGGCTTGTCTCGTCTAATCTTGATGTACAATAATTGGGTACTACATATATTAATTTCTGATTGAGACCAGAAACAATCTACTCCTTATTGGTTGATATCAGGTTTTACACTTACTGATGAATGATCGGTCTATCAGATACAGTTTGATAAATGGATATATATGCACATCATGCGACGGTTTCCGATGATTTATGACAGCCTCTAGCCAACAATGATGACAATTCTAATGTCAGGTTAATTTAGATACGTGGGGTACAAGCTGGTATAAACGTCATGCTATGATATTCATGACAACCAGCTAGGTCATGGTAAGTTGATGCATGTATAATGATGGCGTACGTCATCCCTTTCGGGCACTTAACTATGCCCATATTTAACCGAAGTTTCCTTACAACCTTGTGACGAAGCACTGGTTGCATAGTTTGTGATTCTTAAAATGATCTGTTAACTATAGAAAGTATGGGTTAACTGTGTGTTGTTTGTTGAGATTTGAGGAGTCACCGTTCGATCTCTTTCACCGCATATGTTAGCAACGAATCTGACTTAATGCGTCGCCTGAGACATCTAAATTGGTTCTGTCAACTCATATCCGCTGTTTCATATATACTTAGGCTGGCAATCTTGATTCACTCACTGTAGGTTATTAACAGAGCTATCAGCCAATGACGTCAACGTATATCTAGTTTTACACTCGCGTGGCAATCGTCTGAGAAAACTCACGACGCCAACTATATAGTCTCACTTATCACCAAGTTACAGCCATGTTTGTTTTTACAGCTGAGATCATTCCACTTATGTTTTGACAGGTACAGTTACGTAAGGACCGTGCTCAAACGGTCACTTGTTGCAGTTTATCGTAGTTTGAGCTAGCTTCCGTGTCTAGATTGTTTATAACTGATAATATCCATGTAGTAAAGGGCTTCTTGGAACAAACAACGAGTTTTTAAGTGGTATGTTATGACTGCGGAACCAATCGCATGCAGCAAGCTACAATAAAAAGGAGAATTGTGGACGTGACTGCCTTCGATTCAAAGTGAGTTGGATCTGTTTGATAGATTCGCAGGCAGTTGTGTGGACATGTGGATACTATATGCAGAATAGCAGAGGTTAATCAGTACACAACACTCCGTGTAGCACGTAACCGTAAAAACACACTCAACTCCGTGTAGCATGAGCAAAGGCAATATCACATTTTATTTCGAGTAGCTTAAATAAACCCAGCAGTAAGATTAACTACCTGTAGCAAGAACAAACCCAACAACACACTTTACTCTGAGTATCATGAACAAACCCAGCAATATATTTTATTCCGTGTGGCATGGACAAACCAAACATAGTAATATCTACACATGGTACTCCAGCAAGCGTAATCAAGGGCAATTATTGCACAATACTCGCCAATGGAACATGATTCACATCACACTGTGCAGCATGAAAAAGGCCATTTAATAGGCAATACTCAAAACAGCATAAGCAAGTTTAGTTAATAGACAATACTCAAAACAGTATAGACAAATTTGGTTGATAAGCAACAGCCAAAACAACATACGCAAGGCCAGTCAATAGACAATACTCAGAGCAGCATACATTAGGCCATTAAATGAGCATTATTCAAAACAGCATAAGCAAATCTCGTAAATGGGCAATACTTAAAAACTTCGTCGGCAGTTCCTCAAAACAGTTATTATACAATACTTAAAAAAGCATTGGTTTATAGGCACAACACAAAATAGCATTAACGAGACCAGTCAATAGGCAGTACTCAAGACAGAATGAACAAGCCTAGTTAATAGACAATACGCAAAATCATGAACAAGTCTATTTAACAGGCAATACTCGAAACATCATAAACATGGACCAGTCAATAGGCGATACTCGATGTAGCTTAAACTTAGTGAATCAGTAAGCTGTTCCCTCTACGAAATAAATAGGAACATTCCGCGCTTAATGCTGCCAGTAGGCAAACAGATACCAAACCATACACTCCGTGCCTAGTCGATACTCTATGCTCTGTGTAGCATAAACTACACCCAATCAGATAATGACCTGACGGACTGATTTATATGAATATCGTTCGTGCATGTGTATCTGAAGATAATTATGATATAAACTCTATGAACAAAAGTTGATTTAATTATCTGGAAACCTCATTAATGTGTGAAGCAGCCTAACAATCAATCATTCTTAATTCCAGACAAACTCGAAGATTCTGCTTGTTTACTCAGAATGAGCTTTAGTTGTTATTCTTATTATTCTATAAACTCGCGTATTGCGTGCGATAACAAATCCCTGAATCGATTAATAAATTTTACAGAACCTACCGGTATCACCAGCGGTAAATATTCCATGCAGCAAACCCTGTTTAACGCGGCATGAACTGAGATATTGCTATCGGCTGCTATGAAAAGAGGCCGGCTGCATAGAAAACCAACGTCAACGCACTCCGTGTTTTCAGACAACCCTTACAGTATTTTTGGATTACTACCGTACTTCATGTCTGATTTTAAAGAATTATATGGGGAGCAAGATATATACACGCAGGCATTTTCAGAGAAAAGGGCAACTAAACGGCTATTATTGACACCGATACGCCTGAAAAGTCAAAGTGTGGATGCAGCTAGCTGCTGTGAAGCATATTCAGCAAATAAACGAGAAACAGTGTCTGGCTTCTTATGTTGTGCATTGTGACGACTGGAAGATGAGTGCAGTATTTCGTGAACGCGCCATGATGTAGAGCCGTAAGCAGCAACAGTTTCACAGTGACCACATGGCGTGATGCGCTACATATCCGCCAACTACAAACAGTTATCATATGTAGTGCCTCATCGTGGTGGCATTGTGCAGCAATGCTCTGTGGCACTAAGCACATAAAAAAGGCATGATGCTTTCATATCACAAAGGAATTATCATGATGCATTCCTATAAGAGAGAATAATTCATCTGTATCAAGAGAGCTAACCTATGGAAATACTAAACACATCAGGGGTAATGGTTTTATATTACGCCCGCTGAATAACAAACAGGAACACAGAATTATATGTGACGAGGTAAAAATAGCATTGCAATCTAGCTGTGTCTAAGTAGGTGTTTAAATGTTTTAATACTGTTACCCTCGGTTAAGAAAATAGCAAAGTGTGTCAGTTATAAAACCAGAACTCATCAGTTTCCGTTGCGACATTCAAATCTTCCCCTCATTTTATTATCTGCCTCAGGCGAAAATCGGCGTTTTTTTCCAGGATATCCATCCGCTCTTTGGCATTTAAACAAATTATGTGTTGGACCAGTTATTAGCTTTGGTCTTTCAGCGACAGAGATAAGGCTTAAAAGTTGGAAAATTGACTCCGGAAATAATAGCGTGTATTGACGTCAGCAAATAAGTTACTGCGATAAAAGCGTTTATTGACGTCAAACATTTCAGTATAGTTTTTCGGTAAAGATTTTCTGACATTTGCTAAATATAGGGCATGCGATTGTAGCATGTTTTAACGTCAATAAATGAGACAGATGTTGGTCCATTGATTGCAGTTTCTATTATTGTAACAATGGGACACATATGAATTGCAATTTTAGCTTCCCTGACGTTTGCAATCAAGGAAGATATAGATTTCAGCATTTCTATATTGATCAAATATGGAAAATTATGGCCTGAAACACGTAGTTGCTTCGGTCTGCAACATTAGTGCTCCTATTGGTATGGCTGAGTCGTATCAAAACCAAATTGTATGTGTGTCCATGGCGGTAAGCAGCTTGGTGAGTATTGCACTACCAGTATAATCTATATCAATGTGAGTGACATAGTGAATCAAAATCACTATCACGATTATCCTTATGTCAATTAACGGCTACATGTGCTGAGACATCTTGACACAAGATACCTTGTCATCTTGATACAAGTACCTCCTGCTAATTAGTTTTGCAATTATTGTAACTACTGCCTAACAGGTGAACCCGATCGCAAATGCCAGTTGGATATGTCATTGATACGCTTAGGTTGATTGCTCCATGCCGAGACACAACCTACAATATCCCGTAAACTATCAGGTGCGATTATTTAATATCAAACCGGACTTCTACACAAGTCATCGTCAACAGCTCTTCTGATTAGAAATCTGCTGGTGCCTGCTGCTATTTGTGGATTAAACAAGCGAACATAATTAACAAGTTCAAACATTTAGCTATGAACACGTCTTAAATATCTAGGAAGCCCTAGTGTGTGTAGCACCTGCTAATTCTCTAATAGCAGGCATTATTTCTCCTCAACTGTACTTCATCGCACATTTAACACGTACAGGATAACAACTTGTTTCAGTTGTTTTTCATAGCGTATCCGAAATACAGTATACACTTTTTGATTGCCCGTGAAATCTTGCACAGAGAAACTGGTGATTACATCACAAATAGGAATCTCAAATCCTTCATTCTGGTTTTGTTGAACACAAAGAAGAAGCTGGTTTCTGAATCACACCAGGAGTTAGAGCCAATGTATCTGCAAGTCAAAGCTGTAAAGAGGTATCAGGGTCCTTGCAGTAATCAATGATATCATTGCGAACAGAAAAACTCCCACCAGAGGTTGACGCTACTATACTCTTTCTTACCACCAATAGAAGTAACGATGCAATATTTCTTACCACCAATAGAAGTAACGATGCAAAATTATAAATTCGTCCCCTGGGTGGACAATTTGAGACGAATATCACGATGATTAATATCATAAGAAATATAAGTTTCATGGCCATGGAGACGTTGGCAAGTCATCCATGAACCTGAATTGTGATTGTTGTAAATATTGAATAACTCTGACAGATCCATTGTTATTCAACTAATTACATTTACTCGAAGGTGTCAATAATGCATTGACCAACACCTCAATTAATTGTAATGTTAATGCAAATATTGAGGTTTTACGTGGGTTTCAACAACGAGGCGATATCACGATGACGATGGGCGAGTATGATTGAGCTATCGAGTCGGGTGCATCCCCTATCAGAGATAGGACTGCCACAAACCTTGATCATCCGAGTCATGGGGAACCAGTCAGGTTAGCAATCCTTGGGATCGAACACACAATCTGTTAGTTGAAAAGCCACACAGTTTACTACTACACACCTAACGCGAGTTGTTTCAACGATTGTAGTGATTTATCTCAACGTCACAATATTGTGCGTAGGTTGCGTTTGTTTTTAGACCCACCGAAGTTTGTGTATTTTACATGAAGCATAACTTGACAATTGTATCTGTTTAGGCTACAAGAAGGGCTATGTCCTGATAATGCTACTTAGATCTGCTTGTTGATTGGCCCTGATGATACTGCGTCACGGAGAATTGTGCAATGAATGACTAGAGTTTTGCTGCTTGACGCTGTTTAATAGTTGATATGCGAAATAACACGAATATACTGCACTGACTGGCCTTGGTAGACGGCGTTACATGGTGTGTACTGCACTGGCTGGCCATGGTAGACGGCGTTACATGGTATATACTGCACTGACTGGCCTGGGTAGACGACATTACATGGTATATACTCCACTAACTGGCCTTGGTAGACGACGTTACATGGTATATAATGCAATGATTGGCCATGACAGGCGACACATGGTATATAATGCACTGATAGGTCTTTTGTAGACGGCGCTACACAGTGTATAATGCACTGATTGGCCTTGATAAACGATGATATAAGTTACTAAGTGGTGCAAATATGAGGTGTGCTTGTTTGTATCTGGGCATAATAAAGTACTGTCATCCGCAACAAGTATAGCATGGAAGTGTATAAGAGACGATGACAGATCATTCACATATCATACGAAAAGGAGAAGACCAAGTACAGAGACCTGTGAAACACAACATTTGATTTTGCACTTATTTGAAAAAGTTTTATGTCTCGTTATGCGACCTATTATAAAGTTAACGTTCGAACCATTTACAATGTAAGCCTTTAATGACATAGTGATACATTTTGTCACAAGTAATTTGCAATCGATCGTGTCAAATGCTTTGAGAGTTTGAGAAAGGCACTTAAAGCTTGTTTATTCTCATTAAATGCATTCAATAATAACTGAGCTAGTTTGGTTTTTGCGTAAGCGGTGGAAATATATATATATATATATATATATATATATATATATATATATATATATATATATATATATATATATATATATATATATATATATATACATATATATATATATATATATATATATATATATATATATATATATATATATATATATATATATATATATGAGAGAGAGAGAGAGAGAGAGAAATAGAGAGAGAGAGAGAGAGAGAGAGAGAGAGAGAGAGAGAGAGAGAGAGAGAGAGAGAGAGAGAGAGAGAGAGAGAGAGAGAGAGAGAGAGAGAGAGAGAGAGTTGTCGATTGCCTGTTCCGTTTAAGCGAGGTAAATCTGCTTCACCAGTAAATGAATGATTGAATATGTGTCACCCTGGCGGCTCAATGGCCTCCCATGTCAATAAACGACACGATAACCGAGTGGAATGTTGCGTTTGAGCTTGGCTACTTATACGGGTAATCAGTTCAATTGATGGCAGGAGAGCTGATTGTACCCAAATAAAAGCGCATAAAATGGCGTTAGCTTGACGATTTAACCAATCCGTGGTCAGACATGACACATCAATAATAGTGCCTTTTCTACTCCTATAGGATTATAACACATTCGGCCAGAAAACGTATGCAAACTTTTCTTTGCAGAGTAAGCAACGTGATTATTACTAACAGTTTCTTTTGGTCTATACCCCATCTCATGTTAATGAGGTTTGCATGGCATGGTGGGTTGATTCGATAATTATGCGCCTTTTTGACTTTGATCTTAATTGCATTGTGGTTGTGATCAATCCATGCTTATCATTCAAAGAATAATTCACCACTCACCGCAACAACTTTCCTCTGCAGTGCTTAGTTAGTTGTATAACAAAACCGATGATTTCCTTGTCTCTAGGTACATACTACAGATTGCCAGACAATTACTACCTATCAATGGCATTATCAGTTGAGGCTGTAAGATCAGAAACTCAGGTTCCACATATCGGTTACCCTACAAATCTAATTAATAATGTTCCACTTGTTAGATCGCCTGTGAATTAAGTTGGTTCAGTCTGGCAACTACGAATATATCAGTGCTCATACTGGTAAAACTAATATATATATATATATATATATAAATATTGAACCGTCATAAATTACGCGTTGTGGTAATGTATGTTAATGGTGTGTAGTGATGTGTGTAGAGTCGTTTCCTACAGCTGCCCATCAATATATGATTCACTTAGATGCACAATGCAGCTGCTGCAAACGTTCAGTTGATGCTCACCAGGTGGCGCAGTGTTGTATAGCTCACTTATCGCTGCATCGAGTCAGTGATAATTTAAAGTGACTGATTGGGATACGTATTCCCATAGTAGGATGGACGACCAGCCACATCTCAATAGCGCCCCAGTATTCAGATGATCAACAGGAAAGATAAAGCCACTTGCGCTGGAGTCAATTAGGACATAGAAAGTTGCGTTGCTACAGTTGCAGGGAAGAGCAGGATCTCACAGTCACATACATGGAATGTTATATTCCAATTACGCAATGAAATTTCCTATCTGGTGGATAACAATCGCCAACACGCCGCCAGACCGCCTTGCTGATGCTTGTTACGGCATTTACCACCATACATTCTATTTTAAATACCACACTGAGTTCAAGACTTTTCTGACATAAAAGCCCTTTGCTTTAGTAAAATCACAACAAAATCCCATTTTTTGTAAAACTTCTATCGCTGAGTTTTACTTGGTCTAGCTTATAACACACCGGCTTTTCTCCTCTTTGACAATAGAACCCCGCATCAAATGAGTGGCATACGCGAGATAGACGCTGCTCAAATGTCTCGAATATTAGGAACACAAGCAAGAAGCAGAGAGTCCTTATATCCTTATGTGATCCATACAGAACTGTTCGCTACATACCTTTCACGATCAGGTATGTACTTTCTTTTATCACATTTCGTTCACGTTTGTTAGTCTGCACTATTTGATCGTAGCATAATCGTTATGGCGGGCCTTAGAGTACCATCATTCATAATGACGGAAGTTGGCTATAAAGCATATAATTCATACAACGATGTTGGCGACTATGGGTGTATGCGAGTGAACCATTCAAACCAAGGGGTGGTTATGTCCCTATTAACCTTTTCCGCAAAGGTAAAGCTATTGAATAACACGCGGAAAATGCAACTGACTATGCTATGGATATCACTTGCACTAATAGCCGTCAAATCATCAAACTGCTGCGTACAAGTGATGACAGAGTAAGTAAGCAATCAATTATTTCCTCAGACAGATACACAATGGGCAATGCGTCACTTATACAGGATAGCGAGCTATCCGCGTTCAACCAACCTATCCAGTAACTGTCGTTGAATGCCCTCACGTCAATGTCACCATCGATCTTCTACACTTTTTTCCTCTAAACGGATAGGCAGTTCCAAAATGGCTAGTCGGAGATTTACAGAACAATAACCGACTTTCAACGGCAGATTTCAGTCCGTGGACTGGTGATTTACATGAATGTGCTGTTGATTAACAATCAGTGAGCCCTGAGACCCACCACCGACTCATTAGACTGCTGCTGTGACTGGATGTTCAATGCTGTAAGCGCTGATTCTAACGAGGCTAATATTGACGCCAGTAATAGCGGGGAAGATTATATGGGCCCATCACGACGTTTTCCCATGAATAACAGGTGGCCTTGATGTTAACCGTAGGATCCAATATGCATATGGACCAGAAACAATCGGCGCCATCTTAAGGCAACGCAGGTCGCGCTCTGTAGCAGATGATATAGGATTGTCACCTTCGGGCTGAATGATCGATCAATCACTTAGAATGATATTAACGACGCAGTGATATTACAATAGTATTGTAATATCACTGCGTCGTTAATAATCGCAGGTTGCTCTATCGTTGGGTATTGAATACCCAACGATTGAGCAACCTGCGATTGGAAGAACAGCTTTACCTCGTGAGTTTAAAACTGGTATAAATCTCTTTCAAATATATGAATGGTAATTTCAATCTACGCAGCGTGGTGCAAATCATAACCTTCAAGGATCACATGCTATGTTTAACGGCCTGTTAGGTTAATACACCTAAGGGATCAGCATATGAGTAAATAATAAAAAAACAGTTTGACAAAAGTTCATATATATATATATATATATATATATATATATATATATATATATATATATATATATATATATATATATATATATATATATATATATATATATATATATATATATATATATATATATATATATATATATATATACAAATATATATATATATATATATATTATATATATATATATATATATATATATATATATATATATATATATATATATATATATATATATATATATATATATATATATATATATATATATATATATATATATATATATATATATATATATATATATATATATATATATATATATATACATTAAGCAAGAAAGGTCCGTCGCAAAAATGGTCTTGGAGTGTATCACAGTAGGTGTCGGGGCATTTTCCATAATTGAGACATATGCCAATGCCGGTCCAATTAGCATTTGGTAATAAATAACTAGTCAAATGGGAGTCATATATTGACTACAATGCTAATAAGCAATTTTCCAATACGTGACATTCTGCGCTGATGACTGCCTTAAATTAGGCCAATATCTGGATGTAGTGTTGCCACAAAGTTTATGTCGAGCCATGGGTGCACGGAGAATACGTTGGCAATGAGGTCGTTGTATTCATAGAATCAAATTAAAAGCAGCCAAACTTAAATACTCAGCAGGTTATACCATATACCATCTGCAGCAGCATTGTTGTACGCTACGCCATTTTTGCCAATCACTATTATCGGACATCCAATTATATAATACCAGAACACAATGTTGATTAACTGAAGGGCGGAGAAGCAAAGGTTGTATGGTTCATGAGGATAAACAAGACCCATGGATTGATTAACAGCGTTGTTTATGAGGCATTATTTGACCTCTTTTATCGCCAATATTCAGAACCAGTGTAGCTAAATAGGTTGCCTGAGGCATGCCCAGTAAGATATATTAATGGTAATTATTTTATTTGACCCTAATTACGTTGTCCTCTTTTTTCTTCCAGCTTATGATAGACGATTGGGCTGTAAAATGGGATGAAGAAATATCTTATTTGAAGCTAAAGTATGCCACTCCCAACTCAACATTATGAAAGGTTAACATAAGCGGCTTGCGGAGAGGGTAGGGAAATGAACCTACAACTTAACTTGTAGTTGTGGACGAGATGGATGATGTAAAGGAAGCCAGCTGAGTCATTGTCTGTGTTTAGAGTGGATACGGAGCCTCGTGGTTGTTCACAGCCATTGGACAATTATTTGTCACGATTTGCCGCTAACCACATCCTTCACGTACGGTGCTTTTAGGAATCAACGGTTTCCAAATATCATAAAAAACGTAGTAGATTACAATATGTGCCCATCTTGCCGACAACTTTGTGAACAACCACTCAACGATGCTCCACTGAAAGCCGGATAATAGTTGCGTGGGTCTAGAGGACGGAAATTGTCAATTTATAATAGTGAATTCACTGTGTTCGTTACATAGCTTAAGAGGAGGTATCATCTTACCTAGTACAACGTTAACATACTGCACCGGCCTGGTTGAATGGGTTTCTTGAGACACACTTACAGAAGATATTGGCCATTTGCATTTGTCAGCTCATAGTGTGTACGCTACATAAAACATTATGACGTGTTGGTCGGGGCTCCAAAATTACCTGATCAATATATACGACGTTTTTTTCTTTCCTGCTGTTGCATAAATTGAAATTGTCCAAGTAGACGAATAGCTAGCAATGAGGCTCCAGCACATTATCGCATCCCTTCACCACACTATCGCCCTCCCACTCCACCACATTATCGCCTCCTTCCTCCTTATTATCGCCCCCGCAACATTATCAATTCCTTCAACCATGTTATCACATCGCTCCGCCACGTTTATGCCCCGTTGGCAATGACATCAAAACTGTCCTCCTGACATTGCATTGTCCTGCTATTTGGTAAAACTATCGATGACGCGGAATAAATGAAATTCATTCACAAAAATACTAGTATACCAGTCATTTTAGGTGAAACATTAGCTGTAATGTAGGAAATGGATTGCCATTCCTTGCAACATATACACATGGTGACCATAAATCGCGTCTTTTGGATAGAACTTTTATACAGTTTAGTTCTAGGATCGTTTGCTCCGAGTGTGTCCATATACGGCCCCTGTCGATTTGAACAAAGGGGTTAATTGCCTTGAGACCAAAAAGTGGTACCTGGGGCAGTACACTACCAATGTTGCACGTCAAACACTTTAACTTACTATGTGAGGAAACCACACCTGTTATTGTGAGCAGACCTCAGTCCTCCTTGTGTTAATTCGAACAGAACTCAACTAAACTTCTGCTAGTGTGAGAAGACCTAGGCTCACCTCCTGTGAGTAGACAGACCACAGCTCACCTCATGTATGATAACGAGCCGACTTTAGGACACCTAATATTAATGGAGGCTGGCCTCAGCTCACCATATTAAAGCGTGAGCTGACCTCAGCTATCCGGATGTAAGTGCGAACTGACTTCAGCTTACCTGATGAATGTTTATGTTAGACTTCAGCTCACCTCATGTAAGTCTGTCAGCAGACCTCAGCTCACCTCCTGCAAGTGTGAGCAGACCTAAGCTCACTTCATGTACGTTCGAGCACTCCCTGTCAGTGTGAGTGCAGGATGATAGCAGATGGCGATTCGAAGCCAGAAAGAAGGTCGCATATACCATATTTCCAAAGGTAGTATAGACGAAAGCTTACGTAGATTCCTGATTTAAAAAAAAAAATATGCTACGATGCATTACAACAAGTATAATCTAAGTGAGAGATCGTTGCTTTCTGATCACCTATCCGAGATTTATAGTGTTACAGCAGCATCAGTTGGATATATCGCCGATTATGTGTCTAATTCCAGATCCATTATGTTGCTGGTTCGTCCAATAAATTCAGGGACGTTACTTGCAGCCCGCATTGTGCTATGATGTTGCTGTACCAATAGTTATTGAGTGTGCTTGTGCTTGTGGGGTCATTATTGAAGGGATTATTTACAAAAGACAACCAAATAAACATGATTAGTGGTCGCTCCTACATGCCATATCTCTACTTTATTGTCGTATCAGCCAGATACAAACACATGCTGAGCCAAGTTTTGAAAGTACAATCCGTCTAGCAAAATATCCCTGTGAATATTAAACAGATGTATGGACAGGTTTACAAATAACACAGCCTACACCATCGGAAAGTATGTAATGTTTTTTAAAAAAAAATTTACCTTAAAAGAATATTCCAATTGTAGTAGAAGGTAGAAACGCTGTATTGCGACAACTGGTAAACGGGAGCTGATTCTTGTAAAAACTGTATAAAATGGAGCTTCTGAAAAAGAGACAATTACAATAAGATGTCATGAAGCGGTGCATTAAACTGTACATTCGCGTGATGCAACCTGATTAAGCAATAAAGCCAACCTGTAGGATCAATACTCATAATCCTAGTGATAACGATATCATATGATCTGAGGGCTTCATTAACAGCGGGGACACAGCTGCATACTGGATGTGAGCATTAGCACTAACACAGGTATTTTTATTGGTAGAGCGTAGGTTATGGTTTCCTGCATAGGCATCTGCACAGAGTGGAAGCAAGCTTACCGAATTTAAATTTTCATTGAGCTACAATGATGAAGTAAATCGTTTTGTGTAATGATGTAGCGTATATCATTTACAGCCACAAAGGGAGCCTATATTGGTGGGATATGATTACTGACCTCACTATTACACAGCTGTAGATGCCAGATGTATGGAAAGCTGAAACTGCTGCAGTAATAAGTACTTTATGGCTTTTTTTCTGGTAGCCAAACTCTTGTATGGAAATGTTTAAGATGAAGATTCATTTGCCATGCAGTAAGCCTGATAAAGGTCTGTAACTGACCATAACTGGCACAGCCACAAACATCGAGTCCTTGCTCCAGACGGCTTGTCACGTGGATGTCTCTACTACTATTTGTGCTAAATGGTGAGTGGATGCTGACGGGGTAATGCTGATGCATCTGACGCAAGTCAATGTGCAGTCAATAAATCATATTCTTTTCATGCACCTATCACATGTGGCGACAGAGCTGCTCATTGCAGCACGCGCGTGTGGAGGTACCGGCTGTTGTTGAGAGCTATCAAGACTCACAACTTATTTACATTTTAAGCGTGTATCATCATGGAAGACGATTCAATAAGAATAAATGAGTTCGTTATGATTATCAGGGAAGTGCTTATCTCATTTTGCGCTTTCACATCTGTAAATAGGCTGCGGTATTCAGACTAAAAGTACGGACTGCTTTTGAGCAGAAGACACAGGAGAGTTAGTACGCCACATAGATTACTAGCCTTTCTGACCGATTAATTAACTGTATCTCTTTCCGGAAATCTAATGCACCATATAGATGTAGTGTCCCGTGCGCGTGAACTAATATGTCTTGTTAACACATCATACATCTTACCAACCACCGTAATCTAATAGGTAAGTCGAGGGACAGTATGAGTTTTCGATGGTTTATGAACTGGATATAATTGTCATGTTATATTCTCCTAACTTGACAATTCCTGCCCATTATCGACTTCATATGTGAAGTACCAAGGAACTGGACCCTGTCACACAGAGGTGTTAGGAGATAAAGCAGCCTCTAGATAGCTGTGAAACTCCATACACAGGTGCTAGTAGATATGATGCCTTTGTGGTGGCCATGAAACCACATACACAGGTGTTAGGCGATATGGTTCCTTCTTGGTAGCCCATCAACCACATACCCAGGTGGTACGCAGTATGAAACCTTCTTGGTAGTCACAGAACTTCACACAGAGCGTGCAGTAACAGCGGATGTAACTCAGGCATTCGGATTAGGTTATATTTCACATATGCCGTAACCAGTGTGCATGTTTAAACGTTTAGTGGTAATTGCAATGGAATCTATGTTTATCGTTTGCACCGCAAATAAAGTAACTCGAAACGTTGCGCTACGTTTCTACTCCTCTGCATGCTAATGAAGGCATTTCAAATGATTAAAATTTATCTGGATTTGGTATTGATAACTTAAGACAATGGTTATCAGTCCATTGTAATGCTGCCTGATGTTAAGTTATCGGTGGAATATCACATTGGCTCTATGATTGACGCATCCCTATTAACCCCTTCCCAAGCCATTAGTAAGATGGATTGGATGAATGCTAGATCGACATAGGTCATGGGTTGCTGACCTTGTCATGCACTTATCCACAATGAATTGATGAGTATATGTTTGGTTTTGCACTATACCTGGTGAACAATATATTTCAAGCAGCTGTAAAAACGGGATTTTGTAATCGTTTAACTGTACGAAAGGGTTTTTGTGTCAGACAAGTTTGCAAAGATTCGTTTTAGTAATCAACTTATATAATGACATACATGGTGATCAATATAGTTCAAGCAGCTCTGAAAACGGGATTTTGTAATGGTTACACTGTAAGAACAGGCTTTTATGTCAGAAATAGAGCACCCGGTTGGTGATCAACTCACATACCTAGTGGCTGCGGCCTCCTACTTGACCGGACTACCGATCATGTTTTTAAATACACGATGAATATCGGATAGAAAGTGGCCATAATAGCTTAATGTGTGTTGTAACATGTCTTGTTTTATTGCTCTAACAATAAGTACCAGGTGACGCCAGCTGCGTGTTCCTTTTGTTCGTTCCGTGGCGCATTGATCTATAAATATGCTAAACAGATTCTGGTTGCATGTCTGAGTAACTATAAACTGACGCACATCGTACTACAAATTCCTGAGATTTTACATCAAATTTTCTGCTTGGTTGTTTCATATTATACCCTGTATTTGAGTGTGCATTTTAATGTCATAATCAATTAAATGAATTTGAAACTTAGAAAGCTTACGCTATTGTACAGTTGCTGGCCATGAACTTATTGTGTATGTCTGATACCAAATTGGCTTTGGAGCGGAAGGTATGGTTGTAAAAGCCACAACAAGCATCAGCAACATGAAGGCGGACTGGCAGCGTGTGGGCGATTGTAATCCAGGATTCTGCAGTCCACAATCTATGTGATCAGTGTGTTTCTTGTGATGAGCATAATATTATGAGATATACAATATGTTTCAGGACGGGCTTTGTATTGCTTGACCTATCCACGCTCTGCTCATGCTCAATACGCAATTGCATTATTAGCTGAATGAGTTTCTATCCCATGTTTATCGAAGATAGCTGACAGCATGATTAGTTGTGATGATGATGCAGATCACACTGTACAAATTAGAAAAACATTGAAGATATTAGTTCCACATTATTTAACTATGTCATTTACGCACCGATAATGAGCATGCAATCATTTTGTTAACTTAAAACACTTGTAAATTGATCATAATTCGCTTATTGGTAGTTCGTTTCAGTGATGAACAGATGGTATATGTCATGGTGAAATTGGAACATCACAGCCCATGTGTGTAGCTGGTCAACCTGGTTAAGTAGAGATCCTGCCTTGCATCTTCTTTAGCAACCTTTCTATATACTGATTGACTCCCACGCAGGTGTACTTATCTTATCTGTATATCATCTGATTTCTTGTGCTCTATCAGAGCTGTTGCTGGTCGTCCATCGTACATTTGGAGTAAGTATCCAACTCTGACAACATATATAGAGGCGTTCATTATATGTAAGATGACGGAATACGATCCGTCACTATACATTCGCACTGACACGATGCTGTGATTGGTTAGCTACACACCACTGCGCCAGCTGTTGCGCATCAACTGAGCGTATGCAGCTGTGTCGTATATCAATGTGAATCATCTGTTGAAGGTAAACAGTAAGAACCGACTCGTGACCCAGCACTATACAATACCTTAACGCGTAATGTTTAAGGGTGCAACTTTTATCTCTATCAGCGCTGATACATTCGTGGCTGTCAGACTGACTCACCTAAATCAACGGGCGAGACATCAGACATAATTAATTACATTGCTAGGGTAACTGATTTGCGGTACTAGATCCTAAAGATCATTCAACCTCCCTTGAGCCGCCACAGTGACATATATTCAATAATGCAGTACCTGTAGAAGCCAATTTTCTCGATTAAACCGATCAGGCAATCGACAACTTTCTATGGCAATTTAACCATCTTTAAGCTGATAGCTTAACCAACAAAGTGCGTTGGAGGCAGCTTACAGAGCAACTGCTACATACACAGGCCAAATGGTGCAAATGGCTGCTAGTACATAGATGCAGGGTACGTAGCATAACAAGATGGCAGTTACGAATCAGTATTGTTCTTTGCTACACTCGACCTGAATTTACCAAAACAGGATCCTAATAAGTTTAACGAAATTATTTCCATATTAACTCAATGATCCAACAATGATTATGACGGTCTGATACCACGCATGACAACGCACGACCAACAGCCGCAGTTATTGCGGGGCATGGTCGATTTATGAAGTTATATCATTTTTGCATTACGGCAGACTGCATAGGGATAAAGGATATAACTGTTTTTGACATCGGATATTAATTGATCCTATTTTTCAACTTAAACACTGTGCTGCGACCTAAAACAGTACTCTAGAAATCTTTCGCAAAACTAAATTGAATGTTCTTTACAGCCGTCATATTAAACAACTGACAGCTAGTCGGCCCTTAAATTGCAGCTCAGGGTGTTGTGCACACATATATGCGTTAGTGTAGGAGACTGGGTAGGTGTTTTTTTAATTGCATTTTGAAGACATCCAATATTGACAGTTGTAGCCAACGCCTGGACGGATTCTGAAGTTTACGGTTGACCTAAAAAATGCATCAGTTTCTATGATAAGGATTATGATCAGATATGCACATATCATACAACTGCAATCTGTAATACAACAAAACAAAACTTGGTTCAAATTTCATAAATGTACAGATTACCAAGCGATCAATGAGATATCCAGGCGAACACATTATAAGTACATTTGTTGAGATTTGGATCACAAGAAGTTTTTTGCATCGATAGTAAATGACATGACATGAAGGCTGAAACATCTAACATTCAACGGGTATATTCTTCATCTACATGGACACCAATGATCCCGTGTATGCTTTGATGGAAGGCCATAGAGTACAGGTTTAGCTAGGAACCATCCATGTGTATCTACTGTTATCAAGAAGTCAGTGGTTTAGTCAAGAATGAGTTTTTGATTTGGCAGCAGAGATAACGTTTTGACATAACAATAGGATAAGAGTATAGATTACGGGGTATTGACTGAAAATATGGTTGTTTCTCATAAATGAACAAAGAGACTTAACAATATATACGTATTCAGCACTTACTGCTACTAGTTAGTGGTATTCAGGGATGTTCAGGGAGCTTATGCACATGATCACTCCCTTATGCAGTCAGTCAGTTAGCCTGCCCTATCTTAATCTTACGCCACATTTTTGCTCTGCTGGCATAAATAAATACTTCTTCTTGACAAAATGATGCTAAACTGATAACTTCTGCATATTAGCCTGTAACAGATGGCGGCCTCGGATGTGCCTATAAATGCATCTAGGATTAATTTGCCATCGTGCGGCGCCGATATGCTGCGCCGATATGCTGCGCCGGTTCACTGGTCATGACATGGTATGCTGGAATGTTTTCTCGGTAATCTTTGGTGTGAGTCTGCAACAAATCAGGCTGATATTGTTGGTGCCCGGTGTAATTTGCAGTGATCTCCATCAATGGGACTGTAATGGTTTACAGCTGTGTTGGTGTTTGCGCCACATGGATTAACCCTGCATATTTATGCGGCATATCGCGGCGATGTCTAACAGGATCAACTTCACTCATCATTTGCATTCAATGCAGCGGATAAACCTCCAATGGAGAGATATTTATCTTGAACGCTTCTTATTTAGATTAGATAAGCGCTTAAAATCAATCGTATTAGTATGTGTCATGATGTAATACCTTATCACTCCATTGTACATTCTACGGGTGTATTAGACGAAAATGACACCATCTTTCTGAAATGAGTAACGTCCATGAAGTTAGCAGAGTTTGCTATTAATTGTCATGCTATCAAGTTTAATGGGAACATTTTACTGTTGATTGAGGTCGACTCATGGTAAACAAAAGATTATACAAACTCTGTCTTTAATATTCGGACTTGCTTTTCTAAATCGGCAAGAATGATTTTATCTCTTCGATTGCTAAGACCAATAACAGAGCGGAAAATATAAGCAATATTTGTGTAGCTTATTTCTGTCATTTAAGCCTGGTGTACTTCAACGAGGATAATCGCGTTTAAAATCATAACCTACTTGTGATAAAACCAGTCTTCAAATAGATGGTTATTAATCAATGCGTTTGATGCCAGCATATCTATCAAAAGCAGGCAGTTGTATTGCTAGTGATGGCAATAACAGTGATACTCCTTGTCTCGAATTGATCATGTGAATTATACTTTCAACAACCAATAATATTGACAGAACGGCGTTTTGCAGATTAAGGCATGTCACGGTATAGTTTTTGGGCACTGGTGTGATCACAAATATAAAAGTCATCCATATATTAAATTAGGAATTGAAACTCATATAAGCGCCATCGGTAGACTATAATACGTTTGCGTATCCGTTACACATCCCTTCAAGCATTATGTGGGTTTCAATGTCGGAGGATTCTTAAAGGCCGTCTGATGCTGTTGAGAGGTAGTTATAACTGAATGTGTTTATGTATGGGCTTTGCGTATGTGCAGAGAGAAAGCTTATAGCTACACCTATCCCAATTTTGCGTATTTTCAATGATTCCAATATTACCTGTATGATTCGTCATCACAAACGTACATTTTCCATCCTGTTTTTTAATGAGGATTGGTGACAATGTGGTCACCTTGTGATAATGAAGATCTGAAGATGGACGATTTTATTTTAAATTTAAATTCATCCTATACACTCAGCGGATGAGTATGTTATCATAAAGTTTAGTTAAACAGTTTCACAATCAATCATGAAATGTCTATTTGTAATTCATTTAAGTAGTAACCAGATGGTATAGCTGAAGGCGTAAAAATAACAGGAAAATAACAGCACATGTATATGGCCAGTAAACCTGGGTAAGCTGAGATCGCGCCCTTTGTCTTCGGTATCCTTATTTACTCACCCACATGAGGAGTTATCCTTCCTTTTTTCTCATTTGATGAATGTGGGTTGTATTGGAGGTGCTGCGGGGGCTTGAAACTGACAAAATATATCGAAGCGTTCATCGCTCTGTGAGGCTACGGAATGCGACCTGCCACCATTCATTCTCACTGACTCGATGCAGTGATTGGTTAGCTACACACCACTACGCCACCTAATGTACATCAACTACCCAAATGATTATTTCTCTGAAGCAACATTTGAACTCATGACAGAAAAAAATATTTATATCATGCTCAGGGAAATGCTGGCGTCGTACGTGCATGACCACAAACAGCGCAGTTATTGCGGAACTTGGCGGAGTTATATCACTCGTGCATTATGGCAGTATGTATAGTTTAGAACTAATTTTGATGTCGGACATTTTCTTGATTCTATTTTGCATTTTCACGTACTGTGCAGTCACAAAATACAGTGCTCTTCATATTCTGCGCTATATTCGCTCTAAAATAATTCCTGCTTGAATCCACTAGTCATAAGCTCAATTGTATATTATTAAGAGCAGTGAAGTTTATAGCTGACAGCTAGTCGGCGCTTGAATTGAAGCTCAAGGTATGGTTCACATTGGTGGCATATTAAACTGTTTGTGTAGTGTTGCATATGTGGTTATGTTATATTCCGAATCACGACCCACTGCCTCTTACATTGAAAATAAGAATACATCAAATGCAGTTACACACAAAAGCTTTGAGCCGCCAAATACTTTGTGGGAAGTGGCTCAAGGTCGTGAAAATACACATTGAGGTTGACAGATGAACATCATATGCCAGAAGTGTGGGGGACTAACGTGTGACCGACTCGCAAATATTTGATAGCCAGTGCACAATATGAGCTAAGCAACAGCTTAATAACAACCCGTCCCAAATTACCTATGCTGATCTCAAGTAAGCGAGATTTGGCATTGACATTGTCATGATAAAAGATTTGTGGATGAAAGCATAGGAGACTTAATTCCTTTAATTAGGCGAAAAATCATCAATTTGTGATAACGTCTTGCGTCGTCGTATTCTAAATAAGAGGCTTGTTGATGGTTCTTCGATATTTTGTTTTATAGGTTTTAACAGAAATTTTATTTCAGATGTCTTTGGAATTATTTCCTACCTAGATGCCTTTCAATATAACTCGTATATTTCGGCAATTTTTCTGGGGTATTGGGATATTAATTAGGAGTAAAACAAACCAGCATGTATCAATAGCAGAGGTTGTTATCGTCATATTTTCTTCCTTATTATACTGATACGCTTGTAGAATCAACGTGTGAGTGTACACTGGCTCGAAAGAGCCTTTGTGAAGTGTTTTCCCACCAAATAAAGAAGAAAAGAGTCAGTCTTGTCATAAAAGCCATTGTGACGAACGGAAGACGTATGAAGGCGCTATAATGTCGAGCTCTTGTTAACAGCTATAATAGCACAGAGTCTATTTAGTGATATTTATGGCTTGTCTGACAGCTGCTGGCTATCATACACAATCATCTTCTCTGACCACATGCGAATGCATCATCCCTAGAGAATCCCCCAGGATATACGACAACAAAAGAGGTGTTTCTAGGAAATATCCTCATGCCAAAGAGAAAGCTAATCTGTAGCGTAAATAAACACCCTGGTGAGCTGGGTGTAACATTACTCGCGGGGACACACCTGCAAACTGAATAACCTGCAGCACAACGGGTATTCACAACAACAGCAGCGATATCTCTCTATTCCTTTAAATGTGTTTGAATGCCCAATAGCGTTGCGAGGTGTTTTTACTTCCTGTATCGGTCGGGTGGGTACGTTTTTGTACCAAGATGTCAGTACGCTCTTCGACGTAAATGTTTGTCACTGAAATAGGCATGCTACAAAATATCCCATCATGTGAACTTTTAATTCAGATTTTGATTTATAAATTAGGGTTACAAGGCTGTATATCAACAACGGGATGTATGATACTGATAACCAGCATAGATAGTTCAAAAAGTTTAATGTGATTTTGGTTACGGAATTTTATTTACATGTCACTTAAAAGATGAAGCAGTAGTTTCTTGTAGTCTGTCAATGGACGTCTCGTGTCATCTGACTTATACATCGATGAGAGATGAATGGATGAAAGAAAGCAAATAACTTCGTGGAATATCCAAATAGCATCACCAACCTACCATTTACTTTCCGTCATGTACAGCTTTCACACTGACTCTATGTCCTTATCAGGGATCAGCAAATGAGTTAATAATGCAAAAAAACAGCTAGACAATCATTTATTGTTCAGTTTGTAACAACGATGTCAGACCTATCTCAATCTTAAAGTTGCATTTTCATTCTAGGCGTATAAAAATGCTTCGGTAAAATTCGATTTTGTCAAACTGAGAAGTATTATCATAATTTACTTAATAACTTCTAACCGTGAGCGTTGTTCATTATGCCTGGTTGAATAGCATATAAACCACTGGACCTGTAATGGTGTACAGCTATGCTGGTGTTCACGCCACATTCATACACGCTGCACACATTTATATATATAACATATCGTGGCAAGATCTGCAGAATCGGCTGTGCTCATTATTAGTATTCCATTGTGTAGATAAACCTATACTGGGTAGATATTTACCTGGAATTCTTTACATTCAGCTTAGATAAGCGTGTTATACGATATAATAAAGTTTGGATGTCTCATGATGTATCAGCATTATCACACCATTGTATATTATAAGGGGGTAATAGACGATAATGGGATTATCTTTCGTAATTTCGTGGTAAAACATACTTTTAACGGTGATCATGAAATTTTACTGTTGATTTAAGCCAGTTCATAGTTAACAAAGTATTATTCTAATTCTATCCTGAATATTTTTTTCGTGTGCCAGCAATTACTTTTCTAAAAAGGCAAGTATAATTATAGTACTATAATTGTTAAGGCTGGTTACCACATGGACAATAAAAGCAATTTTTGTTTTGAGAAATTCTGTCGATTTTAGCCTGTGGTTTAGTGTATCAGGAAAATCGAATCAAAAATCACAACAAATTTGAAGTGAAATCAGTCTCTAAAATGAATGGTTAGTGATCACTGCGTTCAGGCCAGCCTATTTATCAATAGCAGTTTTAAAACTACGAAAGCCCTTTGGAAAAAAGAATGGACGCCGAGTGATTCACTGTAGTTGTCAGGCAATCCACATGGATCATGAATAATGACGTAGTTTACTGAGAAATATGCAAAACGACGGTCCAATTAGCATTTGGTAATGAACAGCCAATGCAATGGGAGTCATATAGTGACTACGATGGTGTATACATAGAATTCGATAAATATGAGCATTACATAAATGCTCAGCTGCTGTACGCTCCGCCGTATTTTGCCAATCAATAGTACTGGGCATCTACTTATATAATACCAGCACACAAAGATGATTTACTGAAAGTGGAGAAGCAATAGTTGTGTGGTTCATGAGGATAAACAGGCTATGTGGATTGATTCACTGTGTTGTTTATTGAGGCATTGTTCGGCGTCGATCATCGCTGTTAATCAAAACCAGTCATACGGAATGGGTCACCGCCACAAACAAGATAATGTAACGGTGCTGGGCAATACTTATTTCATTTGACCCAAAAAATATTGTCCCTGCCGTGCTTACAGCATCTCATGGACAATTTGTCAGTAGAATGGTATTTTGAAGCTATGCCATGCCAAACTCAGCATTACGAGGGGTAAACAAAGCAATTTCCAAAGAAGATAAGAAAGTGGAAATATACTGATTGCCAAAAGTGTGCAAATACATATAACTACACCAGTCGTTGTGGCGGAGATGTATGTTGCAAAAGCCGACCGAGACTGGCGCCTGTGTTTGGTGTTAATGCGAAGCCTCGTTGTTGTTCGCAGCCATTTGACCATAATAAGCCATGATTTGCCGCTCAGCATTCAAATCTAGTGGCTTTTAATTGCACGCTTCTTCGGGAATCATCGGTTTCCAAGTTTTATGAAACCATAATAGATTATCATACGTCTCTTTCGCCTACAGTGTTATAAACAACCACGCATAGATGCTCCACGGAAAGCCGGATAATGTTTGCGCGGGTATTGAGGATGGAAATGACCAATTAATTATAGTGAATATAGATTAGTTATGTTCGTATGGGCCCTGAAGAGGAGGCATTATCTGACGGAGTACAGCGTTGGCATACTGCACTAGTCTAGTTGAATTAGTCTCGTGAGACACACTACTTGAACACATTGGCCATTTGCATTTGTCGGCTTATAGTGCTTACGCTGCATAAAACATTAACGTGTTTGTCAGGGCTCGAGCATGACCTGAGCGACCAAGAGGATGTTTTATCTCTTGGTGTGTTCCTCTTTACCGATATAATTGGTAATAATATCCAATAAGACGAATAGCTAGCCGTGAGACTACCACACTTCCCAACCATTCTATAATATCGCTCCGCCACGTATACATTCCATACATCCTAGCACAGTCATGTCAAGTTAATTAGTAAAAATACCTATAACGCTAGCAGATGGAGAGCAGATGGGGATTCGAATTAAGAGGTAGTGTGGACGGAAGCATGCGTCGACTCATCAGAGCTAGATCTGCAGACGCAACAAAATGCTACGATGCATCAAGACAGATTAATTCGAGTAAGAGCTCGATGCTCGCTTATGATTATCCCAGGTTTACTGTGTAACAGTAGCATCAGTATGATATATCGTCTGTTCTGTGTCTAATTCAAGTCACATTAGATTGCCGGCTCAACATATGCCGTGACGTCACTAGCTGCCCACATTGTGCGGGAAGATGGTTAGTGTTTGGAAAATTAAGTTCATCTGACAAAATATTCCTGTAATATTAAAGTGATGTATGAACACGTATCACACATCAAAAATAACACAAAACCAAAAATACATGAAAATTACCAAGAAAAGCTTAAATTTGTATTATAATTCGGTCTGGCTATGGAGACGATGCATTGCGAACACTGGGAAATGGGAACTGCTTCTTGTAAAGGATGTATAATATGGAGCGTCTGAAAGTGAGAACATTATAGCAAGATGCCATGTAGCGGTACATTGAACTGGCCATTCCCGTGATACAATCTGTAGACTCAATACTCACGATTCTGGTGATGATGATATGGTGTGATGTGAGTGATGCAATGCCAGCGTGGACATAGTTACGTACTGGATGTAGGCATCAGTACGTTAATCTGGCATTATTATTGCATAACGTATGAGATAATGCAGCGTCACTGACAGAGCAAAGCATACTGAATTGAAATATTCATTCAGCTAACATAAGTAACTTACGGATTTGTTGGTGTAACAACGTGTCATTTACCATATACAGCCACAACGGAAGCCTGCATTGGTGGTATGTTTACATATAGCAACTATTTAGTCATTGTCGAAATCACGACATACCTATCTACTTTCTAGTATGCATGATTAAAAAATGCATCCCAATATAAATCACCGTAGAGACGAAAATGCCAATGTAATAAGCACTGTGTGGGTGTTTTCCCTTGGTAGCCAAACTCTGAAAGGGAAACCTTTAAGAGGAAGATTTGGACTAGATGATGCGCTGATAGCAGGATACAGGTCTGTAAGTGACCATTATTAACTGACGCAGCTACATGTATCGAGTCATTGCTTCAGAAGTATTGTCGCTGTGGTGCGTCAGCAAGCGACTAGCTGAGCGAAGATAGTCAATGGTTTGAAAATTATCATATAAGAGACGGCAATAAAATATTATATGGGGTAATAACCCGCCGCTGGTACCCCGATGATTGTCCTACACGCCCCGATAAGCCGAGGTCAGCACAGAAAACTGATCTAACTATAACTGGTCGGCTGACGTCACAGATGAGTCAATCCAATCGACCGCTACTCTTTGCGAGATGAGCGCTCGTCTGATCAGCATGCCACGTATTGATACATAATGCTGGGGAATAAATTACAAGCGCTGTCTCCCTAACATACGCACTGACATTTGCACTGACAAATCAATTTTTCTGTCCGACACGTTATGCAGTTCCTTTCGAAAGTGAATACCTAGACATCATTTACAAATTGCGGAATTCCCCGACTTCACATTCATGAATACTCCGCGAAATAGACATTTTTAAATGGATGGTTGTGCTACTGTTTGCGCTAGATGGTGAGTGAGCGCTGACGAGGTACGCTTTTACATATGACGTCAGTAAAAAAAATATTTTCATGCACCAATCACCTGTAGTGATGGATCCGTTCATTACAGCACGCTCGTGCAGAGGAAAAAGCAGTTGTAAAGGGCTGCCAAGATGAATAATTAATTGATGTTTGAAATGAATGTGTGCATATGTTGTGCTCTCACACCTGCAAATCGGCTGCTGTATTCAGACGATATCAGCAATCTTTCATCGTCTCATATTGAAATCGATGACTTGCAAAAGTAACTTGTTTTGCCACTAAACACAGATATAGATAGGGCCACTAAACATCACGAAATCATGCCTCGTTAGTAGCAGTTAATATACCGTGCCGCAGCGATAAATATCTTTCCTGAACGATTAGTCCACACGAATGACAGTATCTTATGACAGACACCGAATCCAACAGACAGACTGATTGTCCAGTTCGTGTGAAATAGTATGACTTTTCAACGCATAATTGTAGTAATAACCTTTTGATAACCGCCTCATGATGTAATAAGTATGTCGATGGACATAAGCGTATTCACAGCGGTTAAGATCGGGGCATTTAACAATTTACCTACCCTAAATTGACAATTCCTGCCCATTTTCGACTTTATTAGCGCACCATCCTAATAAGAGTACAATGTTGTCTGATTGTTGCACGCGATGAGCGAAGTAACAAGGAACAGGATCCTGTCAGACAGAGGTGCTTGGTGGTATGATGTCTTCTTGGGATATAGCAACATACATATATATTAGGACATACTCTAGTTAGCTTCATAACCACATACAGAGATGTACGGACATATGACATCTTCTTGTCGGCTATATAACTACATACAGTGTAAGAACATATGGCACCCTCTTGCTAGCTATATAACTGCACACAGTAGGGTTGGGAAATATAGCACTGCATTGGTAGCTACATAACTACATACAGATGTGTGAGAACACATGACACCCAATTTGTAGCTATATAACCACACTCAGAGACGTTGGAACATGTTACACCATCTTGGTAGTATTATAATTTCAAGTAAATTTCACATAAGCTCTGATCTGATAAAAATAGTATGTACATGTAAATCTGCAGTGTTGATAGCAATAGAATCTATGCATATCATTTGAGTCGGAAATGAAGTAAATCTTAACACTGCCCCACATTGGCAGGTGCATTTTACAGATGCTGTCTTTTGTTAACTGCCTGTTATCATTGCGGACGATTCGTTATGACCTCAGTCGTAGAGTATTGCTGCTTCTGCGGGTGCAAATAACTTAATTTCAATGGATTATAACTTATATGGAACTGGCATTGATAATTTAAACAATGATTATTAGCCCATGGAAAATCTGATTGGTGTCAGGTTAGCTGTGGAATATCATATTGGCAGCACGATCAACGCCTCCAAATTTCATCCCCACCACCCAACCAAACCCATGGGTAAGGTGATTTGATTAACGCCAGATCGACATATGTCATTTCTAACTGACCATAGATGGTCTTGCACTTATCCACAACAAATCGATGAGTAATCATTTGGTTTTGCAATGTGCCTGGTGAACAAGATGGTTCAAACAGTTTGGAAAACGGGATTAAGTAATGGTTTCATGCGCGAAATGTATTCAACGACACTGTTAGTGTACAGTTTCGCCCCTGGCAGAACAACTAACGAAGGCTAGAGAGAGATAATCAGGCCGGCCTCGTGTGCGTTGGCATGCGTCTTTTTATTAAGTACTAGGCGATGGCAGCTGCATCTTTCCTTTGTTCTTTGCGTAACGCCTTGAACTAGATTGCACCTAAGTTTTGCTGGAGTGTTTACGTAACTATACCTGACTTACCTTGAGCTGCCAATTCGCAGCATCTCTCAGTGGTAGTAAAATCCTGATATTCTACACGAATGTTTCTGCTTAGTTGTTTCATATTATGCACTCGATGCACAGTTTGAGTTAACGAGTGTGATCGTAAATGTCATGATCAATGAAAGTAATGCGAACAACGGAAAGCTTCCAGCAGATGTTCACGCTACTTTACAATAATTAGCCTTGTAGTCTCTGTGTAGTTTTTCACCAGATCGGCATTTGACACAGAAAAATGGTGGTAAATGCCAAACACAATTGAGGCGCACAGACAGCGTCTATCAAAATGTTCTGTGTGTGTTTTTTGAGGCGATATACCCATTCTATCTGTGGGGAGAGCACACGTGTAGAAACTAGATGCCGCACGCTGCATGAAATACAGCGCTACCCCGATCCACTCCAGATCCATTAATTGGAGCCTTGAGTTAAATGAAAACGCGAGTTAGCGAATGTGGGTCGAAAGTAGTGTCCTTTTTTGCGGGTTAAACTTGTCAGCAGGATTGCTATGAGGATAAGAAATGAAAATAAATTTTATTATATTGATTTTTTTAGAGATGAGGATCCTTGGGGAATGTAAAATGAGTTAATTTCATGAAGTTGTGGGCTTGGTTTTTTCGCCGCCAGTGCCAAAAGTTTTCTCTCCTTATCCTTACCGTGTTCAAGTGGCGTCCACGCTTCGCCCAGGGAAGCTAGATGTGAAACCGCTCTTTTATGGATGGCTGATGTCAATGAGACTACTGTTTTTGTTCCAATTTGTTAAGATAACTTGCTATTTTGGGATGAAACCAAGATGGAAGTCCAAGACCTAAGCGCGAGTTATGCAGATTTGCGAGTAATCAATGAATATTGTTTTATGGCGAACAGCTTTAATGTTGTAGTCATTTCACACACAAAAACAGGACAGTAATTACATCAGCATAGGAGCATCTAATAGTTAAGTTAATTTGTATAGAGGACGCTGGTGAGCATTCTCTTATTTAAATTTGCCGGTAAATGGGTAGCTTGATGTGTATT
>CM067351.1:16329543-16339725 GCA_034190875.2 Urechis unicinctus
GTCACTAGCTGCCCACATTGTGCGGGAAGATGGTTAGTGTTTGGAAAATTAAGTTCATCTGACAAAATATTCCTGTAATATTAAAGTGATGTATGAACACGTATCACACATCAAATATAACACAAAACCAAAAATACATGAAAATTACCAAGAAAAGCTTAAATTTGTATTATAATTCGGTCTGGCTATGGAGACGATGCATTGCGAACACTGGGAAATGGGAACTGCTTCTTGTAAAGGTTGTATAATATGGAGCGTCTGAAAGTGAGAACATTATAGCAAGATGCCATGTAGCGGTACATTGAACTGGCCATTCCCGTGATACAATCTGTAGACTCAATACTCACGATTCTGGTGATGATGATATGGTGTGATGTGAGTGATGCAATGCCAGCGTCGACATAGTTACGTACTGGATGTAGGCATCAGTACGTTAATCTGGCATTATTATTGTATAACGTATGAGATAATGCAGAGTCACTGATAGAGCAAGCATACTGAATTGAAATATTCATTCAGCTAACATAAGTAACTTACGGATTTGTTGGTGTAACAACGTGTCATTTACCATATACAGCCACAACGGAAGCCTGCATTGGTGGTATGTTTACATATAGCAACTATTTAGTCATTGTCGAAATCACGACATACCTATCTTTCTAGTATGCATGATTAAAAAATGCATCCCAATATAAATCACCGTAGAGACGAAAATGCCAATGTAATAAGCACTGTGTGGGTTTTCCCTTTGTAGCCAAACTCTGAAAGGGAAACCTTTAAGAGGAAGATTTGGACTAGATGATGCGCTGATAGCAGGATACAGGTCTGTAAGTGACCATTATTAACTGACGCAGCTACATGTATCGAGTCATTGCTTCAGAAGTATTATCGCTGTGGTGCGTCAGCAAGCGACTAGCTGAGCGAAGATAGTCAATGGTTTGAAAATTATCATATAAGAGACGGCAATAAAATATTATATGGCGCAATAACCCGCCGCTGGTACCCCGATGATTGTCCTACACGCCCCGATAAGCCGAGGTCAGCACAGAAAACTGATCTAACTATAACTGGTCGGCTGACGTCACAGATGAGTCAATCCAATCGACCGCTACTCTTTGCGAGATGAGCGCTCGTCTGATCAGCATGCCACGTATTGATACATAATGCTGGGGAATAAATTACAAGCGCTGTCTCCCTAACATACGCATTGACATTTGCACTGACAAATCAATTTTTCTGTCCGACACGTTATGCAGTTCCTTTCGAAAGTGAGTACCTAGACATCATTTTACTGCCTGTTATCACTGCGGACGATTCGTTATGACCTAAGTCGTAGAGTATTGCTGCTTCTGCGGGTGCAAATAACTTAATTTCAATGGATTATAACTTATATGGAACTGGCATTGATAATTTAAACAGTGATTATTAGCCCATGGAAAATCTGATTGGTGTCAGGTTAGCTGTGGAATATCATATTGGCAGCACGATCAACACCTCCAAATTTCATCCCCACCACCCAACCAAGCCCATGGGTAAGGTGATTTGATTAACGCCAGATCGACATATGTCATTGCTAACTGACCATAGATGGTCTTACACTTATCCACAACAAATCGATGAGTAATCATTTGGTTTTGCAATGTGCCTGGTAAACAAGATGGTTCAAGCAGTTTGGAAAACGGGATTAAGTAATGGTTTCATGCGCGAAATGTATTCAACGACACTGTTAGTGTACAGTTTCGCCCCTGGCAGAACAACTAACGAAGGCAAGAGAGAGATAATCAGGCCAGCCTCGTGTGCGTTGGCATGCGTTTTTTTATTAAGTACTAGGCGATGGCAGCTGCATCTTTCCTTTGTTCTTTGTGTAACGCCTTGAACTAGATGCGCACCTAAGTTTTGCTGGAGTGTTTACGTAACTATACCTGACTTACCTTGAGCTGCCAATTCGCAGCATCTCTCAGTGGTAGTAAAATCCTGATATTCTACACGAATGTTTCTGCTTAGTTGTTTCATATTATGCACTCGATGCACAGTTTGAGTTAACGAGTGTGATCGTAAATGTCATGATCAATGAAAGTAATGCGAACAACGGAAAACCTCCAGCAGATGTTCACGCTACTTTACAATAATTAGCCTTGTAGTCTCTGTGTGTATGTTTTCTCACCTGATTGGCATTTGACACAGAAATAATGGTGGTAAATGCCAAACACAATTGAGGCGCACAGACAGCGTCTATCAAAATGTTCTGTGTGTTTTTTTGTGAGGCGATATACCCATTCTATCTGTGGGGAGAGCACACGGTGTAGAAACTAGATGCCGCACGCTGCATGGAAATACAGGGCTACCCCGATAACTTGTGCCACTCCAGATCCATTAATTGGAGCCTTGAGTTGAATGAAAACACGAGTTAGCGAATGTGGGTCGAAAGTAGTGCCCTTTTTTGCGGGTTAAACTTGTCAGCAGGATTGCTATGAGGATAAGAAATGAAAATGAATTTTATTATATTGATAGAGATGAGGATCCTTGGGGAATGTAAAATGAGCTGATTTCATGAAGTTGTGGGCTAGGTTTTTTCGCCGCCAGCTCCTTATCCTTACCGTGTTCAAGTGGCGTCCACGCTTCGCCCAGGGAAGCTAGATGTGAAACCACTCTTTTATGGATGGCTGATGTCAATGAGACTACTGTTTTTGTTCCAATTTGTTAAGATAACTTGCTATTTTGGGATGAAACCAAGATGGAGGTCCAAGACCTAAGCGCGAGTTATGCAGATTTGCGAGTAATCAATGAATATTGTTTTATGGCGAACAGCTTTAATGTTGTAGTCATTTCACACACAAAAACAGGACAGTAATTACATCAGCATAGGAGCATGTAATAGTTAAGTTAATTTGTATAGAGGACGCTGGTGAGCATTCTCTTATTTCAATTTGCCGGTAAATGGGTAGCTTGATGTGTATTTACTGCCGACCTCTCGTTGTTGATGTGGTCTTTGATACACAGGCTGTGCAGTGACGCTGCTCATACAAGGAGAAAGGTCGCTACTGAACAACAAATGACGCACGCCGGCACTTATTCTCAAGCAACTTTGGATGGCAACTTTATAATCTCATTTGTCACATAGCAGCTGGCATGTTTGTTTTCACAGATGAGATTCTTCTACTTATGTTTTGGCAGGTGCAGTAACGTAAACACCATGCATTGTTATCCTCGGCACAGCAAGAATCAGCAAACACTTGTTGCAGTTTATAGTAGGTTTGTAGTAGCTTTAGTGCCTAGATTGTTTATTGCTGATAATACTCATACGGTACTGGGCTTCGTGGTAAGAACAACGAGTATTCAAATGCTTTGTTATGCACAAATCTATAATTGGACGTCTTTGTCTTCGGCACAAAGTGGAATGTACCTGACACAGTGATTCGTCAGCAGTTGCGTTGATATGTGTAAGACACAGTGAATACTCCGTATAGACGAGTATAGTTCAATAGGTACATCCAACCATCCATGTAGATTGATGATAACAGCCAACTTCATGGCCAGGTTACTGAGGACATTAACCGTCATACTCGATGTCTCACATTGTTCATTTCGGATATAATCTAAACCCACCGAAGTTTTGTCGTAAGCAGTAGCATCGGTAAGCGTCTTTTCCCAGATCAAGTCAAGTCATGGTATAGCAATTGCGCATTAGTGTGATCATAGATAGGAAAGACATTCATACTTTACATGCGGAATTCAAACGCATATCAAGCGCTATCGGTTGATTAGTATCAATTTGCATATCCTTGGGTTTCAATGTTAACCAACCAGGACAAGTTCTGCCCGTTGTTGTTTGAAGGCCGTCATCTGATAATGTTGAGAGTTAGCTATTGCAGTTTTATGATATACAAAATATGTTCAAGTAGTACGGGCTTTGTGCATGTGCAGCGAGACATGTTTGCTCCTAGACCTATCCGTATTATCCTCATATCTATTTCAACCATTGAAATATTATCGCATGGGTTTTCATCTTAGACGCACAGTTTCCATCCCATGTTTCATGAAGATGGGTGATAGTGTGGTCTATTGTGACGATTTTAATATCAAATAATTTAGGCTGCGTCATTAACTCACAGATGATGGGTATGGAATCATTCAGTTAAGTTATTCGGTAACCACGCCCCTATTTATATCTTTCTGTTTGCTCATTTGATAAGTGGCGGTGCTTTGAGGGGAAGGGGGTGGTGACGCTGGCAGGGCGTTCATCCTACTGTACACCAATTCATCACTTTACATCGTCACTGAGGTGATGCAGTGATTGGTTAGCTACACACCACTGCGCCACCTTGTGCACATCAACTTAACGTTTACAGCAAGTAAGTTGTATATCACCGTAAACCATATATTGATGGGAAGCAGTAAGGAGCGACTCTAGGTAAAACTCTAACAACCATTTACATACATTATCCTAGACTGACTCATCTAAAACTACCGGCGATCCCAAAAGTGGAAGCAGTATTAATCAGATTTGCATGGTAAACGGTACCACAGTTTCATCTCGTATAGGCTCTATCTGTTATGCCGTTCATTGGGAGTATTTGTCGAACGTAGCAATACTACATACCATAGAAAGTAGCTAGAGAGAAGGCCAAAATGCTCCGTCTGTTTGTTTGGTTTCCTAAATTACTGTCAACCTTGATGCTCAAGGCACTTGTTCTCCCGGGACTTCATATGATAATAACATGGTCACTGCGAAGGAAACTTGTTGCTGTGAGTTGTGAACCTATTTATCTTTTTCCTGCTTCGAATAATAAGCATAGGTTGTTACCAGCGCAATGCAAGTGTTCAAGTCACCTTATTATCGAATTATCCATCGCTCAACAGTTGGAGCCAACGCCTGGCAAACTGCTTGAACAACACGTTATGGTTGACATAAAATGGTCCCTATTTCTACTACCAGGAGTATTATTAGACATGTAAATGTCACACAATTCTAATTTGTCAAAAAGTGAAACTAATATATCTCAAACACAATTCCAAGCGAGTTATAAGATATCCAGTGAAGTACGTTATACGTAACTATATATGTTGCGATTTAGATCAAATGAAACTTGCCTTTATTGAAAGGAACGTGGATAACGCCAACTCTGTCGGAATATAATTGGAATCCCGGGGTATACCGTCTCATGTAACAACAAGATAGGAACACGAATAATACCATGGCGACGCATTTATCGCCACATGCATACCCTGGAGAGAGAGAGAGAGAGAGAGAGAGAGAGAGAGAGAGAGAGAGAGAGAGAGAGAGAGAGAGAGAGAGAGAGAGAGAGAGAGAGAGAGAGAGAGAGAGAGAGAGAGAGAGGAGAGAGAGGGAGGGAGAGGGAGGGAGGGAGTTAGGGAGGGCTTTCTTTCTTTCTTTGGGAGGGGAGGGAGGGAGGGAGGGAGGGAGGGAGGGAGGGAGAGGAGAGGAGGGAGGGGGGGGGGAGGGAGGGAGGGAGGGAGGGAGGGAGGGAGGGAGGGAGGGGGAGAGAGGAGAGGAGGGAGGGAAAGAAAGAGAAAGAGAGAGGAGAGCTCTTACGACAAAAATAACAGACATTAACTCTTACTCCAAAAGCACGAACATTAACTAGCCTCCATAGATAATGCTAGGGCTAGGGCTTCAACAAATGCACAGGCGTATTACAAATTAGCGAGAGTAGGCATTGGCAACGTTATTATACAAGTTGTGCGGATAAAAGCATAAATAACGTAACGTCTTGTGTCCTATTTTGAATATGCGGCCTGGTGATTGTGGTTCGATATTTTGCTCTGTGATTTGTTACATATATCTTATCTCCGACGTCCTTTGCATATATCTCCTACTAATTATTTAGTTGCATTTTGATATAATTCTTATATTCATCGTGTGAATCACTCTGCCTCTGTTACTGCGACAAACCGTTGTTGTCTTAAAACAAAGAACTGCTATTTACAAACGTTATGGCCTCAAACGCATTTATACCGTACCATTTATTTGAAGACTGGTCATTTTATGAATTTGTATTTTGAATAACAATTGCTTTTCTGGTTGAGGTACATGAGCACCAAGGCATAGGCAAAAAATGACGTACCTATGAATGTGGAAAAACATCATTTGTATATGTTGTCCGTGTTTTCATTGGCCTTAAAACAATGGAAGAACTAGAACCATACGTGACGATTTAGAAAAGTAATTACAAGTCAGTAAATGTGTTATGCAGAATAAGAATAATCTTTTACCGACAGAACGATAATCACATATTCATATATCACCCCTCAAGAAATCTGAATATGATTTTTCCAGGTAAATATGTCCCAAATAGATATTCACCTACTGCAAAGATGACAACGATATGTGCAGCGTTTATCAATGTGGCGCATACACCAACATAGCTGTAAAACATTACAGGCTCATCATCCCGAAGTTGACAACCATGTATAAGCTATATTTCCTAGTCTCAAATTAAAAATTGATTAAACAGCACACTGTTGGTTTGCATCAAGATTTGAGGAGGTAGGCCATCTGTTAGCCATGGGAAAACATTGTGATTGGTCTCAAGTAATCTACCTATATATTATTGGTGGTTAAGATGTGTTTAAGTTCCGACAACAGCGGTTCGTCGCAATAACGGAGGCAGAGTGATTCACAGTAGTTGTCTGGACATTGTCATTTTTCAAATGACTGTCCAATTAGCATTTGGTAATGAACAACCTATAGAATATTTCGACTATGTTCCTCGTAAGCGATTCACATTTTGTGATATTCTGCGCAGATGGCCGTCCACATTGGAACAACATCTGAATGCAATGTTGCAACGAAGTTTTTGTCTAGCCTTGGGTGTATGGAGGATATGGTGGCAATGAGGCCGGTGTATTCATATAATTAAATAAAAAGGAGCCTGACATAAACCCTTAGCTGATTAAACCTGCTACGAACTGCAGTAGTGTTGTTGTAAGCGCCGCCATATTTTGCCTAATGCTATTATTAAGCATTAAATTGATGATACCAGAACAAATAGATTATTAAATGAAGAGCAGATACGCAATTGGCGTGTTAGCCTTGATGATGAAAATGATCCGTGGATTAATCAACTCTGTTGTTCAGGTAGCATGGATGAACGAGACAGCTGAGACATTCTATCTGATCATATTCACCAATCGTATTAGTCAGCTTATAGCGCTTCCAGTACATAAATCATTAACGTGTTTGTTTGCGCTCCAGAATTACCTGAACGGCAGAGATGTTTTCATTGTGGAGTACTCCTCTTTACCATTATACCTGTGTTTACTGGCAGTGCATCAGTTGATAATGTCCAGCCGTGAGACTCACCACAATATCACATCGCTACACCACATTATCACGTCTCTCCACCAGTTTATCACATCATCCCATCGTATTATCACGTCCCTCAAACATGTAATCACAACTTTCCATCGCATTATCACGTCCCTCAACGATATTATCATAATTTTCCGCCGTATTATCACGTCCCTCAGCCATGCTATCAACATTTTTCACCGCATTATCACGTCCCTCATCCGTGTTATCACAATTTGTCCACCGCATTATTACGTCCTCAACCATGTTATCATATTTCTCTATTGCATTAACACGTCCCTCTACCATGTTATCACATGGATCCATCACATTATTAGCTCCTTCAACCATGTTATCACTTTGCGGCGCCAGGTTAAACGGTGGGCGATTGTCACCCGTGATCAAACAGACAACAGTACATCTAATGCTGGTGAGATGTAGTTATTACAGTATTATGAGATTCAAAATATGGTTATGGGCGGGCTTGGTGTGTGTTATAAGCTTATTGCCAGACCTATTCATATTGTTTGTGTTAATTTCAACAATTCTAATATTACCTGCAAGATTCCTCACCATAGACGCAGCTTCCACCCCAGGTTTCATGTGGATTGGTGGCAGTGTGGTCACCAGATGCTGATGCAGATCTGAAGTAAAGTATCTATGATAATTAACAAAATGTTGACGGAGTTTGTACCGAGGAAGATTATGCAAGTTCAGTCTAGCGTTTTCCATCAATGAAAATTAGTAATATAATTAAACAACGTCAGTTACGCACTGAGGTGGAGTACGCAAGCATATCGTTCAGTTAAACGATCACAATTGATCAGTAACTAGATGGAAAATTTCATATCGTTATTCAAAAATAGCACCTAATATTAGAGACAGGTAAACCTCGGTAAGCTTGGGTCCCACCCTATTTTTTCTGTAACAATGCAACTTTCTTTTTCTTAATTCACTCCAGTGCATTGGAATTTATCTTTCCTCTTGATTGTTTGCTAAATGGGGCTTTATAAGAGCGTTGCGGGTCGTCCATCATGCTGTGAAAATACGGAATACGATGCGTCACTGATCATCGTCACGGGCTCCGATCAGTGATTGGTGGGCTTCACACCACTGTGCCACCTGGTGCGAATCCACTGAGCGTTTTCAGCAGCTGGGTTGTATGATAATGTAAATCTTATGTCGATGGGGAGATGTAAGGAGTGCTATAGGGTATTCACATACATTACCCCAACGCACAGCTTTTATTCTTCAATATTGTCACCAGTTGCCACTAAGCTAAATAACACCTGGTGATTTTGTCGTCATTCAATTGAGCCGCCCCCGTGACAAATATTCAATGTTACATTTCCTTCAGAAGCGGATTGTTCTCGCTTGAAGAAAACATGCAATCGACAAACTGTCATGGCAACAAGGTCAACCTTACGAAGACGAGAAGGCAACGGACAGCACTGTGTTTATAGCAGGTAGCTGACCTAATTTCCTTTATAATCATGTTTTGCCACGTCTGATCATTAAATCGCTTTAGCGCTCTTGAAGAATAACTTGCCTCGATTATATTATATAACCATATATTTCAATAACTGGACTTGGATTACTTATAAATGCTTAATTATAAAGTCGACCGTCAGCCAGAGCATTGAGGTCACTCTCGGAATCACTCTTCCTCTCATCTCGAGACCAAGCAGTTCTTTATTTCTGTTATCTCTTCCGTAAAATATGGGTCGTGTCTATTTGCTGCTTAGTTATCCATTAGTGAGGATCCGAGTTGTGTAAAGGTCTCCATACACTTCTCATGCAGTAGCCATCAATTATCTGTAGGAGTAGTTTCTAGTTGTAACGACTCATCGTATACTTCAGCGACCCAATCACCGACTGGCTATGCATCTGATCTACTTTACTCGTCTCATAGGGATATATTTCGCTATCACTGATATATCAGCGGTGGATTATAAATCCTATATATCAGCAATTAATGACTCTATAGCTCTATTCGTGAAGCTGAGCCTACAATCCCCTTTATCTAGTTTCAGGTATGGACATCACCAAGTATGAAAGCTAAAGCCATTAGGGGCAACTTTGGGTCAATCATAAAATTCAACGAAGTGTTTCCGTTCAATGGAAGAGGTCCCAAGCACGCTTTCCATTGGTTGGCAGACACAATGTTGTGGCTTTGTTGTTTATATAAATGGTCATCCACTCGCATTGTAACCACATGAATCATGCCGGACATTAACGGCGTCACAAACATTGTCCTGCCTGGTCCTAGATTGACATCTAACCTGATTCGACCCTTTAAACTAGCTCTAGTTAATAACAGAAAATAGTCGAATGGTTGGCCATGCAGAGGAAGTTTATATTGTTCACATAATTTTCTTCTTTGCCAGATAGAGCTGAATACTGTAGCCCCACACCCATTGCTTTGTTTCCTTCAATATTGCAGTTCTGAAGCAAATATTTCACTAATTGGCACTGACATGTACTGATTAGAAGATGCTGATCCGTATAAAGTGTAATATTATATGTATGTCGATGGACATAATCGTATTCACAGCGGTTAAGATCGGGGCATTTAACAATTTACCTACCCTTAATTGACAATTCCTGCCCATTTTCGACTTTATTAGCGCACCATCCTAATAAGAGTACAATGTTGTCTGATTGTTGCATGCGATGAGCGAAGTAACAAGGAACAGGATCCTGTCAGACAGAGGTGCTTGGTGGTATGATGTCTTCTTGGGATATAGCAACATACATATATATTAGGACATACTCTAGGTAGCTTCATTACCACATTCAGAGATATAAGGACATATGACATCTTCTTGTTGGCTACATAACTACATACAGTGTAAGAACATATGGCACCC